>CP136061.1:81255750-81628223 GCA_032622095.1 Siphonodentalium dalli | reverse complement strand
GCGATGGGTTTTTAAAATGGAATTGTGAATGGGTCTGCTCTTTGCATGGCCGAATATTGCGCACTATTTATTTAAAGATGGGTTTTTAAATTAACTGATCTCTCTCTGCGAGCTGTGGGAGCTATCAAACCCTTCTTTACTAAATAGTTATTGATTAGTACATGTATAATTCCCTTGAGAAATAAGTTCAACAAGCGACCATGCCACGCGTTTGTTGAAATTATTAGAGACCTTTCGCAAGATCACAATTACGATTACGGATAGGATATTTTGTCCCAGTAAGGTGGACACATCTCAACTTACATACTATGGTTAATTGGAGAGACGGCATAATTATGCCCCACTTTATTCAGTTACACATATATTTGATGGAAAAAGTAAGATGTGCCTCCTTCAGATTCCATGTTCTTATCCGTGTGTTATGCACCACACGGATAACGTTAGAACGTCCCCACATCCTTGACACATCTGCACATAATTAAACTGCGTGCATGGGTGTATTTCGTTTCACATAAGACCCCCCCCCCCCCGTGCGTAAATATCGCAGTTTTGGTCGTATACTGGCAGCATATTTTCCACATCCGTAATCGTAATCGTAATCGTGATGTTGCGAAAGGTCTCTATTATCTGAAGATGTGTTCACAAATGAATAAGAATCATATAACACTTGTATTATCTTTTCGTCTCATGATAAGAAAGAGTCAATTGACCTCGACGTCATGGTTAGATATGAACACAGACCTGTATCCAATATTTAAGTCTCGTTTAAAGATATCGTATCTTTCGGCGTTTGGCAATATATCTATGCCACTTATATTTGCGTAATATTTAGTTAGAGGTGCATAGGTTTTAAAATATATTTAAGCCATGTATTCTCTTCGTGAGGTCCCCGCGTGCCTCACTTTTATCGCGGGCAACAACTATATATATATATGCACTCTTAATTGTTTATAGAATATACTTATTAATACAGTCTTCACATAATCGCATTTTGAATGCGTGCCAAATATGGTATGAAGTAAAATCATTACCTAAATTGTTGGATATGCATGAAAAGGTAGTTGTTGGGAAAACAGTTATGTTCATATCATGTGTGTAAACCATATACAAATAAATTCCCACCCCTTTTCTATACTTCGTTCTATACTTTCTGTCGACATAACTGTTTCTTAAGGCACTGTGTTGACCCGCCGGCTTTCTCATCTGGCTAAATTTGCACTATTCTCGCGTGACGTGTACTGGGGAGTCGAAATTGGCGTACAATGTTTGTTCGACTACTGGCGAGCCACACCCTTACCATTGATTGATTGATTGATTGGGATTTATTGTCGCTTTAGCCACTAAGGCCATTTCACGACATTGCCAGTTTTAGTGGTGGAGGAAATCCGCACACTTGCGACTAATCTAACAGTGATTTCAATGGCTGATAAACTCGTCAACCATGTGCGGCAAACCACCGACCATCGGCGAGTAACCACACCCTTACCAGTAATAGCTAATCCATTTGTAAAGACACAAACACCATGCAGTATTGATTAAATGATGTCTCCCATAATCTTAAAACGAATCTCGAAATGGATCTTCTCTTTGGAATATTGCGCACTATTTATTTAGCGGTGTGTTGTGTAATGGATTTGTGAATGGGTCTTCGCTCTGAAATCTTGCTTGCTATTTATTCAACCCGACGTCATGGGTTAATTAGAGATTCGCGAAAACCTATCTCTTCTGCTGTGATTTTTTTCGCACAATTCAATAATTGAATTACCGTTCGAACCAATTTCGCTGGCAACAATACTCACATATCGGCAAATATTGTGTAATATATGGTGTCTGGATGTCAATATAACTTAAAAGATGTCTTCGTAGTCGTTAGATTCCAGCGGTTACTAGTAAATCAAACGTATGGGAATGTATAGCCATCGCGGGGATGGTGTAGCTTCCGGCGCCCGGGTCAGACGCGTGGGAGGATATACAAGTCCCTATACAAGCTACCATTCAGATGAAATGGGGAACCTCATATCAGGGAGATAATACATGCATAAAATATCAACCAACTTCCGGTTACAATACAATGTCGTCTATACCTCCAGGGCCAGGAACCTACGTCACTAATGTAATATCTAAACCCATGTTTCAGACATTCGGGAACATCGTCACCAATGTAACTGGAATGGGAAGTCGGTAGCCGAGAGGTAGCGTACTGGTCTCTCGTGCTAGCGGACCGGGGTTCACAACCTGGTCAGGGTATTCTGACAAAAATCAGAACTCGGTTAGATACCAAGTTTGTTAGGCTGAAAAGTCTCATTCGAGATCACTGAATAAAGATCCGAATGCAAAATGCCGACTTTCCCCCATTACAACACTTGTCCAGGTATGTTGTCGTGGGTGCAGTACGCTGTCCGATCGGGCGCGGACATTAATGGCTGACCCGTGTACACGCCTCGGTGTGTGCACGTTAAAGAACGCTACTGGAGTCACCACAGGGTTATAAAGTCACTCGGCCGTGGTAGCACCTGGACCAGTGCGTCTACAACCAGAATTGGTTCCTGCACTGTAATATCTACAGATACAGATGTAATATATCTAATCCGTCGCTTCAGACATTCAGGAACCTACGACACTAATGTAATATATAAGCCATCGCTTCAGACATTCAGGAACCTACGTCACTAATGTAATATATGAACCGTCGCTTCAGACGTTCAGGGCCATGAACTTACGACACTAATGTAATATCTGAACCGTCGCTTCAGACGTTCAGGGCCATGAACTTACGACACTAATGTAATATCTGAACCGTCGCTTCAGACGTTCAGGAACCTACGTCTCGAATGTAATATCTGAACCGTCGCTTCAGACGTTCAGGGCCATGAACTTACGACACTAATATAATATATAAGCCGTCGCTTCAGACGTTCAGGGACCTACGTCACTAATGTAATATCTAAGCCGTCGATTCAGACATTCATGAACCTACGTCACTAATGTAATATCTAAGCCGTCGATTCAGACATTCAGGGACCTACGTCACTAATGTAATCTTGAGACCGTCGCTTCAGACATTCAGGAACCTCCATCACTAATGTAATCTTTAAACAGTCGCTTCAGACATTCAGGAAAATCGTCACTTATGTAATATCTAAACCGTCGCTTCAGACATTCAGGAACCTATATAAGTCACGAATGTAATATCTAAACCGTCGCTTCAGACATTCATGAACCCACGTCAATAATGTAATATGTAAACCGTCGCTTCAGACATTCAGGAACCTACGTCTCGAATGTAATATCTAAACCGTCGCTTCAGACATTCAGGAACATCGTCACTAATGTAATCTCTAAACCGCCGCTTCAGACATTCACGAACCTACTCACTAATGTAATATCTAAACAGTCGATTCAGACATTCATGAACCTACGTCAATAATGTAATATCTAAGCCGTCGATTCAGTCATTCAGGGACCTACGTCACTAATGTAATCTTGAGGCCGTCGCTTCAGACATTCAGGAACCTCCATCACTAATGTAATCTTTAAACAGTCGCTTCAGACATTCAGGAAAATCGTCACTTATGTAATATCTAAACCGTCGCTTCAGACATTCAGGAACCTATATAAGTCACGAATGTAATATCTAAACCGTCGCTTCAGACATTCATGAACCCACGTCAATAATGTAATATGTAAACCGTCGCTTCAGACATTCAGGAACCTACGTCTCGAATGTAATATCTAAACCGTCGCTTCAGACATTCAGGAACATCGTCACTAATGTAATCTCTAAACCGCCGCTTCAGACATTCACGAACCTACTCACTAATGTAATATCTAAACAGTCGATTCAGACATTCATGAACCTACGTCAATAATGTAATATCTAAACCGTCGCTTCAGACATTCATGAACCCACGTCAATAATGTAATATGTAAACCGTCGCTTCAGACATTCAGGAACCTACGTCTCGAATGTAATATCTAAACCGTCGCTTCAGACATTCAGGAACATCGTCACTAATGTAATCTCTAAACCGTCGCTTCAGACATTCAGGAACCTACTCACTAATGTAATATCTAAACCGTCGCTTCAGACATTCATGAACCTACGTCAATAATGTAATATCTAAACCGTCGCTTCAGACATTCAGGAACCTACGTCTCGAATGTAATATCTAAACCGTCGCTTCAGACATTCAGGAACATCGTCACTAATGTAATCTCTAAACCGTCGCTTCAGACATTCAGGAACCTACTCACTAATGTAATATCTAAACCGTCGCTTCAGACATTCATGAACCTATGTCAATAATGTAATATGTAAACCGTCGCTTCAGACATTCAGGAACCTACGTCTCGAATGTAATATCTAAACCGTCGCTTCAGACATTCAGGAACATCGTCACTAATGTAATCTCTAAACCGCCGCTTCAGACATTCACGAACCTACTCACTAATGTAATATCTAAACAGTCGATTCAGACATTCATGAACCTACGTCAATAATGTAATATCTAAACCGTCGCTTCAGACATTCATGAACCCACGTCAATAATGTAATATGTAAACCGTCGCTTCAGACATTCAGGAACCTACGTCTCGAATGTAATATCTAAACCGTCGCTTCAGACATTCAGGAACATCGTCACTAATGTAATCTCTAAACCGTCGCTTCAGACATTCAGGAACCTACTCACTAATGTAATATCTAAACCGTCGCTTCAGACATTCATGAACCTACGTCAATAATGTAATATGTAAACCGTCGCTTCAGACATTCAGGAACCTACTCACTAATGTAATAGCTTAGCCGTCGCTTCAGCCATTCATGAACCTACGTCAATAATGTAATATCTAAACCGTCGCTTCAGACATTCAGGAACCTACTCACTAATGTAATAGCTTAGCCGTCGCTTCAGCCATTCAGGAACCAACTCACTAATGTAATATCTAAGCCGTTGCTTCAGACATTTAGGAACCTACCCACTAATGTAATATCTAAGCCGTCGCTTCAGACATTCGGATATACATAGCTGCTATCTGGAATTCTTGTAGTGTATGTGCTAGATAGTTGTTGCGGGAGTTAGTGAACTTCAGACGACCACGATACAATCGTAAGTGGAGGAATCGGGCCCGACGAGATCGTGGATAGTTTGATCACACGATTGCGATGTCGAGGTACGTTATGATATCGTAGGTTGTTCCTAAAGCATGTGATTGACTACCCTACAATCATTTCCAGCTACGATTTTTACGTACACACGGCTGCGATTACGTCGCAAGTGGAGGTATCCAAGGATACGCCACGATTTCGCATCTAAAATCAAACAGTGTCTGATATTATTTTATGACCTACGATTTTGACGTGCGCATGCGCAGTCCAGCTACCGGTTTCTTCCTACGACCGAAATCTTTCCACTTACGATTGTATCGTGGTCGTCTGAAGGTACACTTATTGTATACTCACCAGCGAAAGGGGTTATGAGGACTTACGATGTGCCCCAACGAACACAATCACACACACAACCACTATGCATTAATTTCTCAAACGAATGACACAAAACAAATTTTGCTGACACCAAGACTATTGCCTACAGACGCATGCGCGTTATATGACACAATGTTAGAATAAATGTGGAGGTGCGAAATCCGGGAGATCTGTCATATGATCTGAATGAGAAAACGAATAAAAGAGGGCTTCTCAAATTGACAGCGACATCTGGTGGCTGATTTTTGTACAAGATTGTGCACTTCAATTACTAAAGTAATCCAAACTCCTTGGAGGGTTTATTTCCCTTGATAGCTCGATAAGACCACTGCCACCGGCGAAATGTTACTCACGTTTTGTGGACATCCGCGATAGTAATATATAACAAGAAAACCAATGTCAGAAATGGTAACGCGCTCAAGATAATATATTATATACCCATGATTGTAATTATAGAATATAAAATATATTGGTTTTGCGAATGACCAACTCAGAATTCCGTTAAAATAACAATAACAACCAGCACCTAATTAACGAACCGGCGACCGACTCGGCCGTCTCCGATCACAACCCCCAGTGGGCTGCAGAACGAAAAATGTCTATAAAAGTTGAAATATAAGACTTACAAATTATCTTTTTCATTTCTTTTATTTGTAATTGACATAGCTTGTCACAAACCAAAAATCAACATTATTGACATAATAATGTAAAGGACAATAAACGAAATTGAAAGTCCCAACTACACCTTTTACCGTCCCAAAAATTCCCAATATCTATAAATAAAACCCCCAGCGTAAATCCAGCGCCCAGCCGAAACAAGAATTTGGACACCAGTATACACGCGGCGCGCGTAATATTGAACGAACCGAGTCACTGGTGGCCACGATCAAGCACACAACATATCTAACACAGTTTGTGTATTTATGTACATTGTTTGGAAATTCCCACTAGAATCAAAGAACTATTTCGCGCAAGTGTACTCGGGTTATGTTAGCAAAACAAATGTCTAAATGCATATGTACAACAACACGCATGACACACATCACATGTACAACAACACGCATGACACACATCACATGTACAACAACACGCATGACACACATCACATGACACACATCACATGACACACATCACATGACACACATCACATGTACAACAACACGCATGACACACATCACATGTACAACAACACGCATGACACACATCACACGACACACATCACATGACACACATCACATGTACAACAACACGCATGACACACATCACATGAAACACATCACATGTACAACAACACGCATGACACACATCACATGACACACATCACGTGACACACATCACGTGACACACATCACATGAAACACATCATATGTACAACAACACGCATGACACACATCACATGACACACATCACATGTACAACAACACGCATGACACACATCACACGTAGAACAACACGCATGGCACACATCACATGGCACACATCACATGACACACAACACATGTACAACAACACGCATGGCACACATCACATGGCACACATCACATGACACACATCACATGTACAACAACACGCATGACACACATCACATGTACAACAACACGCATGGCACACATCACATGGCACACATCACATGACACACATCACATGAAACACATCACATGAAACACATCACATGTACAACAACACGCATGGCACACATCACATGGCACACATCACATGACACACATCACATGTACAACAACACGCATGGCACACATCACATGGCACACATCACATGACACACATCACATGGCACACATCACATGACACACATCACATGACACACATCACATGTACAACAACACGCATGACACACATCACATGACACACATCACATGTACAACAACACGCATGGCACACATCACATGACACACATCACATGGCACACATCACATGACACACATCACATGACACACATCACATGTACAACAACACGCATGACACACATCACATGACACACATCACATGGCACACATCACGTGACACACATCACATGAAACACATCACATGACACACATCACATGTACAACAACACGCATGGCACACATCACATGGCACACATCACATGGCACACATCACGTGACACACATCACGTGACACACATCACATGACACACATCACGTGACACACATCACATGAAACACATCACATGACACACATCACATGTACAACAACACGCATGGCACACATCACATGGCACACATCACATGGCACACATCACATGAAACACATCACATGACACACATCACATGTACAACAACACGCATGGCACACATCACATGGCACACATCACATGACACACATCACATGTACAACAACACGCATGACACACATCACATGTACAACAACACGCATGGCACACATCACATGGCACACATCACGTGACACACATCACATGGCACACATCACATGACACACATCACGTGACACACATCACATGAAACACATCACATGACACACATCACATGTACAACAACACGCATGGCACACATCACATGGCACACATCACATGGCACACATCACATGAAACACATCACATGACACACATCACATGGCACACATCACATGAAACACATCACATGGCACACATCACATGGCACACATCACATGGCACACATCACATGGCACACATCACATGAAACACATCACATGACACACATCACATGGCACACATCACATGAAACACATCACATGGCACACATCACATGGCACACATCACGTGACACACATCACGTGACACACATCACATGACACACATCACGTGACACACATCACATGAAACACATCACATGACACACATCACGTGGCACACATCACATGACACACATCACGTGGCACACATCACATGACACACATCACGTGGCACACATCACATGGCACACATCACATGACACACATCACGTGACACACATCACATGAAACACATCACATGACACACATCACATGTACAACAACACGCATGGCACACATCACATGGCACACATCACATGGCACACATCACATGAAACACATCACATGACACACATCACATGGCACACATCACATGAAACACATCACATGGCACACATCACATGGCACACATCACATGGCACACATCACATGGCACACATCACATGAAACACATCACATGACACACATCACATGGCACACATCACATGAAACACATCACATGGCACACATCACATGGCACACATCACGTGACACACATCACGTGACACACATCACATGACACACATCACGTGACACACATTACATGAAACACATCACATGACACACATCACATGTACAACAACACGCATGGCACACATCACATGGCACACATCACATGGCACACATCACATGAAACACATCACATGACACACATCACATGTACAACAACACGCATGGCACACATCACATGGCACACATCACATGACACACATCACATGTACAACAACACGCATGACACACATCACATGTACAACAACACGCATGGCACACATCACATGGCACACATCACGTGACACACATCACATGGCACACATCACATGACACACATCACGTGACACACATCACATGAAACACATCACATGACACACATCACATGTACAACAACACGCATGGCACACATCACATGGCACACATCACATGGCACACATCACATGAAACACATCACATGACACACATCACATGTACAACAACACGCATGGCACACATCACATGGCACACATCACATGACACACATCACATGTACAACAACACGCATGGCACACATCACATGACACACATCACATGACACACATCACATGGCACACATCACATGACACACATCACATGGCACACATCACATGACACACATCACATGACACACATCACATGACACACATCACATGGCACACATCACATGACACACATCACATGACACACATCACATGACACACATCACATGGCACACATCACATGGCACACATCACATGACACACATCACATGTACAACAACACGCATGGCACACATCACATGACACACATCACATGGCACACATCACATGACACACATCACATGACACACATCACATGTACAACAACACGCATGACACACATCACATGACACACATCACATGGCACACATCACATGAAACACATCACATGACACACATCACATGTACAACAACACGCATGGCACACATCACATGGCACACATCACATGGCACACATCACATGAAACACATCACATGACACACATCACATGTACAACAACACGCATGGCACACATCACATGGCACACATCACATGACACACATCACATGAAACACATCACATGAAACACATCACATGAAACACATCACATGACACACATCACATGTACAACAACACGCATGGCACACATCACATGGCACACATCACATGACACACATCACATGTACAACAACACGCATGGCACACATCACATGGCACACATCACATGACACACATCACATGACACACATCACATGTACAACAACACGCATGGCACACATCACATGACACACATCACATGTACAACAACACGCATGGCACACATCACATGGCACACATCACATGACACACATCACATGGCACACATCACATGAAACACATCACATGACACACATCACATGTACAACAACACGCATGGCACACATCACATGGCACACATCACATGTACAACAACACGCATGACACACATCACACGACACACATCACATGTACAACAACACGCATGACACACATCACACGACACACATCACATGACACACATCACATGACACACATCACGTCACACACATCACATGACACACATCACATGACACACATCACATGGCACACATCACATGACACACATCACATGACACACATCACATGACACACATCACATGTACAACAACACGCATGACACACATCACACGACACACATCACATGACACACATCACATGACACACATCACATGACACACATCACGTCACACACATCACATGACACACATCACATGACACACATCACATGGCACACATCACATGACACACATCACATGACACACATCACATGACACACATCACATGACACACATCACATGACACACATCACATGGCACACATCACATGACACACATCACATGACACACATCACACGACACACATCACATGACACACATCACATGACACACATCACGTCACACACATCACATGACACACATCACATGAAACACATCACATGTACAACAACACGCATGACACACATCACATGACACACATCACATGGCACACATCACGTGACACACATCACGTGACACACATCACATGAAACACATCACATGTACAACAACACGCATGACACACATCACATGACACACATCACATGACACACATCACATGACACACATCACATGAAACACATCACATGTACAACAACACGCATGACACACATCACACGTAGAACAACACGCATGACACATCACATGAGACACATCACATGACACACATCACATGACACACATCACGTGACACACATCACATGTACAACAACACGCATGACACACATCACATGGCACACATCACATGTACAACAACACGCATGACACACATCACCTGTACAACAACACGCATGACACACATCACATGACACACATCACATGACACACATCACATGACACACATCACATGTACAACAACACGCATGACACACATCACGTCACACACATCACATGACACACATCACATGAAACACATCACATGTACAACAACACGCATGACACACATCACGTCACACACATCACATGACACACATCACATGAAACACATCACATGTACAACAACACGCATGACACACATCACATGACACACATCACATGACACACATCACATGAAACACATCACATGTACAACAACACGCATGACACACATCACATGACACACATCACGTGACACACATCACATGAAACACATCACATGTACAACAACACGCATGACACACATCACATGACACACATCACGTGACACACATCACATGAAACACATCACATGTACAACAACACGCATGACACACATCACATGTACAACAACACGCATGACACACATCACTTGGCACACATCACATGACACACAACACATGACACACATCACATGACACACATCACATGTACAACAACACGCATGACACACATCACATGGCACACATCACGTGACACACATCACGTGACACACATCACATGAAACACATCACATGTACAACAACACGCATGACACACATCACATGTACAACAACACGCATGACACACAACACATGGCACACATCACATGGCACACATCACATGACACACATCACATGACACACATCACATGTACAACAACACGCATGACACACATCACATGGCACACATCACATGACACACATCACATGAAACACATCACATGACACACATCACATGTACAACAACACGCATGGCACACATCACATGGCACACATCACATGTACAACAACACGCATGACACACATCACACGACACACATCACATGTACAACAACACGCATGACACACATCGCATGACACACATCACATGACACACATCACACGACACACATCACATGTACAACAACACGCATGACACATCACACGACACACATCACATGTACAACAACACGCATGACACACATCGCATGACACACATCACACGTACAACAACACGCATGACACACATCACACGACACACATCACATGTACAACAACACGCATGACACACATCGCATGACACACATCACACGTACAACAACACGCATGACACACATCACACGACACACATCACATGTACAACAACACGCATGACACACATCGCATGACACACATCACACGTACAACAACACGCATGACACACATCACATGTACAACAACACGCATGACACACATCACATGGCACACATCACGTGACACACATCACGTGACACACATCACATGAAACACATCACATGTACAACAACACGCATGACACACATCGCATGACACACATCACACGTACAACAACACGCATGACACACATCACATGTACAACAACACGCATGACACACATCACATGGCACACATCACGTGACACACATCACGTGACACACATCACATGAAACACATCACATGTACAACAACACGCATGACACACATCACATGTACAACAACACGCATGACACACAACACATGGCACACATCACGTGACACACATCACATGACACACATCACATGTACAACAACACGCATGGCACACATCACATGGCACACATCACGTGACACATATCACATGTACAACAACACGCATGACACATATCAGTCAGATCACGAGTTATAATTGGCTGCCTTTTTTCCAGTTGCATGCGAAAATCTTTGACAAGACATAAAGCTCTCAATCTCAGCTTTGTCAAACATTTTTAGTGAGGGAATTATTCTCAAAGCACATAGGATATTTTAATTTGGTGAGGTGGGGGGGGGGGGGGAGAGGGTGTCGAATTGTTGCTGAAAAAATATGAAAACAACTCACATTAAAAAGTGGTTGGAAAATCGAACTCAGAACAATTCCAACCTATTTTTGGTCAGAAGTTTCCATCATTTTTTAGAAGATCAGGCACGCAATTTTCAACTGCTGACCACACTTTTGGGGGTGTCTGCCCATTGATACCGCGTCCGTCAATATGAATGCCCAAATAACAAACTGATATGTGCACATTATACATAGGACTCTTTCCACAGAAGGCAATCATAATCTCCAATGGCGGATCATTATGGTCACGAGGCATATACAATGCGGTGATTATTATATATTTACATACTAAGTGTGATTATCACTAAATTCAGCATTTCGATTGGTCGGCGCCCACGTGACTAGTTGCAATTATTTATCGGTGAACGCGCAACAGCTCATAACTGCAACCCCGTAATTACATCGACGCGTCACCGATATCGGAAAGAAAAACGCGTAATGTTTTGGGCGCATTTGGACTCGCGCAGGATTGACTTAATAAATCATCAGGCTTCAATATAAAGAAATTGTTCCTGTTAAATTTTGCCAAGGGTGCTATGGGATATTTTTTTGGGCTGGTTTTGTCACGATACACTTTTCGATTTAAATACATTTACAAAAGTGGCTTTTTCGCTAAATGTATATAAATATAAGGATTAACTGTCAAGTTAATCCTTATATAATTATATCATAATTATGCATGGAGGCACGGACTTAATATGAGTGTTCATTTACTTCACATGATCTTATTTCAGTGAGCGTGACACGGTGGAGCTCTTAATAATCATGCATCCGGGAATCTGTACAAAGTATAACGACTGCGTAACATTACGACATCCTCAGTCTGATATATTTGGGATCAATTTGTAAGATGATATGTGTATATTGCCCGACAACCTTGTTTGATTTCCGGTGTCATGCGTGTAGGAATGTCGGAGCACTTAGAAATACACACCGAAGTCAATACCCTCACATATTTCCCTGCAACAAATCACTACAAATCAGGGGCAGGATTCACGCCGTCATAGTCCAAATCGGCCAATTTGTTCAGGAGGGGGGGGGGGGGGGGGGAGTTCCGGGCACGTATGCCGGGGTGGGTGGGTGGTCGATGTGATCAACAATTTGTTTTCCCCGCATCTTAAAATGTTTTTTCCTGCAAGTCTTTTTGACTGTTTTTGCAATGAGTTTGGCTTATAACTCCTTAGAATGTCAATATTAACATAAATACAAAAATTCATGATGATCAGACAAACATTATAGCCTGTAGCCCATGGTAATGGATTGAATTTTGAAATCCAAGATGGCCGCTGGCAGCCATGTATTTTTTGGCCGAATCACTCCAAAATGACTCGTTACTATTTACACGTCAATGTTAACATCTATGACAAATAGTATGCACAGAAATTCATATACAGCTGAATCCCCCCGCAAATCTCTGTTTTAGTGTTAAAAGGGGGTGGGTGTCAAAAATGGTCGTGAAAAAAACTGCCGAAAACGGAACAAATTTTTGACCCGGGGGTGGGTGGGTCCCAACAAGGGTCGAAAGGAAAAAATCGGCAAACGTTCCTGAAATTGTTTTCCGACCTCCCCCCCGATTTCTTTCGAAAATGGCCTAACAAAATTTCAATTGGCCAAATTGTTTTTTTAATCCAAAATCGGAAATCTACATGTAATACAAAAACCCAAATTGATTTTGAGAACGAGAGCGACCTTTATTATATGCTCATCTGCTAATTGATTAAGTGATACAGCTTAATGTGTAACAAAAGGCGCTCATGGCAGTGCACTGTCAAACAATTTAATAAAACAGTCGAAGATTAACACTAATGAATCCCCTGTCTGTCATAAGGCTGAATGGTAGATGGTGGTTAGAAGTCTAGACACGGTATTTGAAGGGGCATAATTACATAGAATGTATTCAAATTTCTCTTCCGCTGGATGCGTATTGACAGGTGGTTGCTCAAAACAAATTGCAAGGGATTTATTCATTTTAAGGAGATTATATTGGTGAAAATATATACAATACAGTATACAGGGATTAAATAATAAGAAATAACTCTTCGATTAAAGTTATGAGTTATAATCGAATAGAGTGAACAAAATTAACGATACCGTGCTAGAATTTGTCTTGAAGACAAAAAGAAATTTGAATTTCATAATTTTAATTGGTCAAGAGTAAAACCAACAACACGATTTGCAACAAATAATACAAACCAGTATTACCATATTTCGCAATATATTTTATAATGTTTGATACACATAATGGGTTTTCCTAGATATGTTCAGATTTTCCTAACACCACAAAAATGACAAGTTTAGAACAAATAACGGAACATTTTCTTAACAACATCAGTTTACCCTACAGCGTCGTAGCAATTCAGCAGGATCCACCAACATCATTGAAATTGAGCAGGACCACTTGATCAGGGGTGAGGATGGAACATCGGGGAAACAATAAATAAATTCTAATTCACGTTCTATACTCGAGTGTTGGGGGGGGGGGGTGGATACGTTCAAATTGGAATTTCTTGTAGAAGGATATCCGTCACTCGTGTGAGCTTATCTCATGGCGTGAGACAGCCAGCGATCTCTACGAGATAAGAACCCCCTGATATTATTACTCGAGAATCACATCCTATCAAGCCTGATTTTAGTGTGCATCTCATTTGCAGAATGAGGTCCCCAGCGGGTGAATTCAGTGACGCTATCCCGCATTGCGGGCTATAGCTATAGCATCACTAAATTCACCCTCATGGGACCTCCTTCTGCTAAGGCCTCATCTTCTCTGGAAAGTTTATTTATTGTCAAATTTCTATAGAAACTTCTTCACATATATTCTATTTCTTTTTTAGTTTAGTTTTTCTATATCCCCAAATTGGCAGACGACACATTGCATAATCGAGGTTACCAAGGTTGTACATATTCACCATTTGGGAACTTCAATCTGAGTCTATGTCTCCCATAGCAGATGAGACCAAGCAGAGTGGGGTCCCAAGAGTGTGAATTTGATGATGCTAGCCCGCTATGCGGGATACCGTCACTAAATTCACCCTCTGTGAACCCCATTCTGCAAATGACAGGCACACTAAACTCAGGCTTACATCCGATCAATATGGTGCTACTCTGTCGTGATCGCCATTTTGGTTTATGGTGAAATCTATATTAATCGGCGAGTGTCCGGTGAGTGGAAAGCAGCTGGTCGCTTCGATGAGAGGCTATCAAGTGCTTCTGATCATTACGTATTTACGCTTAGATTTGATTGGATTTTTATGCGCCCGTTTTGTTAAAACGGTATTATGTTTTTGGTCTGTCCATCTGCTCGTGTGTCTGTTGTTTCCGGCCCAGGGCCGATTAGGATGTTCGGACTGGTACGTTTGCTTGTCCCTTCACCATTTATTGATGTGTCCTCCACACCCACCATTTGTTGACTTCGGCCATGACTCATGTGGGTGTGCATTGGTGCGGCTGGCGCTGTCTGTTTACACGTAGGTTGGCTGGAGGCAACGTGGGAGGGCGTGGTGGCGATTGGCTGTTGGTTGGAGTCGACGTCCACGTCAGTTGAGTTGATCATCTTTGGTTCTGGTCTAGCTGCAGGATGGACTTCGAATTTTTGTCCATCTGCCCCGATCTCTACCAGAGCGCACCAGTCATGCTTCCTTTCTACTCTGTCACTGACTGGGTACTAGTCTGTGTTTCTATATTTAGCATGGGGTTTTCCAGTAAAAAATGGTGAAACCCGATCGCTCCAAAGTCAATTTTCTATGTTCTATTAGAACAATTCCCGCACTAAAACATAATGACAGAATGGAAAATCAGAGCGTTAGTTTTGTTGACGATTTTCGCAAGCTACCCGTCAAAATTGCAGCAAATTAGAAGTCTTGTGTTTGACTTATCGTGCGAGTTGTGACAATGTCGTACACGTGCGTTTAGACTTTTAAAATAAACGGAGAACCGAATCACACCGTTTCGAATTAAAGTTCTTCGGTTTTAAAGTTCAAAAGTTACACACATTTTGTTCGATATTTTGTGTGCTTAACAAGAGCAGCATGTTGCTCTGTTCGCTTAGTATATATCTTAATATCGCGGAAGTCCACCAAATGTGAGTAAAATGTCGCCAGTAGCAGCGGTCTTACCGAGTCGTCAAGGGAGGTAAACCCTACATGGAGTTTGAGGGCATATAAGATGCGCCTGAATATTAGCAAGTCAACCGAGTAGCCTAGAGACTAGACTGTTCCGTCCTGAACTTTCACAGAAAACCGCCCACTCGATGCTGATATATCAAAGCGGTGCATAATCAATAGTACCAAATAGCTTTATTCCGTGTACATACTAAATAACAAACAACTTATATATTTTAGTAGCAGTCCTTATGGGAATATTGCGAAAGCTTATACCTCTACCTCTTTCTTGTGGGCGAACTTAAGCAATCAAAGATAATCATGTGCCATCAGGTTCAATAGGATGAGGAACCAACGGCAATCAAAGACAGTCAGGTACCATCAGCTTCAATAGTACGCTGGACCAACGCATATTTAAGGTCGTCATGAGGTGACCAATATTTTCACCATAATATGTTCTCAGCTTCTCACAGGAGTAAGTGTAAATTAGGAACGAATTGATATCACTATAGCTTACATTCATATGGTTTAAACATATTTTATAATTTTTTTCTTACATTCTTTAAAAAATTTATCATTTTTTCATCATTTTTTTGTTTACATTCTTTATAATTGTTTTTGTCATTTTTACTTAAATTCTTTCTCAATTTTGTTATTTTGTATCATTAATTCCTACATTCTTTAACAATTTTTAATCATTATTTTAATTTTTTCTTACATTATTTAACAATTATCCAAAATAATATAAAATTTGTTAAGTCAATGCATTCTCTTATATGCGAGGCGAGATATGGTCGACTCGCATAAATAAAAGAATGCTTTGGGTTTTTCGCAAAAAATCACGAAGCTCCCGTCATGAAATGGTTAACCCTTTACCCAACAGAACGGTCCTGTGCCAATGCATTCTCTTATATATGCGAGTCGACCATAGGTCGCCTCGCATATATAAGAGAATGCATTGGCTTAACACATATTAAAAATGATCAAATTGTCAAAGAATGTAGAAAATATTATAAGAAAAAATGGTAAAAAGTGTTAAAAAAAGATTTGTTTAGGCCAATGCATTCTCTTATATATGCGAGGCGACTTATGGTCGACTCGCATATATAAGAGAATGCATTGGCACAAGGCATAACTGTAACCATCACAATGTGGTCAATGAACCGGTTCCAATGATATCCATATTTGTATGGTGTTATTGAGACAGACCGAAGATATTTTAGGCTGTTGAAGCTTTATTTGGGCGCTTTTAAAAGGCCGGTTTGTTGGGTAAATGGTTAATGGAAAATAATCAAGGATAATGTACTAATGGCTGAGCTGGTGTTTGCAAAAAAAAACAATACAATGATCCTGTGAGTCTAAAACAATACAATGATCCTGTGAGTCAAAAACAATACAATGATCATGTGAGTCTTCTGAATACAATGATCATGTGAGTCTAAAACAATACAATGATCATGTGAGTCTAAAACAATACAATGATCATGTGAGTCTAAAACAATACAATGATCATGTGAGTCTTCTCAATATAATGACCATGTGAGTCTAAAACAATACAATGATCATGTGAGTCTAAAACAATACAATGATCATGTGAGTCTTCCCAATACAATGATCATGTGAGTCTTCTCAATACAATGATCATGTGAGTCTTCTCAATACAATGATCATGTGAGTCTAAAACAATACAATGATCATGTGAGTCTAAAACAATACATTGATCACGTGAGTCTTCCCAATACAATGATCATGTGAGTCTTCTCAATACAATGATCCCGTGAGTCTAAAACAATACAATGATTATGTGAGTCTTCTCAATACAATGATCCCGTGAGTCTAAAACAATACAATGATACTGTGAGTCTAAAACAATACAATGATCATGTGAGTCTTCTCAATACAATGATCATGTGAGTCTAAAACAATACAATGATCCTGTGAGTCTTCTCAATACAATGATCCTGTGAGTCTTCTCAATACAATGATCATGTGAGTCTTCTCAATACATTGATCCTGTGAGTCTAAAACAATACAATGATCCTGTGAGTCTAAACAATACATTGATCATGTGAGTCTTCTCAATACATTGATCCTGTGAGTCTTCTCAATACAATGATCCTGTGAGTCTAAAACAATACATTGATCATGTGAGTATAAAACAATACAATGATCATGTGAGTCTTCTCAATACAATGATCCTGTGAGTCTAACACAATACATTGATCCTGTGAGTCTAACACAATACAATGATCCTGTGAGTCTAACACAATATATTGATCCTGTGAGTCTAAAGCAATACATTGATCATGTGAGTCTTCTCAATACATTGATCATGTGAGTCTAAAACAATACATTGATCCTGTGAGTCTAAAACAATACAATGATCCTGTGAGTCTAAACCAAAACATTGATCCTGTGAGTCTAAAACAATACATTGATCATGTGAGTCTAAACATATATAATGATCCTGTGTGTCTAAACATATATAATGATCCTGTGTGTCTAAAACAATACATTGATCCTGTGAGTCTTCTCAATACATTGATCATGTGAGTCTAACACAATACAATGATCCTGTGAGACTAACACAATACAATGATCCTGTGAGTCAAAAACAATACAATGATCCTGTGAGACTAACACAATACAATGATCCTGTGAGTCTAAAACAATACATTGATCCTGTGAGTCTAACACAATACAATGATCCTGTGAGTCTAAAACAATACAATGATCCTGTGAGTCTAAAACAATACATTGATCCTGTGAGTCTAACACAATACAATGATCCTGTGAGTCTAAATCAATACAATGATCCTGTGAGTCTAAAACAATACAATAATCATGTGAGTCTAAATCAATACAATGATCCTGTGAGTCTAAAACAATACAATGATCCTGTGAGTCTAAAACAATACAATGATCCTGTGAGTCTAAAACAATACATTGATCATGTGAGTCTAAAACAATACAATGATAATGTGAGTCTTCTCAATACAATGATCCTGTGAGTCTAACACAATACAATGATAATGTGAGTCTAAATCAATACAATGATCCTGTGAGTCTAAAACAATACAATAATCATGTGTGAATTATAATGTGAGTCTAAATCAATACAATGATCCTGTGAGTCTAAAACAATACAATAATCATGTGAGTCTAAATCAATACAATGATCCTGTGAGTTTAAAACAATACAATGATCCTGTGAGTCTAAAACAATACAATGATCATGTGAGTCTAAAACAATACATTGATCATGTGAGTCTAAAACAATACAATGATAATGTGAGTCTTCTCAATACAATGATCCTGTGATTCTAACACAATACAATGATAATGTGAGTCTAAATCAATACAATGATCCTGTGAGTCTAAAACAATACAATAATCACGTGAGTCTAAATCAATACAATGATCCTGTGAGTCTAAAACAATACAATGATCCTGTGAGTCTAAAACAATACAATGATCCCGTGAGTCTAAAACAATACAATGATCATGTGAGTCTAAAACAATACAATGATCATGTGAGTCTAAAACAATACATTGATCATGTGAGTCTAAAACAATACAATGATTATGTGAGTCTTCTCAATACAATGATCATGTGAGCTAACACAATACAATGATCATGTGAGTCTAAAACAATACAATAATCATGTGAGTCTAAATCAATACAATGATCCTGTGAGTCTAAAACAATACAATGATCATGTGAGTCTAAAACAATACAATGATGCTGTGAGTCTAAAACAATACAATAATCATGTGAGTCTAAATCAATACAATGATCCCGTGAGTCTAAAACAATACAATGATCATGTGAGTCTAAAACAATACAATGATGCTGTGAGTCTAAAACAATACAATAATCATGTGAGTCTAAATCAATACAATGATCCCGTGAGTCTAAAACAATACAATGATCATGTGAGTCTAAAACAATACAATGATGCTGTGAGTCTAAAACAATACATTGATCCTGTGAGTCTAAAATAATACATTGATCCTGTGAGTCTTCTCAATTTAAAAGTAATGGTAAATACAATGATGTAAATGACAAGTAATGGTCAGGTTTTATTTTGTAAAGTAATGAACCAATCCATGATCGGGGCCACCTTAAGAATCACGGTATTATTGTCAGCCTACATTAACGAACTCACCCCTGGTCAAATAGTCATGCCAGTCTGTTATGATTATGATGTTGGTGTGCCCTGCTGAATTATACGATGCTGATAAGGCAAACTGATGATGTTACGAAAAATTAACCGTTAATTTTTCTAAAGCTGTCATTTTCGAAGTGTTTGGCAAATCCGAGCAATTTGAGAAACAGTAATGTTTTTATCAATTTTTATTACATTTTTTATTAATGATTATCCTTTTTTATAATTTTTTCTTGCATTCTTTAACAATTTTTATCGTTTTTTTTTAATAATTTTATCTTACATTTTATAACACTTTTTATCATTTTGTCTTATATTCTTTAACAATTTTATCACTTTTATAATTTATTCTTACTTTCTTTAACAATTTTACAATTTTGTTTATCAGTTGTTTTACAATCTTTAACAATTTTAATAATTTGTTCTTACATTTTTTATCAATTTGTTATCATTATTTCTTACATTCTTTAACAATTTTTTATCATTTTTTCTTACATTTTTTAACAATTATAAAAAATAATATAAAATTTGTTTGGCCAATGCATTCTCTTATTCCTATGGTCGACTCGCATAGGTCGCCTCGCATATATAAGAGAATGCATTGGCTTAACACATTAAAAATTATAAAATTGTTAAAGAATGTAAGAAAAAATGGTAAAAAGTGTTAAAAAAAGATTTTTTTTAGGCCAATGCATTCTCTTATATATGCGAGGCGACATATGGTCGACTCGCATATATAAGAGAATGCATTGGCACAGTGCATAACTGTAACCATCACAATGTGGTCAATGAACCGGTTCCAATGATATCCATATTTGTATGGTGTTATTGAGACAGACCGAATATATTTTAGGCTGTTGAAGCTTTATATGGGCGTTTTTGGGCGTTTTGTTGGGTAAAGGGTTAATACAAAAATCAAGGACAGATATATTTTAGAATAATGTAATAATGACCGAAATGTTGTTTGCAAAACGACGTCAATAGCCATTTTGATAATAGTCGATTTGCAACAACTAATACAACCAGTGTTAAAATATTTCGTAATATATATGTTTTTGAATGTTTGATAGACATATCGGGGCCACCTTAAGAACCACATTATTATTGTCAGTCTATGTGAGCGATCTGCGTCCGTCGAGACAGAAGTACAGACTCCTATCTATATCGTGCGATATATCGGGACCGACTTGATTAAATCCCCCGGCGACCTACCATTTTCCGGGAAGATTAAACACGCATGTCGCAGAAATTACAATGCCACGTCCAATCGAATCACTTTTCCACTCCCACATATATATTTGTTAGTGTATTTATATATCCGCAAGCCGGATAGCTCATTTTGTTAGTGGGTCGAACATTGTCATCACGTATACAGAATACAAGGAACCCATACATCTTTATCATTGGATTTTTTCGGTTATAATTCATACTGCATTAGTGCCATGTCACGATCGCAGTAAACGATTTCAGAAGCTAATTATTTCTAGCCACAATGACAAATTTTGATGCAATTCGATCTCAAACATCTTGATGTGTTGAAGTCATGGACGCTGTGTGAGCTTGTGTCCTTACATATGGTTACAATAGTTGGGATAATAGTTAATCGTAATATGAAGTCGCAGCGCGCAGAGAGAAGAGTCTTCTTGTTATAAAAGTAGTGCTATAGTGGGCACTGTAAGGCTGAACATTACAGAGTTCGCCCGAGCAGGCATGGGTCCATTACTTCCCAAACAATGTATTAGCAGCATTACCATTATTAAATGGATGCCCATAGCGGAGACACTCTGGTCACGTTCCTGGGAAGAATGTGACGCTGGGTGAGCTTGTGTCAATTACATGCGATTACAATAGTTGGGATAATAGTTAATCGCTATATGAAGTTTCTTATAAACAGTGTCTCGACCAAGTCTGAGTTTAGTGTGCCTGTCATTTGCAGAATGAGGTCCCTAGAGGGTGAATTTAGTGACGCTATCCCGCATAGGGGGCTAGCATCACCAAATTCACTCTCTGGGAACCTCGTTCTGCTTAGGCCTAATCTTGAAAGTTTCTTTATTATCATCAAATTTCTATAGAAACTTCTTCACTTAGATTCTATTTCTTTTTTAGTATACTTTTTCTATATCCCCAAATTGGCATACGACAACTTGCATACTCGAGGTTCCCAATGGGTGTACATCACAATATTCATCATTTGGGAACTTCAAACTGAGTATATGCCTCTCATAGCAGATGAGGCCATGCAGAATGAGGCCCCCAGATGGAGAATTTAGTGATGCTAGCCCGCTGTGCCGGATAACGTTACTAAATTTACCCTCTGGGGACCTCATTCTGCAAATGACAGGCACACTAAACTCAGGTTTGGTCTCGACAGTTGATCTGATCTACAATAGATATGAGAGCCAGAAGGATAAAGTTTATATCCTCATTCCTCTGCAGTCATAGGAAATCGAGACGCCATGCTAAGATTTGTTGTCCAATACTAATATATATGCTAATGAGTTATCGTCCTTGTCACGGCGTACGGTTTTATGACGAACATCACGCACGGAACTATACTATATAATCGCGGACACTTCAGATGATTAGTCACATACGGGGGGGGGGGGGGATGCAAGTATGTTATATATAGAATAGGAACGGGACGTGACTCGGTCCAAAAACAACACCATTCCAACCGAAATCTCAATTAAGGGTACGTTCATACACACTCACAAATTTACCAGGTATTCTTTTGCAGACATTTCGGTACAATATGCTACAATGTGCCAGAAACCGAATGCAAACATTCTGATAAAATGCATCGATACCACAGCTAACTACATGAGAAGTCAAAACTATGTATAATTCCATCGAAATTTGCATGTACATATCCTGCAATTATATCACGGCAATTATATCACGGTATTTTACGTCAATGATTGTGATAGTAGCACCGTTACATGTGGAACTAATACAATGTTGCTTCTCATGTCGTTTTCTTTTGTGTGTAGGCATTGTATATGTATGTTGCGTTCATATTCCGGCCACACATCGGTTCCTATAAGAAAATGCCTACAACAAATGCCGTGCAAACTTGTCAGTGTGTGAACGTACCCTAAGCTGGCGTGGACCGAGCTAGAGACTTGTCAGTGTGTGAACGTACCCTAAGCTGCTGTGGACCGAGCTAGAGACTTGTCAGTGTGTGAACGTACCCTAAGCTGGCGTGGACCGAGCTAGAGACTTGTCAGTGTGTGAACGTACCCTAAGCTGGCGTGGACCGAGCTAGAGACTTGTCAGTGTGTGAACGTATCCTAAGCTGGCGTGGACCGAGCTAGAGACTTGTCAGTGTGTGAACGTACCCTAAGCTGGCGTGGACCGATCTAGAGACTTGTCAGTGTGTGAACGTACCCTATAAGCTGCTGTGGACCGAGCTAGAGAGACCTGTCAGTGTGTGAACGTACCCTAAGCTGGCGTGGACCGAGCTAGAGACTTGTCAGTGTGTGAACGTACCCTAAGCTGGCGTGGACCGAGCCAGAGACTTGTCAGTGTGTGAACGTACCCTAAGCTGGTGTGGACCGAGCTAGAGAGACTTGGTCTAGACGCCGCTATGGATGTAATCAATGACTATAGGTTCAATCTGAGGACCCAGCAAGCAACGTTTACTATAGTCTCTTTGACGCACGATAATGATTCATCGATAGTATATATACCATTTGCATACATGTATATGTATATGTACGGATATATTTACCAGCTGACGCGCGCTTTATTGATAAGGGTATGAGTACTATAAAGTTTTCTTTGGGATTCATAAAAAGGCCAATTCAATAGCAACTGTACCGCGTCCTCAATTTGTTCCTTATATAGTGGGGGCAAAATCGTTCAGTTCAGTATAGGGTTTTGGGGGGTTTGGAATACCTTCCTGTTTCTACTGCCATACAGTCGGGACTGACTCTAAGTTTTGCCCGTGAACCTCGTAATTGTTTAGACACTTGGGTTGCAATGATAGTTGAATGCTACGTTCTTTAGACGCGTGTAAATATATCGTGATTTCTTTATGGCTAGTTTAATATCAGTTCAAAGGGAGACTGTACACTAAACCCGGCCATTTATGGAACCATCTCCTTTTATACTCAACTGAATATATGCAACAAATGAATGAATTCGAGTCATGTATGAATGCAAAATACATTCATGTACTCTATGAATCATGTTAAAACATGGTCATTATAATGAAAATTAACTTTCGACTCCAGCCATTTATTAATTTTCGTTATAATTACCATGTTGTTTGCATCGTTCATAGAGAGCAGCAGTGTATTTTGCACTAATCCATGGCTCAAATTCATAAATTTGTTGCATATATTATGTTGAGTATAAAAGCAGATGGTCCCATAAATGGCCCGATTTAGTGGTTATAGTACACCAATTATAAAAAATTATCAAAAATTATCCCCCTTGGTGTGCTGTCACCCACAATCAAGTCAGCATAAAATCACATCTGGCAGCTGAATGGTTGATTATGATTGGGATAAAATTAATGCAAAAACAAGAAAAAATCAAAGCCACCATGGAAATATTATATCTAGATGAATATTGATACAGAGTGGGTGAAATAATTAACCTGGCATTTAATGGGGGTATGTTTGAACATTTGGTGATGAATTTTTCTGCGAAATTAGGGCAGTATCAAAAGCGGTAAATTTAAAGGTGGAAAACCAACACGTACCTATTAATTTTTTGGGTCCGAAGGGCCATTCTTCAAAATTGACTAGGTTAGAAAGTTCCTGAATTCACAAGGAATCGAGCATAGCCCCCCGGACGTTAACACTGTCGCCTATGGAGAATAATTGGTGTACTGTAACCTATAGCAAGAAATTGTCGTTTTTCAGATTTCTGCTCTGGAACACAGCCAGTGCTCATTATCATCAGAAAACAAATTGGGAACTTGAAGCACGCGATACGACAGATTATTGAGGCACAGGAGGCGTCAAATAAAATTAAAAATTAACCCTCCCATACCATTTCTGCATATCGTTGTAAAACCGAAAATTGTCATTTTCGGCCTATTGTGGGCCCACAAATGCCCCTTTAATGAATGTAATACCGCCATTTGTGGCACCCGACACTCCAGATGAACGAATAGGGGGATTTGTCCGGATTGAGCACGACGTAGGCGTAAATCAGTGTTTCATTTTGGACCGCACTCTAAGACATGATGAAAAATCGGTCCAGATCTGGTCAAATGAAGCCGAATTGCCCCTTTAAGATGATAGTTTGACAAAAAAGGACAACCCTGGAAATCCTCAGAATTGGATTTACGATCTAAAGCACCCAATTTTCCGCCAATAAATGCATTCTTGTGACGGGCAAAATTGGGTTTTCTGTCGATTTTTTTCTAAAATTTGGTAGGTGCGCCCAATGTGAACTCCAAGTGCGCCCAATTCGCCTGGCGAATACTGTGACATATTTTCTGGAAGTGATATATACAAGCAATCAGATCGTCCACATGTATGTACGTCGTCATTGTTTACTTTGCCAGAATGCGGCTTTAGTGAGAAAAAATCACATTCAAATCAAGATATATTTTTAGCACATTTAGATATGGGTGGTGGCAGAAGAGGGTTAATGAAGTAAGAACACAGACATGTTTCGAATCAAAGTTCTTTATTTTGACGTCGGTATATAAATGGCCACATTTTAATATCGTTTCGACTACTTTATTATCTGTCTATAGGTTATAGTACACCAATTATAAAAAATTATCCCCCTTGGTGTGCTGTGACCCACATTCAAGTCAGCATAAAATCACATCTGGCAGCTGAATGGTTGATTATGATTGGGATAAAATTAATGCAAAAACAAGAAAAAATCAAAGCCACCATGGAAATATTATATCTAGATGAATATTGATACAGAGTGGGTGAAATAATTAACCTGGCATTTAATGGGGGTATGTTTGAAAATTTGGTGATGAATTTTTCTGCGAAATTAGGGCAGTATCAAAAGCGGTAAATTTAAAGGTGGAAAACCAACACGTACCTATTAATTTTTTGGGTCAAATTGGGTCCGAAGGGCCATTCTTCAAAATTGACTAGGTTAGAAAGTTCCTGAATTTACAAGGAATCGAGCATAGCCCCGGACGTTAACACTGTCGCCTATGGAGAATAATTGGTGTACTGTAACCTATAGCAAGAAATGGTCGTTTTTCAGATTTCTGCTCTGGAACACAGCCAGTGCTCATTATCCTCAGAAAACAAATTGGGAACTTGAAGCGCGCTATACGACAGATTATTGAGGCACAGGAGGCGTCAAATAAAATTAAAAATTAACCCTCCCATACCATTTCTGCATATCGTTGTAAAACCGAAAATTGTCATTTTCGGCCTATTGTGGGCCCACAAATGCCCCTTTAATGAATGTAATACCGCCATTTGTGGCACCCAACACTCCAGATGAACGAACAGGCTGATTTGTCCTGATCGAGCACGACGTAGGCGTAAATCAGTGTTTCATTTTGGACCGCACTCTAAGACATGATGAAAAATCGGTCCAGATCTGGTCAAACGAAGCCGAATTGCCCCTTTAAGATGATAGTTTGACAAAAAAGGACAACCCTGGAAATCCTCAGAATTGGATTTACGATCTAAAGCACCCAATTTTCCGCCAATAAATGCATTCTTGTGACGGGCAAAATTGGGTTTTCTGTCGATTTGTTTCTAAAATTTGGTAGGTGCGCCCAATGTGAACTCCAAGTGCGCCCAATTCGCCTGGCGAATCCTGTGACATATTTTCTGGAAGTGATATCTACAAGCTATCAGATCGTCCACATGTATGTACGTCGTCGTTGTTTACTTTTCCAGAATGCGGCTTTAGTGAGAAAAAATCACATTCAAATCAAGATATATTTTTAGCACATTTAGATATGGGTGGTGGCAGAAGAGGGTTAATGAAGTAAGAACACAGACATGTTTCGAATCAAAGTTCTTTATTTTGACGTCGGTATATAAATGGCCACATTTTAATATCGTTTCGACTACTTTATTATCTGTCTATAGGTTATAGTACACCAATTATAAAAAATTATAAAAAATTATCCCCCTTGGTGTGCTGTCACCCACACTCAAGTCAGCATAAAATCACATCTGGCAGCCGAATGGTTGATTATGATTGGGATAAAATTAATGCAAAAACAAGAAAAAATCAAAGCCACCATGGAAATATTATATCTAGATGAATATTGATACAGAGTGGGTGAAATAATTAACCTGGCATTTAATGGGGGTATGTTTGAAAATTTGGTAATGTATTTTTCTGCGAAATTAGGGCAGTATCAAAAGCGGTAAATTTAAAGGTGGAAAACCAACACGTACCTATTAATTTTTTTGGCTCAAATTGGGTCCGAAGGGCCATTCTTCAAAATTGACTAGGTTAGAAAGTTCCTGAATTTACAAGGAATCGAGCATAGCCCCGGACGTTAACACTGTCGCCTATGGAGAATAATTGGTGTACTGTAGCCTAGTGAAGTCCCCCTTTAAGGTGGACGCGGCTATGAATGTAATCAATAACTAGGTTCAATTTGAGGGCTCAGCTAAGTTTATTAGTCTCTTTGCCGCGCGGTAATGATTCATTGGCATACAGGTATATATATACGGATATATTTACCAGCTGACACGCGCTTTATTCATAACCCAGCTATATTATGTGTCGTGTTGACATGTAACGTTAGGGAGATTGTCGGGGCATCCGTCCTGAGTATATTGACGTTAAGACCACCAGGTGTGTAACTCCATGCATACATGTTATACTCTATCATGTTTATATCGATAGATAATAACTCCATATGTCCTCACGCTTATCATCTTTATTACGTGATACACGCGTCTGTTGTTGCTTCATATATGTTAGGCTAACAAACAGCTTTGTATCGATATCAAAGGCATCTACTATGTTAAAGTACGCCAACTATTAAAAAGTACCCCCTTGGTGCGCTGTCACCCACACTCAAATCAGCATAAAATCACATTTGGCAGCTGAATGGTTGATTATGATTGGGATAAAATTAATACTAGAAAAAGAAAAAAATCAATGCCACCATGGAAATATTATACCTATAGATGAATATTGATCCAGGGTGGTGAAATAATTAACCTGGCATTTAATGGGGGTATGTTTGAAAATTTGATGATGATTTTTTCGTGCGGAATTAGGGTAGTATCAAAAGCACTTAATTTAAAGATGGAAAAAGCACACGGACCTATTGATGTTTTTGGGCCATATTGGGTCCGAAGGTCATTCTTCAAAATTGACTCGGTTAGAAAGTTCCATCATTCACAAGGAATCGAGAATAGCCCTGGACATTAACACTGTCGCATACGGAGAATAATTGGTGTACTGTAACATACTAAATCCGTGCGACCATACCATATACGACATACATGCGTTAACAACAGGAGACTATTGTAGTCGCTAGAAGTTAATGGTACATAAACGTTTATCACATAATTATCTCCTAATCCAGGCCTCATATTTTGTATTAAGACACACGTGTATTATCGGTACGCTCATCCAGTGACTTAAGAGCTTAGCACAATGATATCGATCAATGTTATTGTTATGTTAAATAATATGTATGTCTATTTGTGTTAGGTTATTTAGTGTTGTCTGTGAGATAAACATGGGTGATAAGGGTGGTTGAACACTTTTGTCAACATGAAAAGACACATTTAAAATGGGACTATATTTTTACTTGAATGTGTCTTCCTGTTTGGTTGTGATAGGGAAATACATATTTATTTTGTTTAACCGCAGCCGTTTCGACATCGTTTTGTTTTTCATTGCTAAAATGTGATTATGTGATAAAAAGGATAGCAATTTCGTCGCACATATGCGAAATGTATTAACGCCGTCCACTAAATTCGATTCCGACTCGCTAAAGCTCGACTCGAATATAATTTAATGCACCCGTTTAATACATTTCGTATAGAATTGCGACTTATTAGAATTTTCCAGCTGTTTAGGATCCAAGCCTTGAAATAGTGTGTCTGTCATTTGCAGAATGAGGTCCCCAGATGGTGAATTTAGTGATGCTACCCCGCATAGCGGGCTAGCAAAACCAAATTCACCCTCTGGGGACCTCATTCTGCTTCCAATACCGTCGTCGTCGTCGTAGTCGTCGTCGTCGTCGTCGTCATCATCATCATCATAATCATCGTCATCGTCATCGTCGTCGTCGTCGTCGGCGGCGGGATTCATCGTCATCATCAGCAATCGTCACACTTTCGAGCACTAATAACACATCTTGCCCTCGGGAGACTGTTGTGTGATTAAACTAAGAGTGCACGATGGACACCGTCGACGTGTAATTAACGATCATCATCACCATCGTCATTATCATCATCGTCATCATCATCGTCGTCATCATCATCACCATCATCATCGTCATCATCATCATCATCGTCATCATCGTCATCATCATCATCGTCATCATCATCATCATCGTCGTCATCATCATCATCATCATCATTATCATCATCATCGTCGTCGTCGTCATAATTACTCATCACCATCATCATCGTCATCATCATCATCATCATCATCATTATCATCATTATCGTCGTCGTCGTCATAATTACTCATCACCACCACCACCACCACCACCACCACCACCACCATGCACAGCCTCGACTATGATAAATTTTCGCAATCATCATCACCACCACCATCATCATCACCACCACAATCACCACCATCATCATCATCGCTACCACCACCGCCACCGCCACCAGAACCACCAACACCACCATCATCATCGGCGGGATTCATCGTCATCGTCAGCGATCGTCACACTTTCGAGACAGGAGACTGTTGTGTGATTAAACGAAGAGTGCATGATGAACACCGTCGACGTGTCATTATCACTAGAATCCAATCAAAATCATAACCTAAACCGGACAACGAACGATGTGTTTCGTCAGCTAAACGGTTATCAGCGTGTGTGTGAGACCAATGCCTCAGACATTCGCGCACTAATAACACATCTTGCCCACGGGAGACTTCTGTCATTACATGAAGGAAGCTCTCGGTTCAAACAGCGAATATCAACATGACTGCGTTCAAGCTGTCGGGGCCAATCGTTGTCAGTATCATGCATCATTAGAAACCAATCAATAGCATATTGGTTTATAACGACCACTCATGAGAATACGGTCCTGGTTATTTTTGCAAAATGAGGTCCCAAGAGGGTGGATTTAGAGACGCTACCCCGCACAGCGGGTTAGCGCCACTAAATTCACCCTCTAGGGACCTCATTCTGCTTCGGCCTCATCTTCCTTGGAGAGAATCTTTATTATAAAATTGACAAGATTCTATTTCCTTTTCAGTTTAGTTTCACTATATGTCCCCAAATTGGCAGACGACACATTGCATACTCGACATGCACAGTAGGTGTCTCCAATAGCAGATGAGGTCATGTAGAAGGAGGTCCCCATATGATGATTTGGTGACGCTAGCCCGCTATGAGAGGGATGCATCTCTAAATTCATCCTATGGGGATCTCATTCTGTAAATATCCGGCCCCATATTCTCAAGCCTGATTTTGATATCGTTAGTGAAACATTTCTAAACATCTCGGACAGACCACGCCGCGCTAAGGTCCCGCTCACACAATTTGTAGGCATTATTTGCTGGCGTACAGAAAGCTATAATGGGCCAGAAACGAAACGCGACGTACGCTTAGTGTGACGAAGTCAGCAATGTGCAACCGATGATGATCATATCCGAATATGTTGACATCTTTTCAACTCATTGGGAGTCAATTTCGAAACAAAATGTATACAAATTATATTTTTGGCATTAACCCTTTACCCAACAAAACGGCCAAAACGCCCAAATAAAGCTTCAACAGCCTAAAATATCTTCTGTCTCAATAACACTATACAAATATGGATATCATTGGAACCGGTTCATTGACCACATTGTGATGGTTACAGTTATGCCCTGTGCCAATGCATTCTCTTATATATGCGAGTCGACCATAGGTCGCCTCGCATATATAAGAGAATGCATTGGCCTAAAACAATTCTTTTTTTTAACACTTTTTACCATTTTTGCTTATAACATTTTCTACATTCTTTGACAATTTGATCATTTTTAATATGTGTTAAGCCAATGCATTCTCTTATATATGCGAGGCGACCTATACTCGCATATATATGAGAATGCATTGGCACAGGGCCGTTCTGTTGGGTAAAGGGTTAAATGCAATTGGCATTTTTTGGAGTGTAAGTTCAAAAACTCTTTTCAAAATTAAACAGCTGCAGGATTCATTTCAAAATGTATGCCATGAAACCGGGGAGCAATTTGTCTACAATGAATAATGTGGGTTCAAACATTGTACAGCATTACTGTAAACAAACCATCGGAGTCAATCGTCGTCATTATCATTATAATCTAATCAATATCAGATCTATTTATACAGACGTTAACGAGCAGTGACCCAGTTTAGCGTACGATTTAAAGTACACCTCACACTTACTAACCTTTACATGACTGGAGCTGCGCTAGCCCGAAATTAAAAACCCTGTGCCAATGCATTCTCTTATATACGCGAGGCGACCATAGGTCGCTCGCATATATAACAGAATGCATTGGCCTAACAATTTTTTTTATAAATTAAAAAAAATTCTTACATTCTTTTTATCATTTTTTTTCATCATGTTTTTCTTTTATATATGCGAGGTCTCCTATACATAAGAGAGAGTCGAAGCTCTGGTCACAGAAGGTCTCCTATACATATGAGAGAGTCGAAGCTCTAGTCATGTAAGGGTTAACATATGAGAGAGTCGAAGCTCTAGTCATGGAAGGGTTAACATATGAGAGAGTCGAAGCTCTAGTTATGGAAGGGTTAACATATGAGAGAGTCGAAGCTCTAGTCATGGAAGGGTTAACATATGAGAGAGTCGAAGCTCTCATCATGGAAGGGTTAACATATGAGAGAGTCGAAGCTCTAGTCATAGAAGGGTTAACATATGAGAGAGTCGAAGCTCTAGTCATGTAAGGGTTAACATATGAGAGAGTCGAAGCTCTAGTCATGGAAGGGTTAACATATGAGAGAGTCGAAGCTCTAGTCATGGAAGGGTTAACATATGAAAGAGTCGAAGCTCTAGTCATGGAAGAGTTAACATATGAAAGAGTCGAAGCTCTAGTCATGGAAGGGTTAACATATGAGAGAGTCGAAGCTCTAGTCATGGAAGGGTTAACATATGAAAGAGTCGAAGCTCTAGTCATGGAAGGGTTAACATATGAGAGAGTCGAAGCTCTAGTCATGGAAGGGTTAACATATGAGAGAGTCGAAGCTCTAGTCATAGAAGGGTTAACATATGAGAGAGTCGAAGCTCTAGTCATGGAAGGGTTAACATATGAGAGAGTGGAAGCTCTAGTCATGGAAGGGTTAACATATGAGAGAGTCGAAGCTCTAGTCATGGAAGGGTTAACATATGAGAGAGTCGAAGCTCTAGTCATAGAAGGGTTAACATATGAGAGAGTCGAAGCTCTAGTCATGGAAGGGTTAACATATGAGAGAGTGGAAGCTCTAGTCATGGAAGGGTTAACATATGAGAGAGTCGAAGCTATAGTCATGGAAGGGTTAACATATGAGAGAGTCGAAGCTCAAGTCACGGAAGGGTTAACATATGAGAGAGTGGAAGCTCTAGTCATGGAAGGGTTAACATATGAGAGAGTCGAAGCTCAAGTCACGGAAGGGTTAACATATGGGAGAGTCGAAGCTCTAGTCATGGAAGGGTTAATATATGAGAGAGTCGAAGCTCTAGTCATGGAAGGGTTAACATATGAGAGAGTCGAAGCTCTAGTTATGGAAGGGTTAACATATGAGAGAGTCGAAGCTCTAGTCATGGAAGGGCTAACATATGAGAGAGTCGAAGCTCTAGTCATGGAAGGGTTAACATATGAGAGAGTCGAAGCTCTAGTCATAGAAGGGTTAACATATGAGAGAGTCGAAGCTCAAGTCACGGAAGGGTTAATATATGAGAGAGTCGAAGCTCTAGTCATGGAAGGGCTAACATATGAGAGAGTCGAAGCTCTAGTCATGGAAGAGTTAATATATGAGAGAGTCGAAGCTCTAGTCACGGAAGGGTTAATATATGAGAGAGTCGAAGCTCTAGTCATGGAAGGGCTAACATATGAGAGAGTCGAAGCTCTAGTCACGGAAGGGTTAATATATGAGAGAGTCGAAGCTCTAGTCATGGAAGGGCTAACATATGAGAGAGTCGAAGCTCTAGTCATGGAAGGGTTAACATATGAGAGAGTCGAAGCTCTAGTCATAGAAGGGTTAACATATGAGAGAGTCGAAGCTCAAGTCACGGAAGGGTTAATATATGAGAGAGTCGAAGCTCTAGTCATGGAAGGGTTAACATATGAAAGAGTCGAAGCTCTAGTCATGGAAGGGTTAACATATGAGAGAGTCGAAGCTCTTGTCATGGAAGGGTTAACATATGAAAGAGTCGAAGCTCTAGTCATGGAAGGGTTAACATATGAGAGAGTCGAAGCTCTAGTCATGGAAGGGTTAACATATGAGAGAGTCGAAGCTCTAATCATAGAAGGGTTAACATATGAGAGAGTCGAAGCTCTAGTCTTGGAAGGGTTAACATATGAGAGAGTCGAAGCTCTAGTCTTGGAAGGGTTAACATATGAGAGAGTCGAAGCTCTAGTCATGGAAGGGTTAACATATGAGAGAGTCGAAGCTCTAGTCATGGAAGGGTTAACATATGAGAGAGTCGAAGCTCTAGTCTTGGAAGGGTTAACATATGAGAGAGTCGAAGCTATAGTCATGGAAGGGTTAACATATGAGAGAGTCGAAGCTCTAGTCATGGAAGGGTTAACATATGAGAGAGTCGAAGCTCTATTCATGGAAGGGTTAACATATGAGAGAGTCGAAGCTCTAGTCATGGAAGGGTTAACATATGAGAGAGTCGAAGCTCTAGTCATGGAAGGGTTAATATATGAAAGAGTCGAAGCTCTAGTCATGGAAGGGTTAACATATGAGAGAGTCGAAGCTCTAATCATAGAAGGGTTAACATATGAGAGAGTCGAAGCTCTAATCATAGAAGGGTTAATATATGAGAGAGTCGAAGCTCTAATCATAGAAGGGTTAATATATGAGAGAGTCGAAGCTCTAATCATAGAAGGGTTAATATATGAGAGAGTCGAAGCTCTAATCATAGAAGGGTTAACATATGAGAGAGTCGAAGCTCTAATCATAGAAGGGTTAATATATGAGAGAGTCGAAGCTCTAATCATAGAAGGGTTAATATATGAGAGAGTCGAAGCTCTAGTCATGGAAGGGTTAACATATGAGAGAGTAGAAGCTCTAATCATAGAAGGGTTAATATATGAGAGAGTCGAAGCTCTAATCATAGAAGGGTTAATATATGAGAGAGTCGAAGCTCTAGTCATGGAAGGGTTAACATATGAGAGAGTCGAAGCTCTCATCATGGAAGGGTTAACATATGACAGAGTCGAAGCTCTAGTCATGGAAGGGTTAACATATGAGAGAGTCGAAGCTCTAGTCATGGAAGGGTTAACATATGAGAGAGTCGAAGATCTAGTCATGGAAGGGTTAACATATGAGAGAGTCGAAGCTCTAGTCATGCAAGGGTTAACATATGAGAGAGTCGAAGCTCTAGTCACGGAAGGGTTAACATATGAGAGAGTCGAAGCTCTAGTCATGGAAGGTTTAACATATGAGTGAGTCGAAGCTCTGGTCATGGAAGGGTTAACATATGAGAGAGTCGAAGCTCTAGTCATGGAAGGGTTAACATATGAGAGAGTCGAAGCTCTAGTCATGGAAGGGTTAACATATGAGAGAGTCGAAGCTCTAGTCATGGAAGGGTTAACATATGAGAGAGTGGAAGCTCTAGTCATGGAAGGGTTAACATATGAGAGAGTCGAAGCTCTAGTCATGGAAGGGTTAACATATGAGAGAGTCGAAGCTCTAGTCATGGAAGGGTTAACATATGAGAGAGTCGAAGCTATAGTCATGGAAGGGTTAACATATGAGAGAGTGGAAGCTCTAGTCATGGAAGGGTTAACATATGAGAGAGTCGAATCTCTATTCACGGAAGGGTTAACATATGAGAGAGTCGAAGCTCTAGTCATGGAAGGGTTAACATATGAGAGAGTCGAAGCTCTAGTCATGGAAGGGTTAACATATGAGAGAGTCGAAGCTATAGTCATGGAAGGGTTAACATATGAGAGAGTGGAAGCTCTAGTCATGGAAGGGTTAACATATGAGAGAGTCGAAGCTCTAGTCATGGAAGGGTTAACATATGAGAGAGTCGAAGCTCTAGTCATGGAAGGGTTAACATATGAGAGAGTCGAAGCTATAGTCATGGAAGGGTTAACATATGAGAGAGTGGAAGCTCTAGTCATGGAAGGGTTAACATATGAGAGAGTCGAAGCTCTAGTCACGGAAGGGTTAACATATGACAGAGTCGAAGCTCTAGTCATGGAAGGGTTAACATATTAGAGAGTCGAAGCTCTAGTCATGGAAGGGTTAACATATGACAGAGTCGAAGCTCTAGTCATGGAAGTGTTAACATATGAGAGAGTCGAAGCTCTAGTCATGGAAGGGTTAACATATGAGAGAGTCGAAGCTCTAGTCACGGAAGGGTTAACATATGACAGAGTCGAAGCTCTAGTCATGGAAGGGTTAACATATTAGAGAGTCGAAGCTCTAGTCATGGAAGGGTTAACATATGACAGAGTCGAAGCTCTAGTCACGGAAGGGTTAACATATGACAGAGTCGAAGCTCTAGTCATGCAAGGGTTAACATATGAGAGAGTCGAAGCTCTAGTCACGGAAGGGTTAACATATGAGAGAGTCGAAGCTCTAGTCATGGAAGGGTTAACATATGAGAGAGTCGAAGCTCTAGTCATGGAAGGGTTAACATATGAGAGAGTCGAAGCTCTAGTCATGGAAGGGTTAACATATGAGAGAGTCGAAGCTCTAGTCATGGAAGGGTTAACATATGAGAGAGTCGAAGCTCTAGTCATAGAATGGTTAACATATGAGAGAGTCGAAGCTCTAGTCAATGAAGGGTTAACATATGAGAGAGTCGAAGCTCTAGTCATGGAAGGGTTAACATATGAGAGAGTCGAAGCTCTAGTCATGGAAGGGTTAACATATGAGAGAGTCGAAGCTCTAGTCAATGAAGGGTTAACATATGAGAGAGTCGAAGCTCTAGTCATGGAAGGGTTAACATATGAGAGAGTCGAAGCTCTAGTCATGGAAGGGTTAACAGATGAGAGAATCGAAGCTCTAGTCATGGAAGGGTTAACATATGAGAGAGTCGAAGCTCTAGTCATGGAAGGGTTAACATATGACAGAGTCGAAGCTCTAGTCAATGAAGGGTTAACATATGAGAGAGTCGAAGCTCTGGTCATGGAAGGGTTAACATATGAGAGAGTCGAAGCTCTAGTCATGGAAGGGTTAACATATGAGAGAGTCGAAGCTCTAGTCAATGAAGGGTTAACATATGAGAGAGTCGAAGCTCTAGTCATGGAAGGGTTAACATATGAGAGAGTCGAAGCTCTAGTCAATGAAGGGTTAACATATGAGAGAGTCGAAGCTCTAGTCATGGAAGGGTTAACATATGAGAGAGTCGAAGCTCTAGTCATGGAAGGGTTAACATATGAAAGAGTCGAAGCTCTAGTCATGGAAGGGTTAACATACGAGAGAGTCGAAGCTCTAGTCATGGAAGGGTTAACATATGAGAGAGTCGAAGCTATAGTCATAGAAGGGTTAACATATGAAAGAGTCGAAGCTCTAGTAATGGAAGGGTTAACATATGAAAGAGTCGAAGCTCTAGTCATGGAAAGGTTAACATATGAAAGAGTCGAAGCTCTAGTCATGGAAGGGTTAACATATGAGAGAGTCGAAGCTCTAGTCAATGAAGGGTTAACAGATGAGAGAATCGAAGCTCTAGTCATGGAAGGGTTAACATATGAGAGAGTCGAAGCTCTAGTCATGGAAGGGTTAACATATGACAGAGTCGAAGCTCTAGTCAATGAAGGGTTAACATATGAGAGAGTCGAAGCTCTGGTCATGGAAGGGTTAACATATGAGAGAGTCGAAGCTCTAGTCATGGAAGGGTTAACATATGAGAGAGTCGAAGCTATAGTCATGGAAGGGTTAACATATGAGAGAGTCGAATCTCTAGTCATGGAAGGGTTAACATATGAGAGAGTCGAAGCTCTGGTCATGGAAGGGTTAACATATGAGAGAGTCGAAGCTCTAGTCATGGAAGGGTTAACATATGAGAGAGTCGAAGCTCTGGTCATGGAAGGGTTAACATATGAGAGAGTCGAAGCTCTAGTCATGGAAGGGTTAACATATGAGAGAGTGGAAGCTCTAGTCATGGAAGGGTTAACATATGAGAGAGTCGAAGCTCTAGTCATGGAAGGGTTAACATATGAGAGAGTCGAAGCTCTAGTCATGGAAGGGTTAACATATGAGAGAGTGGAAGCTCTAGTCATGGAAGGGTTAACATATGAGAGAGTCGAAGCTCTAGTCAATGAAGGGTTAACATATGAGAGAGTCGAAGCTCTAGTCATGGAAGGGTTAACATATGAGAGAGTCGAAGCTCTAGTCATGGAAGGGTTAACATATGAGAGAGTCGAAGCTCTAGTCAATGAAGGGTTAACATATGAGAGAGTCGAAGCTCTAGTCATGGAAGGGTTAACATATGAGAGAGTCGAAGCTCTAGTCATGGAAGGGTTAACAGATGAGAGAATCGAAGCTCTAGTCATGGAAGGGTTAACATATGAGAGAGTCGAAGCTCTAGTCATGGAAGGGTTAACATATGACAGAGTCGAAGCTCTAGTCAATGAAGGGTTAACATATGAGAGAGTCGAAGCTCTGGTCATGGAAGGGTTAACATATGAGAGAGTCGAAGCTCTAGTCATGGAAGGGTTAACATATGAGAGAGTCGAAGCTCTAGTCAATGAAGGGTTAACATATGAGAGAGTCGAAGCTCTAGTCATGGAAGGGTTAACATATGAGAGAGTCGAAGCTCTAGTCAATGAAGGGTTAACATATGAGAGAGTCGAAGCTCTAGTCATGGAAGGGTTAACATATGAGAGAGTCGAAGCTCTAGTCATGGAAGGGTTAACATATGAAAGAGTCGAAGCTCTAGTCATGGAAGGGTTAACATACGAGAGAGTCGAAGCTCTAGTCATGGAAGGGTTAACATATGAGAGAGTCGAAGCTATAGTCATAGAAGGGTTAACATATGAAAGAGTCGAAGCTCTAGTAATGGAAGGGTTAACATATGAAAGAGTCGAAGCTCTACTCATGGAAAGGTTAACATATGAAAGAGTCGAAGCTCTAGTCATGGAAGGGTTAACATATGAGAGAGTCGAAGCTCTAGTCAATGAAGGGTTAACAGATGAGAGAATCGAAGCTCTAGTCATGGAAGGGTTAACATATGAGAGAGTCGAAGCTCTAGTCATGGAAGGGTTAACATATGACAGAGTCGAAGCTCTAGTCAATGAAGGGTTAACATATGAGAGAGTCGAAGCTCTGGTCATGGAAGGGTTAACATATGAGAGAGTCGAAGCTCTAGTCATGGAAGGGTTAACATATGAGAGAGTCGAAGCTCTAGTCAATGAAGGGTTAACATATGAGAGAGTCGAAGCTCTAGTCATGGAAGGGTTAACATATGAGAGAGTCGAAGCTCTAGTCAATGAAGGGTTAACATATGAGAGAGTCGAAGCTCTAGTCATGGAAGGGTTAACATATGAGAGAGTCGAAGCTCTAGTCATGGAAGGGTTAACATATGAAAGAGTCGAAGCTCTAGTCATGGAAAGGTTAACATATGAAAGAGTCGAAGCTCTAGTCATGGAAGGGTTAACATATGAGAGAGTCGAAGCTCTGGTCATGGAAGGGTTAACATATGAGAGAGTCGAAGCTCTAGTCAATGAAGGGTTAACATATGAGAGAGTCGAAGCTCTAGTCATGGAAGGGTTAACATATGAGAGAGTCGAAGCTCTGGTCATGGAAGGGTTAACATATGAGAGAGTCGAAGCTCTGGTCATGGAAGGGTTAACATATGAAAGAGTCGAAGCTCTAGTCATGGAAGGGTTAACATATGAGAGAGTCGAAGCTCTGGTCATGGAAGGGTTAACATATGAGAGAATCGAAGCTCTAGTCATGGAAGGGTTAACATATGAGAGAGTCGAAGCTCTAGTCATGGAAGGGTTAACATATGAGAGAGTCGAAGCTCTAGTCAATGAAGGGTTAACATATGAGAGAGTCGAAGCTCTAGTAATGGAAGGGTTAACATATGAGAGAGTCGAAGCTCTAGTAATGGAAGGGTTAACATATGAGAGAGTGGAAGCTCTAGTCATGGAAGGGTTAACATATGAGAGAGTCGAAGCTCTAGTAATGGAAGGGTTAACATATGAGAGAGTGGAAGCTCTAGTAATGGAAGGGTTAACATATGAGAGAGTCGAAGCTCTAGTAATGGAAGGGTTAACATATGAGAGAGTCGAAGCTCTAGTCAATGAAGGGTTAACATATGAGAGAGTCGAAGCTCTAGTAATGGAAGGGTTAACATATGAGAGAGTCGAAGCTCTAGTAATGGAAGGGTTAACATATGAGAGAGTGGAAGCTCTAGTCATGGAAGGGTTAACATATGAGAGAGTCGAAGCTCTAGTAATGGAAGGGTTAACATATGAGAGAGTGGAAGCTCTAGTAATGGAAGGGTTAACATATGAGAGAGTCGAAGCTCTAGTAATGGAAGGGTTAACATATGAGAGAGTGGAAGCTCTGGTCGTGGAAGGGTTAACATATGAGAGAGTCGAAGCTCTAGTCATGGAAGGGTTAACATATGAGAGAGTCGAAGCTCTAGTAATGGAAGGGTTAACATATGAGAGAGTCGAAGCTCTAGTAATGGAAGGGTTAACATATGAGAGAGTGGAAGCTCTGGTCGTGGAAGGGTTAACATATGAGAGAGTCGAAGCTCTAGTAATGGAAGGGTTAACATATGAGAGAGTGGAAGCTCTAGTCATGGAAGGGTTAACATATGAGAGAGTCGAAGCTCTAGTCATGGAAGGGTTAACATATGAGAGAATCGAAGCTCTAGTCATGGAAGGGTTAACATATGAGAGAGTCGAAGCTCTAGTCATGGAAGTGTTAACATATGAGAGAGTCGAAGCTCTAGTCATGGAAGGGTTAACATATGAGAGAGTCGAAGCTCTCATCATGGAAGGGTTAACATATGAGAGAGTCGAAGCTCTGGTCATGGAAGGGTTAACATATGAGAGAGTCGAAGCTCTAGTCATGGAAGGGTTAACATATGAGAGAGTCGAAGCTCTCATCATGGAAGAGTTAACATATGAGAGAGTCGAAGCTCTAGTTATGGAAGGGTTAACATATGAGAGAGTCGAAGCTCTAGTCATGGAAGGGTTAACATATGAGAGAGTCGAAGCTCTAGTCATGGAAGGGTTAACATATGAGAGAGTGGAAGCTCTAGTTATGGAAGTGTTAACATATGAGAGAGTCGAAGCTCTAGTCATGGAAGGGTTAACATATGAGAGAGTCGAAGCTCTAGTTATGGAAGGGTTAACATATGAGAGAGTCGAAGCTCTAGTCATGGAAGGGTTAACATATGAGAGAGTCGAAGCTCTAGTCATGGAAGGGTTAACATATGAGAGAGTCGAAGCTCTAGTCATGGAAGGGTTAACATATGAGAGAGTCGAAGCTCTAGTCATGGAAGGGTTAACATATGAGAGAGTCGAAGCTCTCATCATGGAAGGGTTAACATATGAGAGAGTCGAAGCTCTCATCATGGAAGGGTTAACATATGAGAGAGTCGAAGCTCTGGTCATGGAAGGGTTAACATATGAGAGAGTCGAAGCTCTCATCATGGAAGGGTTAACATATGAGAGAGTCGAAGCTCTAGTCATGGAAGGGTTAACATATGAGAGAGTCGAAGCTCTAGTCATGGAAGGGTTAACATATGAGAGAGTCGAAGCTCTAGTCATGGAAGGGTTAACATATGAAAGAGTCGAAGCTCTAGTCATGGAAGGGTTAACATATGAGAGAGTCGAAGCTCTAGTCATGGGAGGGTTAACATATGAGAGAGTCGAAGCTCTAGTCATGGAAGGGTTAACATATGAGAGAGTCGAAGCTCTAGTCATGGAAGGGTTAACATATGAGAGAGTCGAAGCTCTCATCATGGAAGGGTTAACATATGAGAGAGTCGAAGCTCTAGTCATGGGAGGGTTAACATATGAGAGAGTCGAAGCTCTGGTCATGGACGGGTTAACATATGAGAGAGTCGAAGCTCTAGTTATGGAAGGGTTAACATATGAGAGAGTCGAAGCTCTAGTCACGGAAGGGTTAACATATGAGAGAGTCGAAGCTCTAGTCATGGAAGGGTTAACATATGAGAGAGTCGAAGCTCTAGTCATGGAAGGGTTAACATATGAGAGAGTCGAAGCTCTCATCCTGGAAGGGTTAACATATGAGAGAGTCGAAGCTCTAGTCATGGAAGGGTTAACATATGAGAGAGTCGAAGCTCTAGTCATAGAAGGGTTAACATATGAGAGAGTGGAATCTCTGGTCATGGAAGGGTTAACATATGAGAGAGTCGAAGCTCTAGTCAATGAAGGGTTAACATATGAGAGAGTCGAAGCTCTAGTCATGGAAGGGTTAACATATGAGAGAGTGGAAGCTCTCATCCTGGAAGGGTTAACATATGAGAGAGTCGAAGCTCTATTCATGGAAGGGTTAACATATGAGAGAGTCGAAGCTCTAGTCATGGAAGGGTTAACATATGAGAGAGTCGAAGCTCTAGTCATGGAAGGGTTAACATATGAGAGAGTGGAAGCTCTAGTCATAGAAGGGTTAACATATGAGAGAGTGGAATCTCTGGTCATGGAAGGGTTAACATATGAGAGAGTCGAAGCTCTAGTCAATGAAGGGTTAACATATGAGAGAGTCGAAGCTCTAGTCATGGAAGGGTTAACATATGAGAGAGTCGAAGCTCTAGTCATGGAAGGGTTAACATATGAGAGAGTCGAAGCTCTAGTCACGGAAGGGTTAACATATGAGAGAGTCGAAGCTCTAGTCATGGAAGGGTTAACATATGAGAGAGTCGAAGCTCTAGTCTTGGAAGGGTTAACATATGAGAGAGTCGAAGCTCTAGTCATGGAAGGGTTAACATATGAGAGAGTCGAAGCTCTAGTCATGGAAGGGTTAACATACGAGAGAGTAGAAGCTCTCATCATGGAAGGGTTAGCATATGAGAGAGTCGAAGCTCTCATCACGGAAGGGTTAACATATGAGAGAGTCGAAGCTCTAGTCATGGAAGGGTTAACATATGAGAGAGTTGAAGCTCTCATCATGGAAGGGTTAACATATGAGAGAGTCGAAGCTCTAGTCATGGAGGGGTTAACATATGAGAGAGTCGAATCTCTAGTCATGGAAGGGTTAACATATGAGAGAGTCGAAGCTCTGGTCATGGAAGGGTTAACATATGAGAGAGTCGAAGCTCTGGTCATGGAAGGGTTAACATATGAGAGAGTCGAATCTCTAGTCATGGAAGGGTTAACATATGAGAGAGTCGAAGCTCTAGTCATGGAAGGGTTAACATATGAGAGAGTCGAAGCTCTAGTCATGGAAGGGTTAACATATGAGAGAGTCGAAGCTCTAGTCATGGAAGGGTTAACATATGAGAGAGTCGAAGCTCTGGTCATGGAAGGGTTAACATATGAGAGAGTCGAAGCTCTGGTCATGGAAGGGTTAACATATGAGAGAGTCGAATCTCTAGTCATGGAAGGGTTAACATATGAGAGAGTCGAAGCTCTAGTCATGGAAGGGTTAACATATGAGAGAGTCGAAGCTCTAGTCATGGAAGGGTTAACATATGAGAGAGTCGAAGCTCTAGTCATGGAAGGGTTAACATATGAGAGAGTCGAAGCTCTGGTCATGGAAGGGTTAACATATGAGAGAGTCGAAGCTCTAGTAATGGAAGGGTTAACATATGAGAGAGTGGAAGCTCTAGTCATGGAAGGGTTAACATATGAGAGAGTCGAAGCTCTAGTCATGGAAGGGTTAACATATGAGAGAGTCGAAGCTCTGGTCATGGAAGGGTTAACATATGAGAGAGTCGAATCTCTGGTCATGGAAGGGTTAACATATGAGAGAGTCGAATCTCTAGTCATGGAAGGGTTAACATATGAGAGAGTCGAATCTCTGGTCATGGAAGGGTTAACATATTAGAGAGTCGAATCTCTGGTCATGGAAGGGTTAACATATGAGAGAGTCGAAGCTCTAGTCATGGAAGGGTTAACATATGAGAGAGTCGAATCTCTAGTCATGGAAGGGTTAACATATGAGAGAGTCGAAGCTCTAGTCATGGAAGGGTTAACATATGAGAGAGTGGAAGCTCTGGTCATGGAAGGGTTAACATATGAGAGAGTGGAAGCTCTGGTCATGGAAGGGTTAACATATGAGAGAGTCGAAGCTCTAGTCATGGAAGGGTTAACATACGAGAGAGTCGAAGCTCTAGTCATGGAAGGGTTAACATACGAGAGAGTCGAAGCTCTAGTCATGGAAGGGTTAACACATGAGAGAGTCGAAGCTCTAGTCATGGAAGGGTTAACATATGAGAGAGTCGAAGCTCTAGTCATGGAAGGGTTAACACATGAGAGAGTCGAAGCTCTAGTCATGGAAGGGTTAACATACGAGAGAGTCGAAGCTCTAGTCATGGAAGGGTTAACATATGAGAGAGTCGAAGCTCTGGTCGTGGAAGGGTTAACATATGAGAGAGTCGAAGCTCTAGTCATGGAAGGGTTAACATATGAGAGAGTCGAAGCTCTAGTCATGGAAGGGTTAATATATGAGAGAGTCGAAGCTCTGGTCATGGAAGGGTTAACATATGAGAGAGTCGAATCTCTAGTCATGGAAGGGTTAACATATGAGAGAGTCGAAGCTCTGGTCATGGAAGGGTTAACATATGAGAGAGTCGAAGCTCTAGTGATGGAAGGGTTAACATATGAGAGAGTCGAAGCTCTAGTCATGGAAGGGTTAACATATGAAAGAGTCGAAGCTCTAGTCATGGAAGGGTTAACATATGAGAGAGTCGAAGCTCTAGTCATGGAAGGGTTAACATATGAGAGAGTCGAAGCTCTAGTCAATGAAGGGTTAACATATGAGAGAGTCGAAGCTCTAGTCATGGAAGGGTTAACATACGAGAGAGTCGAAGCTCTAGTCATGGAAGGGTTAACATATGAGAGAGTCGAAGCTCTAGTCATAGAAGGGTTAACATATGAGAGAGTCGAAGCTCTAGTCATAGAAGGGTTAATATATGAGAGAGTCGAATCTCTAGTCATGGAAGGGTTAACATATGAAAGAGTCGAAGCTCTAGTCATGGAAAGGTTAACATATGAAAGAGTCGAAGCTCTAGTCATGGAAGGGTTAACATATGAGAGAGTCGAAGCTCTAGTCATGGAAGGGTTAACATATGAGTGAGTCGAAGCTGTAGTCACGGAAGGGTTAACATATGAGAGAGTCGAAGCTCTAGTCATGGAAGGGTTAACATATGAGAGAGTCGAAGCTCTCATCATGGAAGGGTTAACATATGAGAGAGTCGAAGCTCTAGTCATGGAAGGGTTAACATATGAGAGAGTCGAAGCTCTAGTCATGGAAGGGTTAACATATGAGAGAGTCGAAGCTCTAGTCATGGAAGGGTTAACATATGAGAGAATCGAAGCTCTAGTCATGGAAGGGTTAACATATGAGAGAGTCGAAGCTCTAGTCATGGAAGGGTTAACATATGAGAGAGTCGAAGCTCTAGTCATGGAAGGGTTAACATATGAGAGAGTCGAAGCTCTAGTCATGTAAGGGTTAACATATGAGAGAGTCGAAGCTCTAGTCATGTAAGGGTTAACATATGAGAGAGTCGAAGCTCTAGTCATGGAAGGGTTAACATATGAGAGAGTCGAAGCTCTAGTCACGGAAGGGTTAACATATGAGAGAGTCGAAGCTCTAGTCATGGAAGGGTTAACATATGAGAGAGTCGAAGCTCTAGTCATGGAAGGGTTAACATATGAGAGAGTCGAAGCTCTAGTCATGTAAGGGTTAACATATGAGAGAGTCGAAGCTCTAGTCATGGAAGGGTTAACATATGAGAGAATCGAAGCTCTAGTCATGGAAGGGTTAACATATGAGAGAGTCGAAGCTCTAGTCATGGAAGGGTTAACATATGAGAGAGTCGAAGCTCTAGTCATGGAAGGGTTAACATATGAGAGAGTCGAAGCTCATGTCATGGAAGGGTTAACATATGAAAGAGTCGAAGCTCTAGTCATGGAAGGGTTAACATATGAGAGAGTCGAAGCTCTAGTCATGGAAGGGTTAACATATGAGAGAGTCGAATCTCTAGTCAATGAAGGGTTAACATATGAGAGAGTCGAAGCTCTGGTCATGTAAGGGTTAACATATGAGAGAGTCGAAGCTCTAGTCATGGAAGGGTTAACATATGAGAGAGTCGAAGCTCTAGTCAATGAAGGGTTAACATATGAGAGAGTGGAAGCTCTAGTCATGGAAGGGTTAACATATGAGAGAGTCGAAGCTCTAGTCATGGAAGGGTTAACATATGAGAGAGTCGAAGCTCTAGTCATGGAAGGGTTAACATATGAGAGAGTCGAAGCTCTAGTCATGGAAGGGTTAACATATGAGAGAGTCGAAGCTCTAGTCATGGAAGGGTTAACATATGAGAGAGTCGAAGCTCAAGTCATAGAAGGGTTAACATATGAGAGAGTCGAAGCTCTAGTCATAGAAGGGTTAACATATGAGAGAGTCGAAGCTCTAGTCATGGAAGGGTTAACATATGAGAGAGTCGAAGCTCTAGTCATGGAAGGGTTAACATATGAGAGAGTGGAATCTCTAGTCATGGAAGGGTTAACATATGAGAGAGTCGAATCTCATGTCATGGAAGGGTTAACATATGAAAGAGTCGAAGCTCTAGTCATGGAAAGGTTAACATATGAAAGAGTCGAAGCTCTAGTCATGGAAGGGTTAACATATGAGAGAGTCGAATCTCTATTCATGGAAGGGTTAATATATGAGAGAGTCGAAGCTCTAGTCACGGAAGGGTTAACATATGAGAGAGTCGAAGCTCAAGTCATGGAAGGGTTAACATATGAGAGAGTCGAAGCTCTAGTCATGGAAGGGTTAACATATGAGAGAGTCGAAGCTCTAGTCATGGAAGGGTTAACATATGAGAGAGTCGAAGCTCTAGTCATGGAAGGGTTAACATATGAGAGAGTCGAAGCTCTAGTCATGGAAGGGTTAACATATGAGAGAGTCGAAGCTCTAGTCATGGAAGTGTTAACATATGAGAGAGTCGAAGCTCTAGTCATCGAAGGGTTAACATATGAGAGAGTCGAAGCTCAAGTCATGGAAGGGTTAACATATGAGAGAGTCGAAGCTCTAGTCATGGAAGGGTTAACATATGAGAGAGTCGAAGCTCTAGTCATGGAAGGGTTAACATATGAGAGAGTCGAAGCTCTAGTCATCGAAGGGTTAACATATGAGAGAGTGGAAGCTCTAGTCATGGAAGGGTTAACATATGAGAGAGTCGAAGCTCTAGTCATGGAAGGGTTAACATACGAGAGAGTCGAAGCTCTAGTCATGGAAGGGTTAACATATGAGAGAGTCGAAGCTCTGGTCATGGAAGGGTTAACATATGAGAGAGTCGAATCTCTAGTCATGGAAGGGTTAACATATGAGAGAGTCGAATCTCTAGTCATGGAAGGGTTAACATATGAGAGAGTCGAAGCTCTGGTCATGGAAGGGTTAACATATGAGAGAGTCGAAGCTCTAGTCATGGAAGGGTTAACATATGAGAGAGTCGAAGCTCTAGTCATGGAAGGGTTAACATATGAAAGAGTCGAAGCTCTAGTCATGGAAGGGTTAACATATGAGAGAGTCGAAGCTCTAGTCATGTAAGGGTTAACATATGAGAGAGTCGAAGCTCTAGTCATGGAAGGGTTAACATATGAGAGAGTCGAATCTCTAGTCATGGAAGGGTTAACATATGAAAGAGTCGAAGCTCTAGTCACGGAAGGGTTAACATATGAGAGAGTCGAATCTCTATTCATGGAAGGGTTAACATATGAGAGAGTCGAAGCTCTAGTCATGGAAGGGTTAACATATGAGAGAGTCGAAGCTCTAGTCATGGAAGGGTTAACATATGAGAGAGTCGAAGCTCTAGTCATGGAAGGGTTAACATATGAGAGAGTCGAAGCTCTAGTCATGGAAGGGTTAACATATGAGAGAGTCGAAGCTCTGGTCATGGAAGGGTTAACATATGAGAGAGTCGAAGCTCTAGTCATGGAAGGGTTAACATATGAGAGAGTCGAAGCTCTAGTCATGGAAGGGTTAACATATGAAAGAGTCGAAGCTCTAGTCATGGAAGGGTTAACATATGAGAGAGTCGAAGCTCTAGTCATGTAAGGGTTAACATATGAGAGAGTCGAAGCTCTAGTCATGGAAGGGTTAACATATGAGAGAGTCGAATCTCTAGTCATGGAAGGGTTAACATATGAAAGAGTCGAAGCTCTAGTCACGGAAGGGTTAACATATGAGAGAGTCGAATCTCTATTCATGGAAGGGTTAACATATGAGAGAGTCGAAGCTCTAGTCATGGAAGGGTTAACATATGAGAGAGTCGAAGCTCTAGTCATGGAAGGGTTAACATATGAGAGAGTCGAAGCTCTAGTCATGGAAGGGTTAACATATGAGAGAGTCGAAGCTCTAGTCATGGAAGGGTTAACATATGAGAGAGTCGAAGCTCTAGTCATGGAAGGGTTAACATATGAGAGAGTCGAAGCTCTAGTCATGGAAGGGTTAACATATGAAAGAGTCGAAGCTCTAGTCATGGAAGGGTTAACATATGAGAGAGTCGAAGCTCTAGTCATGGAAGGGTTAACATATGAAAGAGTCGAAGCTCTGGTCATGGAAGGGTTAACATATGAGAGAGTCGAAGCTCTAGTCATGGAAGGGTTAATATATGAGAGAGTCGAAGCTCTAGTCATGGAAGGGTTAACATATGAGAGAGTCGAAGCTCTAGTCATGGAAGGGTTAACATATGAAAGAGTCGAAGCTCTAGTCATGGAAGGGTTAACATATGAGAGAGTCGAAGCTCTAGTCACGGAAGGGTTAACATATGAGAGAGTCGAAGCTCTAGTCATAGAAGGGTTAACATATGAGAGAGTCGAAGCTCTAGTCATGGAAGGGTTAACATATGAAAGAGTCGAAGCTCTAGTCATGGAAGGGTTAACATATGAGAGAGTCGAAGCTCTAGTCAATGAAGGGTTAACAGATGAGAGAATCGAAGCTCTAGTCATGGAAGGGTTAACATATGAGAGAGTCGAAGCTCTAGTCATGGAAGGGTTAACATATGACAGAGTCGAAGCTCTAGTCAATGAAGGGTTAACATATGAGAGAGTCGAAGCTCTGGTCATGGAAGGGTTAACATATGAGAGAGTCGAAGCTCTAGTCATGGAAGGGTTAACATATGAGAGAGTCGAAGCTCTAGTCAATGAAGGGTTAACATATGAGAGAGTCGAAGCTCTAGTCATGGAAGGGTTAACATATGAGAGAGTCGAAGCTCTAGTCAATGAAGGGTTAACATATGAGAGAGTCGAAGCTCTAGTCATGGAAGGGTTAACATATGAGAGAGTCGAAGCTCTAGTCATGGAAGGGTTAACATATGAGAGAGTCGAAGCTATAGTCATGGAAGGGTTAACATATGAGAGAGTCGAAGCTCTAGTCATGGAAGGGTTAACATATGAGAGAGTCGAAGCTCTAGTCACGGAAGGGTTAACATATGACAGAGTCGAAGCTCTAGTCATGGAAGGGTTAACATATGAGAGAGTCGAAGCTCTAGTCATGGAAGGGTTAACATATGAAAGAGTCGAAGCTCTAGTCATGGAAAGGTTAACATATGAAAGAGTCGAAGCTCTAGTCATGGAAGGGTTAACATATGAGAGAGTCGAAGCTCTGGTCATGGAAGGGTTAACATATGAGAGAGTCGAAGCTCTGGTCATGGAAGGGTTAACATATGAAAGAGTCGAAGCTCTAGTCATGGAAGGGTTAACATATGAGAGAGTCGAAGCTCTGGTCATGGAAGGGTTAACATATGAGAGAATCGAAGCTCTAGTCATGGAAGGGTTAACATATGAGAGAGTCGAAGCTCAAGTCACGGAAGGGTTAACATATGAGAGAGTCGAAGCTCTAGTCATGGAAGGGTTAACATATGAGAGAGTCGAAGCTCTGGTCATGGAAGGGTTAACATATGAGAGAGTCGAAGCTCTGGTCATGGAAGGGTTAACATATGAAAGAGTCGAAGCTCTAGTCATGGAAGGGTTAACATATGAGAGAGTCGAAGCTCTGGTCATGGAAGGGTTAACATATGAGAGAATCGAAGCTCTAGTCATGGAAGGGTTAACATATGAGAGAGTCGAAGCTCAAGTCACGGAAGGGTTAACATATGAGAGAGTCGAAGCTCTAGTCATGGAAGGGTTAACATATGAGAGAGTCGAAGCTCTAGTCATGGAAGGGTTAACATATGAGAGAGTCGAAGCTCTAGTCATGGAAGGGTTAACATATGAGAGAGACGAAGCTCTAGTCATCGAAGGGTTAACATATGAGAGAGTCGAAGCTCTAGTCATGGAAGGGTTAACATATGAGAGAGTCGAATCTCTAGTCATGGAAGGGTTAACATATGAGAGAGTCGAAGCTCTGGTCATGGAAGGGTTAACATATGAGAGAGTGGAAGCTCTAGTCATGGAAGGGTTAACATATGAGAGAGACGAAGCTATAGTCATGGAAGGGTTAACATATGAGAGAGTCGAAGCTCTGGCCATGGAAGGGTTAACATACGAGAGAGTCGAAGCTCTAGTCATGGAAGGGTTAACATATGAGAGAGTCGAAGCTCTAGTCATGTAAGGGTTAACATATGAGAGAGTCGAAGCTCTAGTGATGGAAGGGTTAACATATGAGAGAGTCGAAGCTCTAGTCATGGAAGGGTTAACATATGAGAGAGTCGAAGCTCTAGTCATGTAAGGGTTAACATACGAGAGAGTCGAAGCTCTAGTCATGGTAGGGTTAACATATGAGAGAGTCGAAGCTCTAGTCATGTAAGGGTTAACATATGAGAGAGTCGAAGCTCTAGTCATGTAAGGGTTAACATATGAGAGAGTCGAAGCTCTAGTAATGGAAGGGTTAACATATGAGAGAGTCGAAGCTCTAGTCATGGAAGGGTTAACATATGAGAGAGTCGAAGCTCTAGTAATGGAAGGGTTAACATATGAGAGAGTCGAAGCTATAGTCATGGAAGGGTTAACATATGAGAGAGTCGAAGCTCTGGTCATGGAAGGGTTAACATATGAGAGAGTCGAAGCTCTAGTCATGGAAGGGTTAACATATGAGAGAGTCGAAGCTCTAGTCATGGAAGGGTTAACATATGAGAGAGTCGAAGCTCTAGTCATGGAAGGGATAACATATGAGAGAGTCGAAGCTCTAGTCATGGAAGGGTTAACATATGAGAGAGTCGAAGCTCTAGTCAATGAAGGGTTAACATATGAGAGAGTCGAAGCTCTAGTAATGGAAGGGTTAACATATGAGAGAGTCGAAGCTCTAGTAATGGAAGGGTTAACATATGAGAGAGTGGAAGCTCTAGTCATGGAAGGGTTAACATATGAGAGAGTCGAAGCTCTAGTAATGGAAGGGTTAACATATGAGAGAGTGGAAGCTCTAGTAATGGAAGGGTTAACATATGAGAGAGTCGAAGCTCTAGTAATGGAAGGGTTAACATATGAGAGAGTCGAAGCTCTAGTCAATGAAGGGTTAACATATGAGAGAGTCGAAGCTCTAGTAATGGAAGGGTTAACATATGAGAGAGTCGAAGCTCTAGTAATGGAAGGGTTAACATATGAGAGAGTGGAAGCTCTAGTCATGGAAGGGTTAACATATGAGAGAGTCGAAGCTCTAGTAATGGAAGGGTTAACATATGAGAGAGTGGAAGCTCTAGTAATGGAAGGGTTAACATATGAGAGAGTCGAAGCTCTAGTAATGGAAGGGTTAACATATGAGAGAGTGGAAGCTCTGGTCGTGGAAGGGTTAACATATGAGAGAGTCGAAGCTCTAGTCATGGAAGGGTTAACATATGAGAGAGTCGAAGCTCTAGTAATGGAAGGGTTAACATATGAGAGAGTCGAAGCTCTAGTAATGGAAGGGTTAACATATGAGAGAGTGGAAGCTCTGGTCGTGGAAGGGTTAACATATGAGAGAGTCGAAGCTCTAGTAATGGAAGGGTTAACATATGAGAGAGTGGAAGCTCTAGTCATGGAAGGGTTAACATATGAGAGAGTCGAAGCTCTAGTCATGGAAGGGTTAACATATGAGAGAATCGAAGCTCTAGTCAATGAAGGGTTAACATATGAGAGAGTCGAAGCTCTAGTCATGGAAGTGTTAACATATGAGAGAGTCGAAGCTCTAGTCATGGAAGGGTTAACATATGAGAGAGTCGAAGCTCTCATCATGGAAGGGTTAACATATGAGAGAGTCGAAGCTCTGGTCATGGAAGGGTTAACATATGAGAGAGTCGAAGCTCTAGTCATGGAAGGGTTAACATATGAGAGAGTCGAAGCTCTCATCATGGAAGAGTTAACATATGAGAGAGTCGAAGCTCTAGTTATGGAAGGGTTAACATATGAGAGAGTCGAAGCTCTAGTCACGGAAGGGTTAACATATGAGTGAGTCGAAGCTCTAGTCATGGAAGGGTTAACATATGAGAGAGTGGAAGCTCTAGTCATGGAAGGGTTAACATATGAGAGAGTGGAAGCTCTAGTCACGGAAGGGTTAACATATGAGAGAGTCGAAGCTCTAGTCATGGAAGGGTTAACATATGAGAGAGTCGAAGCTCTAGTCATGTAAGGGTTAACATATGAGAGAGTCGAAGCTCTAGTCATGGAAGGGTTAACATATGAGAGAGTCGAAGCTCTAGTCATGGAAGGGTTAACATATGAGAGAGTGGAAGCTCTAGTTATGGAAGTGTTAACATATGAGAGAGTCGAAGCTCTAGTCATGGAAGGGTTAACATATGAGAGAGTCGAAGCTCTAGTTATGGAAGGGTTAACATATGAGAGAGTCGAAGCTCTAGTCATGGAAGGGTTAACATATGAGAGAGTCGAAGCTCTAGTCATGGAAGGGTTAACATATGAGAGAGTCGAAGCTCTAGTCATGGAAGGGTTAACATATGAGAGAGTCGAAGCTCTAGTCATGGAAGGGTTAACATATGAGAGAGTCGAAGCTCTCATCATGGAAGGGTTAACATATGAGAGAGTCGAAGCTCTCATCATGGAAGGGTTAACATATGAGAGAGTCGAAGCTCTGGTCATGGAAGGGTTAACATATGAGAGAGTCGAAGCTCTCATCATGGAAGGGTTAACATATGAGAGAGTCGAAGCTCTAGTCATGGAAGGGTTAACATATGAGAGAGTCGAAGCTCTAGTCATGGGAGGGTTAACATATGAGAGAGTCGAAGCTCTAGTCATGGAAGGGTTAACATATGAGAGAGTCGAAGCTCTAGTCATGGAAGGGTTAACATATGAGAGAGTCGAAGCTCTCATCATGGAAGGGTTAACATATGAGAGAGTCGAAGCTCTAGTCATGGGAGGGTTAACATATGAGAGAGTCGAAGCTCTGGTCATGGACGGGTTAACATATGAGAGAGTGGAAGCTCTAGTTATGGAAGGGTTAACATATGAGAGAGTCGAAGCTCTAGTCACGGAAGGGTTAACATATGAGAGAGTCGAAGCTCTAGTCATGGAAGGGTTAACATATGAGAGAGTCGAAGCTCTAGTCATGGAAGGGTTAACATATGAGAGAGTCGAAGCTCTCATCCTGGAAGGGTTAACATATGAGAGAGTCGAAGCTCTAGTCATGGAAGGGTTAACATATGAGAGAGTCGAAGCTCTAGTCATGGAAGGGTTAACATATGAGAGAGTCGAAGCTCTAGTCATGGAAGGGTTAACATATGAGAGAGTCGAAGCTCTAGTCATGGAAGGGTTAACATATGAGAGAGTCGAATCTCTATTCATGGAAGGGTTAACATATGAGAGAGTCGAAGCTCTAGTCATGGAAGGGTTAACATATGAGAGAGTCGAAGCTCTAGTCATGGAAGGGTTAACATATGAGAGAGTCGAAGCTCTAGTCACGGAAGGGTTAACATATGAGAGAGTCGAAGCTCTAGTCATGGAAGGGTTAACATATGAGAGAGTGGAAGCTCTAGTTATGGAAGGGTTAACATATGAGAGAGTCGAAGCTCTAGTCACGGAAGGGTTAACATATGAGAGAGTCGAAGCTCTAGTCATGGAAGGGTTAACATATGAGAGAGTCGAAGCTCTAGTCATGGAAGGGTTAACATATGAGAGAGTCGAAGCTCTCATCCTGGAAGGGTTAACATATGAGAGAGTCGAAGCTCTAGTAATGGAAGGGTTAACATATGAGAGAGTCGAAGCTCTAGTCATGGAAGGGTTAACATATGAGAGAGTCGAAGCTCTAGTCATGGAAGGGTTAACATATGAGAGAGTCGAAGCTCTAGTCATGGAAGGGTTAACATATGAGAGAGTCGAAGCTCTAGTCATGGAAGGGTTAACATATGAGAGAGTCGAAGCTCTAGTCATGGAAGGGTTAACATATGAGAGAGTCGAAGCTCTAGTCATGGAAGGGTTAACATATGAGAGAGTCGAAGCTCTAGTCATGGAAGGGTTAACATATGAGAGAGTCGAAGCTATAGTCATAGAAGGGTTAACATATGAGAGAGTCGAAGCTCTAGTCATGGAAGGGTTAACATATGAGAGAGTCGAAGCTCTAGTCATGGAAGGGTTAACATATGAGAGAGTCGAAGCTCTAGTCATGGAAGGGTTAACATATGAGAGAGTCGAAGCTCTAGTCACGGAAGGGTTAACATATGAGAGAGTCGAATCTCTAGTCATGGAAGGGTTAAGACTGTAATAGCTACATTGTATTTGATTGATAGAATGGGACGTGATACACATAGGTTCGAAGTTTTTAGGAACATACGCATGCGAGAGGGGTGATCTGCGGGGGAGGGGTGGTCTGCGGGGGTGGGGGGGGGGGGGTGGGTGTGGGTGGTCTGCAAAGGAATCGGCCAATTTTGGTCTATTTCACGGCAATTACGGTACTGAGTGCAATATACAATAAATGAAGTTGAAATTTAAAGTTGGTAACCAAATTCCACACAGAACCCTTTCCGGTATCACTGCCACAAGGACGGTACTTTGCGGACCGATACGCATCGTCGGAACTCTATTTAGTCACCTAATATATTATTTTGACCACCACTATAGTTTGCAATAATTGGAACTATTTCGGTATTGATACAAACAATATGAACTCAGCCATATATAGACAATTTTAATCCTAAACATAAGAACTAAGATCAATGTCAGAAATCCTTACCAAATGTCCTTGTGGCAGTGGTATCTCAGTGGAGCGATGGGAGATAACTCTGCCTGGAGTTTGGTTGGTAACCCCCATTCGCAGTTAGACGGTGAACTAATTTTTTACGTGGTATATATTGATTCTTTATATTTTGGGTATAGGTTATATAAGCAATCGTCGATGGTAATCGAAACTGTATTCATTTAATATGTTCGCGGGTGGATACTTGTATATAAGTGTACATATGTTCTACATTATGCATGTCATTATATGTTATATATTTTCCTTGTATCATGTCAAAATGGCTGGAAATAAACAATCAATCAATCAGGATATTTACAGAAAAGAGCGTGACTATTTATTGAACCATTGTGCTAACTGGTTAATTATGTGCGTGTAATTATATTGTGCAAGTTTGTAGTTTGGGATGATACCCTGGAAGATTTGAAAGGGCTCTTAGCCCTTGCCTACAACCCAGTTTTGGATGTTATAATTCCGCTGAAGAGCGTTTGTAGGGTTTGTGAGTTTGTAAGTAGATTACTATACCTGCCCAATGCACAGTAGGTGTTTGCCTACTGTGCATGGGGTGGATGCCACCGCAGCAAAAAGCAAAGCTGGACCGGCGACGAAGACTTACCTTGTTTTCTTTTGTGAGTATAGTTTGTTGATATATATGTTATATATTTTGAGTTATGAATGGTTGTGATTTAATTTCTGCTTCCTCAGTCCGCGACCGCATCAAACAACCAGGTCAACGGGTTCTGACACTCGCACAGGAGTGGAAGACGGGCATTGCACCATCAAGAGTTGATGAGCCCCGACCGACCTTAAGTCAACCGGCTGACATTGCACCCTCTTCCTAGCGTTGAGCCCGTACTACAAGCCCGGCATACAACATACTAAGGCAACAGGAGTCAATGCAAGCACTAAATGGAACAACAAATTACAGCTATTCACAACTCAAAATGATATATATTTAAACGCACAAAACTCACATGTTGCAGAGAAAACAACGCAAGTCTTCATCGCCGGTCCGGGTTCTGAATGGGGTGGGGGTTTGCTTCTTGCTGCGGTGGCATCCACCCCATGCACAGTAAGCAAACACCTACTGTGCATGGGTAGATATCAATCTACTTACAAACTGACAAACCCCACAAACGCTCTTCAGCGGAATTACAGCATGTAAAAGTGGGTTGTAGGAGAGGGCCGATGGCCCTTTCAAATCTTCCCGATTATCATCCCAAATTCCCAAACTCCAAACTTGCAGGGTATTTAATGTTGCGCCAGTACAGCTCTCGTCACGAAAGGGTTAACGAGCGAAGTCTGAATGATGTTGCTGTGATTTTGTTCACAAAAGGTTTTCACATAACCATGCAGGATTCAACAATGAGACAAACTCTTCAAGAAGAAATTGATCGAAGATAATCGATAACCGTAAAATTCCCAATCATGGCGGGTCAGTTAAAGGTCGGTCACAGCATATACACCCCCTACACTGACGCATTAATATACCGAACATTCCTACAGTCCGCGTGTAGATTATAAACATAATTACACACCCTTACACTCCGCGTTTAGATTCCGAACGTATACACCCCCTACATTTCCGCGTTTAGATTCCGAACGTATATATATACACCCCCTACATTTCCGCGTTTAGATTCCGAACGTATACACCCCCTACATTTCCGCGTTTAGATTCCGAACATACACACCCCCTACATTTCCGCGTTTAGATTCCGAACGTATATATACACCCCCTACATTTCCGCGTTTAGATTCCGAACATACACACCCCCTACATTTCCGCGTTTAGATTCCGAACGTATACACCCCCTACATTTCCGCGTTTAGATTCCGAACGTATACACCCCCTACATTTCCGCGTTTAATTCCGAACGTATACACCCCCTACATTTCCGCGTTTAGATTCCGAACGTATACACCCCTACATTTCCGCGTTTAGATTCCGAACGTATACACCCCCTACATTTCCGCGTTTAGATTCCGAACCTATACACCCCTACATTTCCGCGTTTAGATTCCGAACGTATACACCCCCTACATTTCCGCGTTTAGATTCCGAACATATACACCCCCTACATTTCGGCATTTAGATTCCGAACATAATTATACACTCTTACATTCCGCATTTGAATTCCAAACAAATACACCCCTACATTTCCGCATTTAGTTTCCGATCATATGTACACCCTTACATTTCCGCATTTAGATTCCGAATAAAAACACCCTTACATTCCGCGTTTAGATTCCGAGCATACACCCCTACATTTCCGAATTTAAATTCCGAATAAAAACACCCTTACATTCCGCGTTTAGATTCCGAACATTTACACCACCTACGGGTGATACGCTGGTAACCCCCAAATACTTTCCAATTTACCCACGTTCACAAACATTTAACGTTCGTCGATATTTGCAGCAGACCAAGACAAGTGTGGGAAATATTTACGGTAGAGCATGACTATACTTACTGAACTACGTGTTAACTGGGCTAATTGGGCGTGTGTGATTATATTGTGAGTGAACAGTACTCTCTGTCATAATATGATTGGGCAGGTTGTTATGGGTAATGAAATAAATCGGATCGATCAGTATATAGTTTCTCCCATTTTGTGTGTGACATATATTGGTCTATCGAGACGACGATATGAATGTCTTTTCAACTCCCGAAATCAAAAGACAGTTAAAAATCTATCAGTGTTTATTAAGAAGGTCCAAGAAATAATCAGGTCCGCCTGAGGCTTATTACCACCCCGCCTGGCATATATACTGAAACAACCGAATACCGACAAACTTTTCTATCTTCTATTATTATGCCATATATAATATATACATGTACACATGTAATGAAATATATTGTATATTATATCCATACATCTCTGTAATGTCTCAACTTGACGATCATAATAAACTAATAATTGAATTGAAGGATGTACAACACAGAGCTGAAGAGTAGGCGACCCCCACGCGTCCCTGCATGTAAGCTCCATCGATATTTGTGGTGAGTGCAAGCGACTTTAATGGGAACAACACAGTGCTTCATGTGGGACGCTTGTCCCCGATACGTATACGGGCCTCTATAGTTTAACGAGCGAAGTCTGAATGATGTTTCTGTGGTTGTTTTCACAAAAGGTTTTCACATAACCAGGATTCAACAATGAGACAAACTCTTCAATAAGATATTGATCGAACATAATCGATATCCGTACAATTCCCAATCATGGCGGGTCAGTTAAAGGTCGGCCACAACATATACGCCCGTACATGTAATTCGCATTAATATACCAGTATGGTCGTCGGAGGGATAGACCCAGAAGAAATTGGTAAAGAAGCGGTTTTGGTGTCATTCGACGCGGGAGAATATCGTGTATAACATATCAAAAATCCGCTAAAATCAGCTTTGGGGAAAATTCAGAATTCAAGATGGCGTCCAACATGGCCGCCAATAATAATGAAAATCGCAAATAGGTAGTTATTCACGAAAACCCACATGACAAAACGCCAATTCGGTACCAATATACATCATTGATTGAAATCAGTATATTTTTGTGGGTATGAGTAGCCAAGCCCGATTCAAAATTCTAAGATGGCTACCAAAATGGCCACCGGAATTTAAGTTCTGCTCAGAGGAAAGCGGAAACAACACTTCGGTTGTGAGCTAACGATGCCAGACTCATTAAACATGTTGCCAATAATATCTACTACCACAATCATTTCAGCGCGTAATGTTCCAACGAAGCAGTATATACTGCAGGATACAACATCATATCCACTTATTACGAGGGACTATCTGGAAATTACTTAGAAAGAAATTAATCTGCGCACTAATCTGGATTATTTGCAAACAGTGTCAATATTTCTACTTATAACGAATATCGGTGGTCTAGTCCGGAATCATCATGCAATAATGGGTCACCCAGTGATGGCGAAGCTGGAAAGTGGAAAGGACACGAAGGAAGAGCGAATACTCTGGGGTTTACTTAATGGGTGGGCAAGTTGTTTCAAAGTAAAATTATGTTCTTCAATATCAAGAGGAAAAATGAAAATTCCGCACGTACATTGTATACCATTCACACTCCATGTGACAACTGAAAATTCCGTGTCATGCGACTGAGGGTAAATACATGTGGATAGAAACATTCTAGTAAATATAGAAACGCATCGATATCTACTACACATCGAGTGAATTTCATCAATGATCTGTAGGCACAATGTACGTCACGGCTGGATCTGAACGCATTGAGTATTCCGGTCGATTTTAGCCTATTATTTATATGTTATGGGTAATTGCATCCATATGTTCAGAATATTTAGTTTATTATCCCATTGCCAACAATAAATTATACTTTAAAAAACGTCATCATTGCCAACTAATTTCAACAATGACTATAACATGTGTTGTAGTTTTGGCGCTTTTATGCATCTGTTATTCTTCCATGGATGTGTTCACTTTACTTAGTTTGATGTACATGTAGCATGAATGTCCTGAGATAATACGCCGTTGTTACAAGCTCTATCTGCTTCCCACTTCTGGTGTAAAGAGGCGGATATGGAGACAGGTATTTGAATCAATGATATATATTGGCACCATCGTCCCAACTGCAAAATTTAGACTATTCACTGTACTTCGATGAAGACGTTTCTGTATCTCCAATGCTCCTCTACCCGTATAGGTGTAAACGTATCAACCATTTGGCTTGATGAACTGGTATTTCAATGTTGTCATTGGATAGAAATGTCACATGAACATGGTGACCAACAACATGAAATGTGAACAATGAACATGTTCTTTTCCGGATGCTAGACAATCAAACTGGCACTAAGGCTTTCAGCCATGCTGATCAGAGCACGAAATATGTGCAAATGATTGACACGAAAACTATCTCCTGCAGACCACGTACTCTAGACCTACATTCAACGTCATTTCCTGTGAACTTTTACTGTTTTTGAAGACGGTTTCGAGTTTTGAAAATCACGCTTGTTCAAGAAGACCTCCACAGACTTACTGATTCGACGTGTGAACAATGTATGGGGATAGTATCCTCATACATATATGTATTTGGCATACACATGTATATGTATGTTCTAGGACGTACGACATTTACGAGATTTAATATCTGTGAAGAGCTAAGAGTAAAACCACTTTTCGTACATGTCGATATGGGGAATCCATGGGCTACATTTAGTTCCCGCTAGCACTAACAATGATGTCGAAAAATGTGCGTTCACAATCCGTTTAGCGAAAATTTATAGTCATTATGTTTTACTTTCTATCGAAACTGTCTAACTAAAGATTTTTTTTTCAATGTATCTCAACCTAGCTATAAATCGGACACGTTCCTGTTTTGGTAACCTTCTTAAGATGTTGGGGAATATGATTTTTCATACATATTCCAGATTAAAACAACATTGTATTCAATAAGAGGTATATATGCACGTAAAATTCTTTTTTTGAAAAGGGATCAAAGAGCAAATATCCTATTTATGACTTATATCGTTGTCGGGGGGGGGGGGGGGGGGGGGGGGCACATTGGATGCCATCTCGGATCTAAAAGTTTTCCCAAAGCTGATTTTATCCGATATCCGATAGGGTTTTCTGCAGTCAAAATCGCTCTCTGCTTAATTATTCTGGATCAACTCTTTTGCGACTTTCACGACCGTGTACCGTAAGTGTACGAAATGATGACCGAGCCTGAATAGTTAATATTTGCCAACCCGTGGGAAGCCACAAAAAGATTGAAAATAAACCAATGCTCCATTTTTATAAATATTAGTTTTGGTGTATATAAATAAGGCACATATATTAGCCAACTATCAACTGCATCCACCAGTCACAACTTCAATTATATGACAAGCTGAGCTGAGTCTACCATTTTCGTTTTGGAAGCCATATTAGATCAAATGTATTATTTATTTTGGTCCATTTGAGATGGAATGTTCACAAATAAAAGAAACGCTCAATTATTTTGTAGACAAGATCTGCTCATCCCTAAATATCAAATGTGACTAGAACCCCAAAGCAGATTTTGGTTAAATTTCATACCGCATTCGTTAAAACTAATGAGTGAAGGACCGGAGTAAACTATGACCTAAACGATTATAAATGTCATTGCTGGAATGATCAGTTGACACGACCATATAAAGAGTATACCCATTGTACCCCAGTTCAGAGAGCAATAAGTGATAAAAAGAAGTGATAGAAAATAGTATTTTTCACATCGGGTGACCATTTTGGCAGCCATTTTGGGTTCGGATTTTTAAGTTTTTACATAGAGCTAGCATAATGGCATCATAAAGAGGTATACATTCGTATTTATTTAGTCAATTTTATTCATCAACCACTACTTATAATGGATTGAATGACACTGTGATCAATATCCGCCATTTTCCATATTTTGACCGCCATTTTGGCAGCCATTTTGAGACAAAGCGCCAATTTGGGTTTCATTGAATTGGAGTATTTATAGATATTGGTATGCCCAACTTACATTGTACAGTTCTGTCCATTTCTTGTTGATATATGACTGGAATCCCAATGGCGATTTTTGCGAAATTTTATACCGCGTTTTCTGTAAAATCAAATTTTTGAGGGTGTGGATGAGTCTGGGACCCCATTTGTGGTATCTTTCATTGCTCCAATGCTGAATTAACATGAATAAGACAAAGCAAAGTCGCCAGTCTGAACCATTATCACACAACAGGAACTGGTTTTTAAGATATCAGGCAAAAATTTCAAATTTTCGAGTTTAGGCCGCCATTTTGGCGGCCATCTGGGACGAGGGGTTCCATTTTTGCCATAAACAGATGGCGTAACATTTTACCTTCTCAAAAATGTATACATATGACAACATTTGTTCTCACTATAATCGAATTAATTTCAATCAGAGTCTCTTTTTACTAACGGCGCCATGTTGGACGCCATCTTGGATCCTGGATTTTCCCCAAAGCGGATTCTAGCGGATTTTGGATATGTTGTACCAGAGATTCTCCCGCGTTGAATGACACCAAAATCGCTTCTTTACCAACTTCTTATGGGTCAACCCCCTTTTTTTCGTATCACGACCATACTATACGGAACATATAAATCCATACAGTCCGCGTTTAGATTCCGAACATAATTATACACCCTTACATTCCGGGTTTAGATTCCGAACACCCTACATTTCCTCATTTAGATTCCGAACAAATGTCTCAATACACATGCACTTTTCAGTGAAGAGAATAAACAATTGAACATAGACACCCCCGTCAGTCCGCGTCTAGATTGCGGAAAATAACGTTCAATCATATATTAAACTTAATTAAATTAAAATTAAACTGAAAAGCGAAGTAAAATTTATGGTCAAATATTGGAAACGTTGCATTACATTAATTGTCACGGCAGGGCTGCTGGGGTTAGAACCCACGACCGTTGCATCCATATAACGCACATTCCACGTGCGTGTTAATATGCGCAACAACATAGTATAAGAACTAACACACAAATTAATTTAGTATGAGATAAAAGTTAGTCAAAATCTTAATTTGAAGCAATATGTGATCAAAAGTTGCAAACTCGACGCAGGGTTTATCTCCCTTGATGACTCGATAAGATCACTGCTATTGGCGACATTTTAAACACTTTTGGTGGACTGTGGGTAAAATGTCGCCGATAGCAGTGATCTTATCGAGTCACGCCACCGACATGGTAACGAAAAATTTCCGAAAATCTTTACAAAATAGCTATAACGAGTACTTCCAAGCTAGCCTGAGTGACAACTGCTCAAAATCAGGCAGCAACAAACTCAGAACATATCGTGTTTACAAGAAAGAGTATAGGCTTGAGCCCTATCTTCTCAACGCGAAATCATTGGAAGACAGAATAGCTTTCACCAGATTCAGAATCAGTAACCATGTAGTTGCTATAGAGAAGGGGTGTCATTTACAGCCCCCAGTAAAATTAGAAAATAGAAAGTGTGTGTTTTGCTGTGATGATGTCGTAGAAGATAAAATACATTATCTTATGGAATGCACTGCATATTCACAACTACGAAAAGAACTTCTCGAATCAATGGTTAACCATAATCCGAATTTTCCACGCATTAACGCAAACGATCAATTTATTACTATATTGACAAATGACTGTTCCACTCTAACACGAATAACATGTAAACTGATCCGTCGCTTCTTCGATTCTCGTGCTGAGCAAATAACAGTTAGGTAACCATAAATATGATACATGATACCGAGAATAAATACCGAACGTCGAACTAACTTCATGCGAATATCGAATGAATATCGAACGTCGAACTAACTTCACCTGAAAAAAGGCGAATATTTTCCTACTTTCGGTCATATATTTGGATTGAAATGGCGATAAGTCGGGAATTTACCACTTAAGGGGGTGTTAGGCTGGGAATCTCCAACATTTAGATGGTTCGAGGTATCATTTTGATTACTAATTTGAATATCTTCTAGTTATGATTCGAATTCCAGTGCATGGTCAATAGATTCAGTATATATGGCATTCCTGTCGACATATACTGCTCGAATTCACACGAACACTGTTTATAATGAAACTAATGTTCCATTCTTATATAGAATCGATCCAGATATGTAGAGGTGTCGAATGGGTGGTAATGACCAATTTCCTTCCGGATCCATTATAATCAGTCTGGCAATCTGGACCGTACTTTAATGCCAAACTGTCTATAGCCTCTACCTAGGGCCGTGGCTACAGATGGCATCCGACTGTCCCTTGGGGGGAGCTGTTTCTAATTCCGAAAAGTGCGTATTTCTATTACACGCACACCGATGGTAACCCGATTCGTGAATCCGAATGGGAAGTGCTTCCATTCCTTGCAAGGTGCGTTGGATGATTTACCGATGCAATCAACTATGCGCGGTCTTTCATCCACATGCCGTGATTTGACGACTGAAATACCGCTAACGTACGCCAGAATGTAACTAACACAAAATGTGCGCTCGTACTTAGGCGACGAAGCAGGCTCCGAATAAAAGGTGTAATTCAGTGTGTAATTGGGGTGTTATGTCGTGTTTTCTCTGTTGTTATACGGTATATGTACAATGTAAACTAAAAGGAATGCGATTTGAGGCGGCCATGTTTCTTTGCTATAAATGTGACAATTTAGCGTGTACCACGTGATCGCCGCATCCAATCAGCTTGGGCCAACACGTTGGTTCCCCGGAGTGTCTATAGCATCTATATGTTCCCAGGCCAGCATATACTACCATAGCATTGTCGCTATTGGAAGTTAACACAGTGGACACTCCAGATGTTACAGGAACTCTCGAGTGCCTGTAGAATAGAATAGTTTATTCTTCCACCATTAGCAATGGTACAAAGAATGGATCAAACAATACATGATACGATACATCCATGTACATAAAAGACAATAGACAGCAGTGTGTGTGCATCCGAGTAGGGACAAGACAGCCCACCAGCGCACGCCCACCGCTACTGAGTTCGGCTCTTAGAGTCGAACTCAGTAACCCTGGTTATACGATGGTAGCGCACAACGTCATGAACCATAGTTCGGAATCAGCTATGTTCAGATCCTAACTTACTGAAAAGACAGTGTATGTATATGTTTTATTTAAGAGTGTAGGTATAATCGTCAGACATAACCCGTGTAAGATTATCTGCAGCATATGATCGTTCAGTGATAACAGAGGCGTCATATACTGCCCCGTGTTAGATTTGAAATGACCCTGAATTGCAGCAAAACTGCATTTACAATATATGCGATCAGATGATTTGGTTTATATATGATAATTCCATGTAAGTCGTTATTGTAAGAAGAGGTTAATCAAATAAAGGTCTATCCAAGTGGAAACAATATGTCAAAAAAATATGATTAATTATGATATATAGAGCACACGCGCGTATCTGCATGACCATGCAGTTCTCTGTGTAATGTTTCGTAGTCTAGTGGTGAAGGTACAGTTGGCCGCGTACGGGAAAAAAAAATGAGTCCAGAAGATTCGATAACTTATATATTCTTAAGTAAGTCTCTGTCGATAAGCACAGCATAGGTAGACGAACAGAGGAGTTGGTGGATCGGTGGTCTAAGCGGGTGTGTCTCTGTATCCATCGACACGAGTAGTTATTCCAACGTATGATGTACCATGCATCCAAATAAGGTCTGATGTACCATGCATCCAAATAAGGTATGATACCATGATACCCTTGTCTATGACGTGTACCATACTATTGTTTACTATAGAATGATACTGGTTTTATCCTTCCTCACTTATATAATGGTTGCTACCAGTCATAACCAATTAAGAATATGATCTTGTTAATTATGCTTGTGTGTTCTTATACTATAACATTTACAATAACTGGGGAAAGGAAGTGTATCCTAGATCCGGGGCCACTTATACCAATACTATACTATCTTATGTACTATCGGACAGTAAACAGTCAAAACAGACATAATCCGGATTCGCTAATAGTTGTTTGTAATCTTAATAGGCAGTTCTCCTTCTGCTGCCGCAGCGAATAGTGAACTCTGAGTGCCCGAAGGGCTCAGTTATTGACAGAGTAGCGCCAGTGACGTCACATAAGGAACAAACATCATTATGAGGTATTTAATTAAGCTTCGCCGGCAGCATGGGTGTCATGTCGTGCCCACGAAGACCCGGTAATCGCATCGTAAGCGTCACTAACATATCTGATTTGATTTGTTGAGAGGGTCTGTACTCGATCTAAGTGTGAATATTGAGCTGTGCGTGACATGAAGATGATGCTGATGTGGTTCTGCGAATTCACAATGATGCTGGTGGTTACACTGGTGTAGATAGGATTCGGAGTGACATCTAGCGGATTCGGGAGGAATATATAGCAGATAATAAAATAGACACTGGGCCCTGATTGGTCAATAGCCTTGTGAGCTTTTTTGCATAAACAAATCGTCACACCTCTTCCCTATGATTTCCCATAGGTAAAATAGCCATTGGCACAGGAATTAACCCTTTGTAGTGAAGTTTGAATTTTTTGGTGTGGTCTAAAATATGACAGTATTTTTTTATGCGGTTCTGACACTAGTTACGAAAACACAAGATTTAAAGGCGAATTCCCTGCTAGGCGGACATGACTTTTTTGCATAAAAAGTTTCCCCAAATGTAAATTTTTCAGATTAAAATTATTTTTTGGACCCAAAATTTATATTGTGCACCATTAAAGGTCCTGTTCCAGTGCATTCTCTTATATATGCGAGTCTCCTGTAGTCAGCCTCGCATATATAAGAGAATGCACTGGTTTACAAGGTCAAGGTAAATATTGTTAAGCCAATGTGAACTCAACGTATATACTAATATGGAATATCATCTCTCCGAACTCATGAGAGAAGAGCATGGATTGTTCTAACTTATGTACCAACTATTTGAAAATTCAAACATAATAACGCCCACTATAATAAGACAGCCATTGTTTTACGGGCGCTTTGGTCAGACATTTTGAACGATTTACTGGGATGACGTCATCACCATATCCACGGTGATATATATTATATTTTGACCTACCATAACCTTACAATCAGACATTGCATGTATGGTACAGTCTTATAAATTATATTTACAGGTATAAACGAGCAGCTACGGAAGCTAGCATTTAAAGTAAAAACGACACAAGAAATCCATGTTGAGGATGGCCTGATTAAAATAAAACTAGTGACGGGTCCAGTTACGAACAGATTCAAGTTCCACATAGGATCAGAATACGAATCCGTGGCGCACGGAACAAAATACCAGGTGAGTTACAAACCCATTCCAAATACCAGGTAAGTTACAAACCCATTAAAAATACCAGGTAATTTACAAACACATTCAAAATACCAGGTAAGTTACAAACCCATTCAAAATACCAGGTGAATTACAAACCCATTCACAATACCAGGTGAGTTACAAACCCATTCACAATACCAGGTAAGTTACAAACCCATTCAAAATACCACGTGAGTTACAAACCGATTCAAAACACCAGGTGAGTTACAAACCCATTCAAAATACCAGTGAGTTACAAACCCATTCACAATACCAGGTGAGTTACAAACCCATTCACAATACCAGGTAAGTTACAAACCGATTCAAAATACCACGTGAGTTACAAACCGATTCAAAACACCAGGTGAGTTACAAACCCATTCAAAATACCAGTGAGTTACAAACACATTCAGAATACCACGTGAGTTACAAACCTATTCAAGTTCCACATATACACAGTGTAAAATAAGACACATGTGTGTTTTAGTTGATCTGTGCTAATACCACGGAACTCAGTCATGGTTCATATTTATTATTTGATCGTCGGAATTCAATAACTTTCCTTCACCTACCGACTGTCTTGCATGGTGTTCTTTAATGAAAGATTCATGTATGTCAAATGTTGAAGTATCTCGCTGGTATGCCACCAGGTGATTGGTTATGTCGCTGGTATGCCACCAGGTGATTGGTTTATCTCGCTGGTATACCACCAGGTGATTGGTTTATCTCGCTGGTATGCCACCAGGTGATTGGTTTAGCTCGCTGGTATGTCACCAGGTGATTGGTTTAGCTCGCTGGTATACCACCAGGTGATTGGTTTATCTCGCTGGTATGCCACAAGGTGATTGGTTTAGCTCGCTGGTATACCACCAGGTGATTGGTTTATCTCGCTGGTATACCACCAGGTGATTGGTTTAGCTCGCTGGTATGCCACCAGGTGATTGATTTAGCTCGCTGGTATGCCACCATGTGATTGGTTTAGCTCGCTGGTATGTCACCAGGTGATTGGTTTAGCTCGCTGGTATACCACCAGGTGATTGGTTTATCTCGCTGGTATGCCACAAGGTGATTGGTTTAGCTCGCTGGTATACCACCAGGTGATTGGTTTATCTCGCTGGTATACCACCAGGTGATTGGTTTAGCTCGCTGGTATGCCACCAGGTGATTGGTTTAGCTCGCTGGTATGCCACCAGGTGATTGGTTTAGCTCGCTGGTATGCCACCAGGTGATTGGTTTATCTCGCTGGTATGCCACAAGGTGATTGGTTTATCTCGCTGGTATACCACCAGGTGATTGGTTTATCTCGCTGGTATGCCACCAGGTGAATGGTTTATCTCGCTGGTATGCTACCAGGTGATTGGTTTATCTCGCTGGTATGCCACCAGGTGATTGGTTTAGCTCGCTGGTATGCCGCCAGGTGATTGGTTTAGCTCGCTGGTATGCCACCAGGTGATTGGTTTATCTCGCTGGTATGCCACCAGGTGATTGATTTAGCTCGCTGGTATGCCACCAGGTGATTGATTTAGCTCGCTGGTATGCCACCAGGTGATTGGTTTAGCTCGCTGGTATGCCACCAGGTGATTGGTTTATCTCGCTGGTATACCACCAGGTGATTGGTTTATCTCGCTGGTATGCCACCAGGTGATTGGTTTATCTCGCTGGTATGCCACCAGGTGATTGGTTTATCTCGCTGGTATGCCACCAGGTGATTGGTTTATCTCGCTGGTATGCCACCAGGTGATTGGTTTAGCTCGATGGTATGCCACCAGGTGATTGGTTTAGCTCGCTGGTATGCCACCATGTGATTGGTTTATCTCGCTGGTATGCCACACGATGATTGGTTTATCTCGCTGGTATGCCACAAGATGATTGGTTATATCGCTGGTATGCCACAAGATGATTGGTTATCTCGCTGGTATGCCACACGATGATTGGTTTATTTCGCTGGTATGCGACACGATGATTGGTTTATCTCGCTGGTATGCCACACTATGATTGGTTTATCTCGCTGGTATGCCACCAGCTGATTGGATATATCGCTGGTATGCCACCAGGTGATTGGTTATCTCGCTGGTATGCCGCCATGTGATTGGTTCAGCTCGCTGGTATGCCACAAGATGATTGGTTATCTCGCTGGTACGCCACAAGATGATTGGATATCTCTCTGGTATGCCATATGCACCAGTTGATTGGTTTTGGGTTTGCATTCAACTGGGATTTTATCGGAATTTCCCTTGGATATATTATATAGGAATTGCGAATTGTACCGGGATTTTAACGTGATTTAGGCGGAATTTGAGCGGATATTTTGCCGGTATTTGAACATAAATTTGGCCGGGATTTGAAAGGAGCTTTGGTAGAGATGTGAACAGAAATTTGACCTGGATTTGAGCGGACATTTTGCCGGCATTTCAACATAAATCTGGCCGGGACTTGAAAGGAGATTTGGTCCGATATGAACGGGAATTTGACCGGGATGTGAACGAAATCATATGCATAATACTATTTCTGAATTTGGAATTATTGCGGGAATATAACGCTGCTTCATTTGAATTAAAATGAGAATTAATTGGAATTGTTTTGAATTCCGTTGGTAATCTTTGGTCGGGAATTATTGGAATCTCGTCTCGTTCAGTTGGGATTCCCGCTATTATTATGTAAGGGACTTCTGTCTGTCTGCTGTATGTGTATTATAGACTAGAAAAATGCTCGACCGATCCGACTCAAATTTGTTATGTAGGCCTACTTTGATTCCGGAAACAATAGAGCGGGTCTAATTTAACGTGCGACCGTGTTCTTGACCTTGACCTCGCTCATATACGCTCATATAGGCATGTTTCTGGACCTCGACCAATCCGACTCAAATTTGGTATGTAGGCCTAGTTTGATCCCGGGAACAATATTGGCGGGTCCAATTGCACGTGCGACCTTGACCCTGACCTCGCTCATGTACGCTGCTGTAGGCTTGTTTCTGGACCGAACGAACAATAGATTTGTTCTTTCTCCTAATATTCTGTCCAGACGGAGGCGATCACAAAGAAATCCCTAAATAGCCCGGACGAAGTGAGGACACATCAGCTAGTAACATATAATCGTTGTCGGATCCCATCAGGATTTGACTAGGATTTTACCGTGACGAGAATCCGCGACGTTAGAAAATCCCGGATGTCTGTGCACATAATCCTGAAAATATGATTATACTGAGGTTCAAATGGCCAATGGCAGACGCTTATTCTTACAACCATCCAAATTTCGTAACGTATGTGATTTCTGCCGGCGATTCCATGTGAATAAATGTTACTCGGGATCGACTGCTCCGCCGCGAACACCTGCTTGTGCATCAGTATTGTTTGTTGTGGTAATTATTTCGATTATCAAGAGATAATCACAAAGGAAATAATTTGCAGAGCAGTTGAGCCCCAGTGTTTATACTATATTTTTCACTCTAATAGTATCGCTGCTTCCACGGAAGTATTCAGTCTCTTAACAGATGCGGTATCATCAGAATGGACGAAGAAGGTTAACTCTATATTTAAACATGGATTTAATAGTGCGATAATAACGGGATGAACCGTTGACAGAATAAAATGGGACGTAATGTTTAAGCCATGCATGGTCCTAGATATGACACAATATTTGATTTCGTGATTATCACAGTCTACAATTCAATTAGTTTAAAGACACATTCTACTTATTATCGGACTTAATGGACGAGTGACATGGGGCTGGCGGTAGGGTGATTTGGGGCGGGGAGGGGGGGGACGAGTTGTGTGATATGACACTTAATTTTGGTTAATGAAACAACAGTCGAGAACCAGTCGGAATCAAATTTTATCCCATAAAGGGAACCAGTTTGGTTCTGAAACTTAATTTTATTTTTGTTAATAGGTTACAGATAAACTGAAAACTCCATATATTATTTGCCTATAAAGTCACAATAAAGTGGTTAATTTCGATCGTAGGATCGTAATCGGCCAATAGAGGAAAAGGGCCCTTAAATAGTTTGGTGAACTAGCTATATGTTGTCTTTGAAATCGGATTTATAAAATATATCGTGTTGTTGTAGTTGTGGCCCGGATGAGATAGACCATCTTTAATTGCTGCCATTTTTGTTGTTGATGGATGGACGAGGTGTTGTACCTGATTTCGTTTCGGGATGTTTCGTAACCGATTCCTCGTTTTGGACCTGTTGCGCTAACCTAATACTTTGAACCATGTAACTATATTCAATTCATCAATGCTGTTGTCTTTTCTTTTTCAGTGCATAGCTAAATTCTGTGATAATAGACTGGAGATAGACCAGCATCCAATAAAATCTAGCCGAGCCAAGCCACTCAAAGTGTATAGAGAGATAATAGACGGTGAACTAATCATGGTATGTATTCTAACCAATCAAATCAAGCCATTCAATGTTTATAGCTTTTTATTAAGATTCGAGTGTTTAAACATTTGATTACTAAAGGATTCGACAACAGACAAAAAAAAACCCGTCGAATGTCCGGTCGTAACGGGCTGTGATGTTAGTTTAAACGTATTTATTGAATTCTTATAAAATATTATGTGAACCATGAAGGAGAATACACTGTTAAAAATACCCGTAATTTTACGGCAAAATATGCAGGCAAACTTTCTGCTATAACTTTTGTTATAAAAAATACGGAATGGCCGTAACATATTTAAATGATATTTTTTGTATAATGAAATTAAATTTATCTAAATTAACTGAACTTTCGTTTTAGATTCAAATGACACAATGGAACATCGGATGTTTTCTATCAAAGTGTACCACATATTATGCTACCTTACATATTATGCTACATGACACGCGCCACCCTGCATCATCACCTGAAATAGAATAACAGACATAAGCATTCAGAAAATTCAAATTAAATCATTACCAAAAACAGACACACAAACACTGTGTTAGTAGAGTGACGTACCATTGACAAACAATACAAATTTACAGATTTAATTTTTATTCATTCTATTAAAACCACATATAGTATGACCATAAATTAGTATGACCTATAATTATATATGATCTTGGGGGCGCCGCGCATCATTCTATGCCGATGCAGTCCTTGAATATTCAGAATTCCTGTTTGCAGGGTATTCGGGTATAACTAACACAACCCGTATTAAAGTTCGTGGGCAGAAGTTTGGTTTTATATATAAATGTTAGGATCGACAACTGTATTCTTATAACCGAATCACACACAGCAGGCGTTTGGTTTTATATATAAATGTTAGGATCGACAACTCTATTCCTAAAACAGAATCACAAACAGCAGGCGTTTGGCAAACTCCATACAGCGCCCTCTACGTTATCACTGCGACCAGCGGAGCGATGGAGATAACTCTGCCTGGAGTTTGGGCGTTTGGTTTTATATATATATATGTTAGAATCGACAACACTATACAATAGTAACACTACCCTTTGGTTTCATTTCAGACAATCTTATCCGGTGATGTAGTTTGTAAAGAATACTTCAAAAGATTAGAATGACGAATATTCACATTGTAGAGGCGAGCCATCGTGGCCTGGGAACAAACATATATGCACCCGCTTTGCATGTTTTCAAGGGCATGCCGAACATTGACAATCCATGCAGGAGCGAGCCATCGTTGCATGGCAACACACTCAATTAAGCAAACAATATCAGCACCGCATGTATACGACACCGTATTGCATGCGTTCAATGACTTCCTGATAACATTTGATTCAGGGACGGATAATCATAGCATGAGAAGCATTTCAAATCAGCCAAAACAATCGGTGCCGTGTAAACAGCGCGCATGTGATCAACGACATGTCGAACACTGAACATCCAGGAGCGGATCATGCATCATGGCACGGCAATAATCTCAAATCAGCCAAACCAATCGGAGCCGTGTAAACAGCGCCCATATCACACGTGTTCGGTGGACATGACTAACATAAACAATTCTGGGACGAATCATCGTGGTCTTAGAAAATTCTCACATATGCCAACAATATCAGTGTCGTGTAAACAGCGCCCACATTGCATGTATTCGCAGGAAATGAACATTGAAAATTCAGGGTCGTGTCAATGTGGTCTGGGAGCAGTCTCATATCATGCATCCAAAAATATCGATTCCGTGTAAACAGCGCCCGCATTACATGTGGTCGAATGGAATGACAGACACTGACATTTCAGGGTGGGTCATCGTGACATGGGAGCAATATCATATCATCCAAAAATATAAATGCCGTGTAAACAGCGCCCGCATTGCACCTGATCGCAGGAGATGACGAACATTGCAAATTCAGAGCGAGTCATCATCGTGCTTTGAATTAAATCTAATGTCAGCTATATATTAGTGCCGTGTAAACAGCCCCATCACCACGCGTGCATTAATACTATGCATCACAGACCAATACAAGGACGGTGCTCGAAATATAAACAAAACAGCATTGTTTGTGACACATTGGGAATCCAGTGAGTTTTTGTGAACTATATATAAAAACACAGTTTTATGCCAAAATGTCGGTGCTCTCTGTGGAACCAAACTGTACCCATGGGAAATACCGTGTCTTAACTAGGAAACAACGCTGTAACTGCGACATTTGATATGTGACGTTGTGATGACGTCACTGACATCTGGTGATACCCCGAGAGGTGATCGCTGTCTTTCGGCTTGAAACGTTTGGCCAAAATGATTTTGTTGGCATTTTAAAAACAATCTTGCCATGGGATCATTTGACCACCGACAGCGTGCACCGTGCGTGTTGTCGACTTGGACGGCATAGTTCATGTATGCTATGTGTTTTATTACTCATAACCCTTGAAAAAGTGTGGCTGTCCTTTGCAGAATAATGTCCCCATGTGTGAATTTAGTGACGCTTCTCAGCACATCGGGCTAGCATAACTAACTCCACCCTCTGTGGACCAAATTCTGCTCTGGCCTTATCTTCTGGGAAGTACCTATATTCTCAAATGATAATTGTTTTTGGTTACTATATTCCCTTCTGTTCAGTTTCTATATCCCATAATTTGCAGAATAAAACATGCACAATCGAGGTGACTGATGGATGAACAGCACCAACTTCAACTCGGGAACTTCAGTCTGATAATAGGTCTCCCATAGCAGTTGAGGTCTCAGCAGAAAGAGGTTCACAGAGGGTGAATTTGGTGGCTGTAGCCCGTCATGCGGGATAGCTCAACTAAATTCACCCTCTGGGAACATCATTCTGCAAATGACAGACACACTATTTCAAGGCTTGGTTATTCATACATTTCGTGCTGACATGTGCCTTTAATGTACCACATGAAGCTACATTCACACATCGGCAAATGCTGCAGTCAATTCGCCGCAGATCAAAGTATATCACTACAAACTTTAGCTAGGTCCAGGTTTGCTCACTTGGAACCGCTACACCTTGTGTGATAATGGGGGGGGGGGGGGTAGATGTAAAACTTCTAACTTCTAACCACCATAAGTAGAAGGTAGAAGTAATACGAGCGAAGAAAAAGACACATAATGTTGAAACAGACACAATATCAATCATACCTCTAATTATCAATTGACCAAGTGGCGTCATAAATTCATCGTTTTTGATTGGCTAGTGGATAGTGATCATCAATTCATCGTTTTTGATTGGCTATGGATAGTGATCACATAAATTCATCGTTTTTGATTGGCTAGTGGATAGTGATCACATCAATTCATCGTTTTTGATTGGCTAGTGGATAGTGATCACATAAATTCATCGTTCTTAATTGGCTAGCGGATAGTGGTCACGCAATTGAACATGCGCTGCACGGTAGCAGAATTTTTGTGTTCCTGATATATTTCGGCTGTAACACCACTGCGTTGTTAGTTTCAATTTAATTTCTTTGCAAATGTTAGTACGTGCCTTGTTGATTTCTCTAGTTGCTATAAAGGCGTAGTCATATATCATTCGACGCTGCTGTCATTTCCGTGGTGGAGAGTAACAAAGAAACATAGGTTATCGACAAATAACAGTAATTGCTAAATGTTTGACAACCAACTGTGTGTTATATAGTATTCCGTGGATGTACAGCTTATGATTAAATTATTTATTCTTACATGTATTCTGAAACACTACGGCTCGTATTTACCAACTTAGTTTATTTTATAAACCGGTAGTGTGTAGCGGCTGAACCACCCCTGGTCAAGTGGTCCTGCTTATGTGCTATGGTGCTGGTGGTCTTGCTTGCTGAAATGCTATGATGCCGTTAGGGCAAACTGACGACGTTACGAAAAAGTACCGTTATTTTTTTTTAAAAGTTGTTATTTTCGCGGTGTTTGGCTAATCCGAGCGATTTTTTGACACAGTCAGTGTCTATATGAAACATTCAAGAACATAAATGTTTTAAAAAAATAAAAAAATTCTGCGCTTGGGTTTGCAAAATGACATTGTCATGCCATAACCAGTGGGGTGCGTGTGCTCTTGCTATATTTCGACTATTATTTATTTTATAAACCGGTAGTTTATTTGGTAGCGACCGAACTCTCACGCCGGACATCTTTGCTACAGGATTTACGATACACATAAACCCAATCATTGCTATAGCGTTTACGATACACATTCACCCAATCATTGCTATAGCGTTTACAATACACCTTCACCCAATCATTGCCATTTATCAATCGACACCGAGCGACCCACGACGAAATCCAGTCACATTGAAAAGCCGACGATAATTCTAACAGATGTACGTCTCTAGATATGTTCATTATATTTCAATTCTTCAACGACGCGGCATTCCCAGCATGACGTAATCTACCATTTCCAAATATGGAGTGCATTCCTGGCGTAGTAAATATTTGGGAGAATCGTAGTATTTAGAAATAGTTATAAATACAACAAGATGCGAAAGAATTATCAGTCATGAATATCGTTGACTGATAAAAACTCGAAGATGATATCTCCTATATTGCGATGAGTAACATGAGTTATTGATATATCGCCTGTATTTCAGTTTTCCAACAATATTTGAGTTTGACAATGCGTGGGAAACTTGTCAACACGTCATTGATTCTGATCTGTAAAGTATGGAATCCTATTAGGGCCACTTGCTAATGGCGCTTTCGGCGCGCGCCGAAAGCGACAAAAAGTGCGCCATTAGTAACGCGCCGAAACATGCGCTAATATCGCTAATATCGCCCTAATAGGATTCCATAGTAAAGAGACTGGATCAAATCGCTAACACTCACCTCATAAAATCCGCTAACACTCACCTCATAAAATCCGCTAACACTCAACAAAAAGTGCGCCGAAAGCGCCGAAAGCCCCGAAAACGACAAAAAGTGTGCCGAAAGCGACAAATAGTGCGCCATAACGGCGCATATTTTGTCGCTTTCGGCGCTTTCGGCGCGTTACTAATGCCGCACTTTTTGTCGCTTTCGGCGCGCGCAGAAAGCGCCATTAGGAAGTGGCCCTAATAGGATTCCATAGTAAAGAGACTGGATCAAATCGCTAACACTCACCTCATAAAATCCGCTAACACTCACCTCATAAAATCCACTAACACTCACCTCATAAAATCCGCTAACACTCACCTGATAAAATCCGCTAACAGAGGAAGAGACTGAGAATGAATCTTTCTGCGGAATGAGTGTTGAATGAGTGTTGAAGACATCGTTTGGCTGGTGTATACTCCCGTGAATGGGTGTTGAATGAGTGTTGAATGAGTGTTGAATGAGTGTTGGCTGGTGTATACTCCCGTGAATGAGTGTTGAAGACATCGTTTGACTGGTGTATACTCCCGTCTATGAATGGGTGTTGAAGACATCGTTTGGCTGTTGTATACTCCCGTCTATGAATGAGTGTTGAAGACATCGTTTGGCTGGTGTATACTCCCGTCTATGAATGAGTGTTGAAGACATCGTTTGGCTGGTGTATACTCCCGTGAATGAGTGTTGAATGAGTGTTGAATGAGTGTTGAATGAGTGTTGTATGAGTGTTGGCTGGTGTATACTCCGGTGAATGAGTGTTGAAGACATCGTTTGACTGGTGTATACTCCCGTCTATGAATGAGTGTTGAAGACATCGTTTGGCTGGTGTATACTCCCGTCTATGAATGAGTGTTGAAGACATATACTCCCGTCTATGAATGAGTGTTGAAGACATCGTTTGACTGGTGTATACTCCCGTCTATGAATGAGTGTTGAAGACATCGTTTGGCTGGTGTATACTCCCGTCTCGGAATGAGTGTTGAAGACATCGTTTGGCTGGTGTATACTCCCGTCTCTTTATTTTCAAGAATGTGGACGTCAGTACACACACACGTTGCCCATAATTGAAACGAACCAAGCATGCATACTGCTATACATGCGAAGGCGATATCAATTGTGACCAATCTATGAGAGCTGTCAAACCCCATTGAATGTATAATGCTATACCCACCCCGGTCAAGTGGTCCTGCTAATATGCTATGATGTTGGTGTTCCTGCTGAATTTCTATGACGCGGGTAGAGCAAACTGATGCCGTTACGAAAAAGTACCGTTCTTTTGTCTAATGTTGTTATTTTCGCGATCGATTTGATAAAAAAAAAAACAGTGTGTGTATGAAACATTTAAGAACATATATATTTTTGAAATGTAGTAATGCCATCTTGTTCATAGTTGATTTCCAACAACTGATACAAGCAGTATTACAAATATCTGACACAAATTTCTTTTTGAATGTTTAATACGCATAATGGCTTTTCCTGGATATGTTCAGATTATTGGAACACCGCGAAAAAGACAAATTAAAAAATCTGTAACAGTTTGCCCTTTCATCATCAAAGCAATTAAGCAGGACCACCACCATCATAACACATTAGCAGACCACTTGGCCAGGTGTGATATTACGCTATACAGCCGCGATGTCCATCCGGTCGATGACCTATAGCTTTCGTCCGACATAAACTTCATGGAATATATATAAACCTAGTTGGTGAATGCGAACCTATAGGTCTCTCGGACGAATTGGCTGGAAATTTGTCAGTATGAACAAAATTAGCATAAATCGTGCCCTCATTATTATACGAATCGTTTTAAGAAATTCTTGCAATAAATCGGACGAATTCTTATCAACTTCAGTTTCATAAGACAACATATGTGTTTCTGGCAGTGATAGTATAGTTATTAGATTTAAATTTTTGTCCAGAACGGCCTGTTATCAAACCATGTGAGTATCACTCTTTGCCCTTAAACCGAGTAATATCATTTTACGATATCATAAATCCGAGTAATATGGTTGCACGACATGACGTAAATCTACTTAACTTCTAAATTATTGTGTAGATATAGATTTATGTCACTCATTTGAAAGAGTTGTCAATTACTAAGAGGCGTTATAATTAATAAATAGGGATTTACTTGGTTGGTTTGATATCAACCCTCGGTAACGTCATATGAGGTTACATCGGGCTGATAACATCAAACCAACCAAGTAATATCCTATAATTATATAGCGACACAGATATGAACTTCAGCTATTAACCCCTAACTTGCCATAGTTGCAATATTGTGCCTTCAATAACATGGCATGCAGACCGCCCCCTCATGTCGCCCTCGTACTACTAAAATCTCCGTTCATATATGTAACCTTGGATATCTGTTGGTTAATGCTCTTTTGGACCGAGTCCCGTCCTGTTTACTCTTCTATATATAACAGATTTTACGCCCTGGTTGTGACCAACCACTGTCTGGTTGTGACCAAACACTGTCCAACTACCAACCAAAGGTGGTGCATAGAGGGTGATTTAATTGGCCAGAGCAATGCGGCGTGTCATGGATACCCATCCACGCGGGGACAGGTCGGCGGCCGTACATAAGTGCAGCTATTAACCCCTAACTTGCCAGAATTGCAATAACATTACACAAAATCGGACCTTATGTCGCCCTCGAACCGCTAGTAACCCCACGCATAAATGTAGAGTAACTACCGTCGACTAAATCGAGAGGAAAAAAGGGCGAATCGCCCAGCAAATCCGGTAATTAACCATTGTCTGATATGTTAACCGCGAATGAACATCCAGAACCTGCACGGACCGCCCATGTGCACCGGCTTCTGGGGGAAAGTATTAAAAATACCAATATAGACTTTTACCAGTGGCTAAAACCACACCGACTACCAAAAACCCTACTAAATTATAGAAATCGATAATTGCAGCCAAACTATCCTCAGGTGTATCTTATTGGCAATAAAATTCCCTTTCATTTGACATATAACACGGCGAAATTGAACGAATCGAAGTCGAGATATCCTTTCGCAAACTAGCGAAATCTACCGAATAAATAGGGTCGTCAATCTCCCTGTCCGCTCAGAGGCCTTTGACCTAGTTATAAAATCAACATTTTCAAGAAATAATTTGTCGCGAACGTACATTGCGAACGCGTGCTTAAACGCGATGACATAACCTATAAATGCTCATACATGTTCCGCAAGTCATTCCGGAGCCATCCATACCATTTTTATTTCATCCGATGCGTTTGTGCCCATTTTCCCAACTTCATTCATCAAACGAATTCCAGAAACAAGACGTGTCTGCGACTGGTAGCAAATTTTGACCGGCTTGGTAAAGTTCACAAAAAATATAAATGCATAGATATCTGATAGAGTATCGAAGAAACACATGAATTATTAATTTTCTATGTACAAAGAAGTTTATCCGATTTAAACACTTGAAAGTATAGTGAAATAATTAGAATTTTCTTTGATACAATATTAAAATTATGGGAATTCCACGTGGCCTTGATCTGTGCATTTGTGTTTTACTTTCGCTTTCAATATTTACTTCCAGTCGCAGACAAGTCTTGTTTATGAAATTCCCGTGCATCGTCGCGTGACGTCGTGACAAAATCCCTTTAACGTTTAACTATCACTTTGGTGTGATCGGCCCCTAATATAATTATCCTATTAAATATTTGTTCTCTTTCTAAGCTTATGGGAACACACTATAGCAAATGAAGTGGGTATATTTATTACATAATTTATTACATAATAATAATAAGTCACAGCTCTTCTACAGTGTCCATATATATATATACTGACATGTGTTTACATTGAAATAGAAATCCATATATATATACTGACATGTGTTTACATTGAAATAGAAATCCATATATATATACTGACATGTGTTTACATTGAAATAGAAATCCATATATATATACTGACATGTGTTTACATTGAAATAGAAATCCATATATATATACTGACATGTGTTTACATTGAAATAGAAATCCATATATATATACTGACATGTGTTTACATTGAAATAGAAATCCATATATATATACTGACATGTGTTTACATTGAAATAGAAATCCATATATATATACTGACATGTGTTTACATTGAAATAGAAATCCATATAAATATACTGACATGTGTTTACATTGAAATAGAAATCCATATATATATACTGACATGTGTTTACATTGAAATAGAAATCCATATATATATACTGACATGTGTTTACATTGAAATAGAAATCCATATATATATACTGACATGTGTTTACATTGAAATAGAAATCCATATATATATACTGACATGTGTTTACATTGAAATAGAAATCCATATATATATACTGACATGTGTTTACATTGAAATAGAAATCCATATATATATACTGACATGTGTTTACATTGAAATAGAAATCCATATATATATACTGACATGTGTTTACATTGAAATAGAAATCCATATATATATACTGACATGTGTTTACATTGAAATAGAAATCCATATATATATACTGACATGTGTTTACATTGAAATAGAAATCCATATATATATACTGACATGTGTTTACATTGAAATAGAAATCCATATATATATACTGACATGTGTTTACTTTGAGATAGAAATCCATAAGTCACATCTCTTCTATATAGTGTCCATATATAGATACTGACATGTGTTGACATTGAAATAAAAATACATATCACAGGTCTTCTACAGTGTCCATATATGCCGACATGTACTAACACTGAAACAAAAATACACGTCACAACTCTGCTGTAGTGTCCATATATACTAACATGTGTTTACACCAAAATAATAATCCATAATAACAGCTCTGCTATATGGTTCCATATATACTGAAATTTGTTTACACTGAAATAATACTCCATAAGTCACATCTTTTATGTGGTTCCATACGTAACCATCTGGTGTTGTATTTTGAATGCTAGGCACAATTTTAGTCATGCCGTGGGGCTCCCGGGTACGGGTGTGGTCCACCCATTGGCTGGTCTCTATGGTGTATGATAAACGTCACAGTTGAGCATCCTTGTTTCAGAACACGACAGAGTTCGGTTCTACATTTCTTACCGCTTATAACATACGTGAAAAAATTCAAGCAGTTATTAGAACTATTCAGTATAACAAGAACACCACCAACAGTTGTCTCCCAAAAGGTAAGGTCGTTTTCGATTGCCGTTGCTAAGACCAGTGGCGTTGTTGTCACCAGAAGTTGGAAACCCGTTGCTATTAGCATAAGTGAAGTCGATGATGTCGCTGTTATATCTTGTCTTCTATCGTCGTGGTTCCCAGTAAAATGTTTCAACGCTCGTTTTGTTTTCCTGATTTGGAAAATGAGTATAGTGTTGCAGGATGCGATAGTGATGACTGGAACCAATGAATACTTGACAACATCCAACCAAAACCAGACGTTGTCTACATACCAGACATACCCTGACACCCCAGTAGTAACACAACTCCTCGACGCATTACCACTACCACTAGATAAATTGATTCCGTAGATATAATGACAATTTGTCACCAGACATCAAGTTATAACAAACACAATTTCACAGAAAACTGATTTCTTTTCTAGAACAGAAGGAGTTCTTCAGATAACAACACACATGTATGGTTCGATCGACAGTCAGTGTAACGAGGATCCAGACGCAGACATCTGCAGAATAGTAACTCAGAAATGGGATTGCTTTACAAAATGCATAACTCACGGTCATGATGTTCCAATGCGTTACTCTGTGGATTTCGCCTAGTGTGCTAGTGTACAATGCAAACAGGTCTGCTATTGCACGAACCATAAACAACAACAATAACCGTTTTACTCTCAACGTCGGACGAGTAAATACAATTAATATCAAAACATTCCCAACAGTTCCAATGCATAGAAGTAGTACTAGAAACATCCCAGTTGTCACATTCCTAGTTTCCGTGAATGTCACATTTGTGGTTGAATTCTCGACATATGATTGCTGGCGTTCCATTCTACAATGTTGCGATTATCACACTCTTTAATTTGTTCTTATCTATATCAGCATCGACATGTAGTGAGATAGCTCGAAGCCATGAACAATATTCCCAGTATGAAATCCCCAATTATATAGCTTCTGAATGTATCCCCAGAAATGTATCAGTGGTGGGTGGATTAAAGTCAACCACCGCTATCGATATCTCCAGTGAATAATCCCCACTATTTACTCGATGCTCTTTGAAATAAGAACTTTGAAAACTAACATTTCACATAAGATTCAAAGGCATGGAACATATAGCTATGGCATTGAGGTAAATTATAGGAAGTGTCCATGATGTCGAATAGTTTCACTCCGAATAAGAGAACATTGTCAGAACATTTCCCCGGGCACTGAACAGGGGTCCTATCTTGCCTGGCACGATGATAATATACTTATGATCCGCCTTATCCTTAAACATATCGTTTAATGTAGATTCAAGTAATACAGGTGCTACAATGAATCTTTGTGCCATATAGAACGGATATATAGCATTGTCGCAAAAACCAATTCAATTATCTTCTAATTAATACGTGGTAGTTGACTGCGTGCTTGATAATAAATAACCATATTTGAAATGACGTTGTTCAGTAAGTATTCTTCAGATTGCCTTATTTTCGCTGGATGATTGTCATGATAATTAAACTCGGTCCGTAAGGTTTTGTCAAAGGTGTATTGACCACATTGGTAATTTTTTCGTAATTAGGCCATTCTAACTGCAATCAGGTAAATATACTGCCTCGGAGATTTGAAACCTAATAATTTCTCTCTGTTCAGTGGAAACTTCAACCTGGCACATATTGTCACACAGTCGCGTTGTATTGTGCAGAAAAGTGCAGGAAAAAATGGCTTCAGATGAAATACATTTCGCAATATTTCACACGGTACCCTTTCAGTGCCAGGGACCGATCTAATCGGCCCTAATTTACGGTCTGTAAAATCGGCCCTAAAAAAATATAAAGATAAAAAACAATTTGTTTTTTAGATTTTTGTTTTTGTTTTCGGTATGCATGCTATTGCGAATTTAAAAACAAACTGGATAAAACCTTAGGGGCATGTTATAACTAAAACTATCACCAAGTATTCATAGTAATAATTTTGATGCCCATGAAAAACGTAAGATTCCCTGGCACTAAACCTACAAAATAATCCTGGCACTGAAAGAGAATATAATTGTTTTTTATTAAAATTGTAAAAAATAATAACAAATGATGAAAAATTGTTAGGCCAATGCATTCTCTTATGACCGACTCGCATATATAAGAGAATACATTTGCACATGGTATATGGGTTGATACAAAAATCGGACTTGGCACTGAAAGGGTTAATTTACGGTTGTTCTGATTGATCGTATAATCTATTTAGAATAATAATTAATGATGAATTGTCACGGCATTTCACATTTAATTTTCAGATAACACTGTTTAACCCTTTACCCAACAGAACGGACCTGTGCCAATGCATTCTTTTATATAGGCCAGTCGACCATAGGTCGCCTCGCATATATAACAGAATGCATTGGCTTAACACATATTAAAAATTATAAAATTGTTAAAGAATGTAAGAAAAAATGGTAAAAAGTGTTTAAAAAAGATTATTTTTAGGCCAATGCATTCTCTTATATATGCGAGGCGACCTATGGTCGACTCGCATATATAAGAGAATGCATTGGCACAGGGCATAACTGTAACCATCACAATATGGTCAATGAGCCGGTTCCAATGATATCCATATTTGTATGGTGTTATTGAGACAGACCGAAGATAATTTAGGCTGTTGCAGCTTTATTTGGCCGTTTTTGGCCGGTTTGTTGGGTAAAGGGTTAAACAGTGACATTACGGGTTTGGAGGTTTAATTATTTGATAAAACTGGTAATGTTCACAAAAAAGTTAAAAATTTGGATACGTACCATGATTTTCGCATTCAGTCGAAGGCCAACTCTGTGTTTGGTTACAAGAACTTTGACCGATCTCTCTCCCACGGAATTCTGTCATCTACGATTGCAAGACACGATCATGCATGTTGTGAATAGGTATATAGGGGGTGACTATATTGTGGTCATGGGTACGGTTTAGGAGTATAGATGGCGTGCCCGCATGGTAATTCATGGCTCTATGATAATGTGTGGTGTGCATGGGAATACCCAAGTATGGTTATATGGTCACATGTGAGGTGTGTGTATAAAGCGAGTGGCCATGTGGTCATTTGTGTGGTGTATATGTATATATGGAGTGACCGTATGGTCATGAATGGGTCATATATGTGTACATTGAGTGGCTATTGCTTTCCACAATAACACTCAAGGATATGTTAATCGATAGAGAGGTCGTGTCAGAGAGTTCTCCATCTTGGTGGAATGTATGCACAATGGATGAAACGTTAAACAGTTTTCTGTCCTGACAACAGTTGATCAATTTTAATGCTAATGGGCCATATTATCCATATATAATGGCCTCACACAGTTTCGTTTCAAAGTTTTGCCCATTTCCTTTCAAAACAGGGCTAAAATCCTAAAGGAGTTTTCGGAAAAATTCCACACTTCATACTTTAAAATGAATTGTTCATGCCTAATAACATACTGCGACAACCAGACCAAATTTAGTTGCCAGTTGAATAACTAACATGTTTAATAACTAAGTGAGTCACAATTTGTTACCTTTTTCGAAACAGCAGAGAATAATGTTCGGGAAATAAGTGAAAAATCAACAATTTGCCAAATTTGGTTGCCATTTTGGAAGCCATTTTGAGTAATTTCGTCTATTAACACCTCAGTGTGACACATTTGATATAGATGAAAACAATAAACACCTTTCACACCAAGTATAGTTTTACTTGAAACAAATGGTTCAAACCTGAAAAGTGTTTTTTGCAGATTTTTTGTGAGAGAAAAATCCAATATTTCTGGTAATGTATTGGTTATGAGAGTTACAATTAACTGATGTATATTATACATGTTAGTATTCAATATGTCAAAAAGCAGAATAGTGAATTTGTTCACCAACCACAACTTGTAAGCGACTTCAGGGCACATATGGGGGAAATATCTAACATTTTCCATATTTTGGTGACCATTTTGGCAGCCATTTTGAGCCAATGAAACAATTTTGATTCAAAGTAGTTGAAATATCCATGGGTATTGATATGACTCACTCGTTTTACATAGTTTTGCTTATTTCTTGATGAAATATAACTATAATCCCTATTGTGATTTGTTTTGGTTAAAACTGATACTGTGTTCTGTAAAATCAACTTCGTTCACATAACACAGCATGCGAACTTGACAATTACATACTATTAACGCTATATTTATGATGGGTATAAAGAAAGGTCTGAGTGAACCACAAATTGAACTATACTAGCCTGATGGGGCTAAAATAGACCGATCGGTCTTCCTGGCACAGTGCTCACTGTTGTAAGAACTCTAAAAAAATTGACAATTGAAATCGGTTTGTTTGAATATTTGTATATGTTTATTTTGAATATTCTCAGTAAATAATTATTCGGTGTTTTGCATAAGAAATCAGAATTACTTTGTTTAAGTATTGGTTGAAAGATAATAATAAAACAGTTAAGAGTGACTCCCCTTATTACAGCTGCAGGAATGTGGCTAGAGGGGGGGGGGGGGGGGTGGCGGTGTCTCACCCCCAACTTTGGTCAAAATTTTCAACAGTTGGAAATTTCATAACTGCCAAAACATTAGTTGGAATCGTCATCAGTTGGAAATTTTCCAACCTTAGGGGGGGGGGGGGTGACAGGTTGGAAATTTCCAACACTTGGAAAGCTTTTGTCCTGGTCCTCCCCCGTGGCTAGTCAAAACTGCTACTAAATTTAAGAAAACAATATTGTCATACATTTCGTCAACAATGTCATTGGAATTGTCATCATTTGGAAATTTTCCAACCTAAGTGGGGGGGGGTGTCAGGTTTGAAATTTCCAACTCTAAGAAGACTTGAGGCTAGTCTAGATGCTAGGATTTTGCGATTTTCTTGTTCAGATTTCAAATTTTTCGAACCATGGTCGGCCCGGTGTGTCACTGTCCCTCCCCGTGACCAATACAAAACTGCTAATTAGTTTAACAAAACAATATGTTTAGTACATTCGGTCAAACTTGTGGACTGAAATGGTCATCAGTTGGATAATTTTCCAACCTAAGAGAGAGTATGAGGTTTGCAATTTCCAACACTAGGGAAGCTTCAGTTGAGGCCAGTCTAGATGCTAGGATTTGCTATTTTCTTGTATAGTTTTCCAAATTTTCTCACACCGGGCTGAACAAACATGAACGGACACAATATCCTGGTCTCTTACCCGTAGCCGTGTGCATTTGTCTGGAGTAGGCTACTAGATGTTAGGATTTATGCATTTCTCAGGTTAAAGTATCTGAATTTTCTTATACCGGGCATATAGAACAACATAGTTTATGAATACATAGGATATTAGGTCTGAGGACTGATGTGCAAGGGGGTGCAAATGGAATTATGCAAAACTTGTGTTTGGTCTTTGATTCTGTTTTCGATGTTTGATTTATTCCCACGTGTTACATGTTGTCACATATTGCTGGGTTATTTGCTGTGAGTTATATATTAAAGTGACAACATATTTCAGCGTCGCCCCTCAATTAATACAGTGAACGCTCTTTATTAATTTTTCTCTATCACTCTCTCTCTCTATCTCCCTCTCGCCCCCTCAGCATATCCCTCTCCCCATCTCTTGCTCCCTTTCTTCTCTCCTATTATCCAGATACAACATACAATGTAAATAGTATCAGTAGTAGCTCTGTGTGCGACTATACCATGAGCTAATCGTAATTCTCATCAGCTGTAGTTCGTTTTTCGACTACCACAAGCTATTTGTAATGCTTGTCAGTAGTAGTTCATTATGCTACTACCATTAGCTATTCGTAATTCTTACCAGACGTAGTTAAATATGCGACTACCATAAGCTAATCATAATGCTCACTAATAGTAGTTCATTATTTGACTATCATAAGCTATACATTCATACTGCTTATCAGTAGTTCATGTGTCCCGGTGTCTAGAGTTTAGATGTTGAATGGCCATGATATCGGGAACATTAATAAACACTAACTATCCGTAGCTTTTGATAACTTTATATGTGTATAAGTCTATCTTGATAAACACAGCAGGAGCATCGGTAAAAGGTGAACAGATGTGGATCGTTCGGCCGCCGGAGAGAGTGGTCCTTGGTTTCTCTCGACGCTAGTAGTTATTATACCGTATGGTGTATCATGCATCCTAATAAAGTATGATGTATATGATACACCTACGTGTGACGTGTATCACGCCATCGGTGTGGTGGAAGACTCATTGTATGATCCCTCCAACATATAAGATGGTGGTATACAAGTCACATCCAATTTAGGATATGATCTTGATAATTATGCTTCTATTCTATTAGTTATATCTCGATGTGCTGTGTTTATCTATACAATACGTTATAGCAATAACTGGGAACATAATTATATATCAACCGATATCTCTGTACTATCGGACAGAGTCCCCTCCGTTCAGAGTTGCCAAGACTATATATAGTATTGGGAACTAAAATTTTGATAAAATCCGAGGGTACTGAAGATAGTTGGATCTATGAGTATTAACATTTCTGCCGCGACGACATTTATAATCAACAATCGTGTAACTCTTGTAATTATTTTAGTGTGAAATTATTGTAAAAATCGGGTGAATTATCGTTCACCATTCCAGTAGAATTAGAACCAATCAATGTATGATTGCGATTTCGTTAAACTATTCACAACTATTTATAACAATCGCGCGGTAATGAAATACCACATACATGTACTTCTCCGCTATCTATATCATATTATATTATATTATATGCACATATTTAGTTTTGAAAACGAAACTTAATATGCGGTTTATAGAGTGAATAAAATAGTATTATACTTGTGCTTGGTATAATCCATCTAACGACCATTCTTATTTAATAACGCTTAGCATTCCATTACCAAGTACATGTATGTGGTATTTCAGAAATGTTTGGTTATCGCACAGCAATTGTTTTCAGCGACAAGTACATTTTTTATGAAATTTTATGGCGTGATATACATATATCTATCGGTTCCCTTTAATGTCATGATTCAAGACATATTTTTTAATTCCTACGATCACATTTTATTGATCATAAACCCAATTCCCTTAATGTCCATATCCCTCATTTATTGCATGACCATTTTTCTTTACATTTTATAGACATGCTCTACGAACAGGTTCAAAATTTATGAAAATGCAAATTGCATTGGCGAGTCACTGATTTTGTTTCATGATTCGTACTTTGGACATATTTTAGTTTCAAAATGCTTATTAGCTATTGTGAGTTTATTGTGTTCTTTTTACAAACACATTATTTAAACTTCGTGTCATTTATGTCGAACTAAATGGGTTCGCCAAACACGATTAATGGTTGGTACTGTAAGTCAGGCTAATGACGTCACACGGGATGGACCATCAAATATACACCGTGCTGACATACCAGACACGCACACCGGACCAGACATTTGTGTTTCAACCACATCTAGCGACACCGCTGCTAATTTTCGACCGTTCATGACACTGTCCTCACAAGATTATCGGACATAGCTATTCCACCGACTGTCCAAAATGAACACTCGTTGCTGCATTTCCTCGTTCGACGTCTTGTATACAGTCGTTGTTTCAACGCTGACACCGCCACAGTTCCTTAGCTGATTAACTAAATGACGCATATGCTGTCAGATCGTTCATGAATATCGCTGATGTGATGATGTTACTACGTTTGATATACATTGGCATACAAGAATTGACATTTGATCGCAACTGTACACTGCTGATACATGTACATCGATCATTACACGTTACTTCATTGACTCCACGTCTCTTGCTGCCAAAAACCAGCTAGATACCGACGCTATCCTGTGAAGCTACATATACATACACCACAAACATTTGCGTACTTTCTTTCATCGTATACCGTTATCTAATTATGTACGATGTTCTGTTGTGTATACCTGCTTTCATCAATGTATGCTGTCTTCCAAGCTGATGGGTATATCGGTTACTACACATTCTCACGCCGCACGGACAATAACATTTATCATCCTTAAGTGTTGCTGTCAATTAACTGTAGTCTGTATCCTGCATGTGTGATTATTCTCTATACTTCACACAACCTGGTGTTCCACATGATGTGTTAATTATCCGACCATGGATAGACTTGTTTGTTATATATATATTTATATTGGACACATATATCACATTATACCCGCCAAGCCAGAACTTCTATAAAACATTCTTGGATAAATAAACTGTTCGTTGATATACCAGTGCTCCAGTGATTTACTGTCCGATGCTAGTCCAGTAACCTAGTGACATACTGTTTACCAGACTCGCCATGGATAACTAACTCTCGTTTCGTTTGCTGTTGAGTTTTTGTGTATGAATATCCATGTGTTGATTTTGTTTAGGTTCGCAACTCGCGATTATACTCATAGATCCAACTATCTTCAGTACCCTCGGATTTTATCAAAATTTTAGTTCCCAATACTATATATAGTCTTGGCAACTCTGAACGGAGGGGACTCTGTCCGATAGTACAGAAGATATCGGTTGATATATAATTATGTTCCCAGTTATTGCTATAACGTATTGTATAGATAAACACAGCACATCGAGATATAACTAATAGAATAGAAGCATAATTATCAAGATCATATCCTAAATTGGATGTGACTTGTATACCACCATCTTATATGTTGGAGGGATCATACAATGAGTCTTCCACCATACCGATGGCGTGATACACGTCACACGTAGGTGTATCATATACATCATACTTTATTAGGATGCATGATACACCATACGGTGTAATAACTACTAGCGTCGAGAGAAACCAAGGACCACTCTCTCCGGCGGCCGAACGATCCACATCTGTTCACCTTTTACCGATGCTCCTGCTGTGTTTATCAAGATAGACTTATACACATATAAAGTTATCAAAAGCTACGGATAGTTAGTGTTTATTAATGTTCCCGATATCATGGCCATTCAACATCTAAACCCTAGACACCGGGACACATGAACTACTGATAAGCAGTATGAATGTATAGCTTATGATAGTCAAATAATGAACTACTATTAGTGAGAATTATGATTAGCTTATGGTAGTCGCATATTTAACTACGTCTGGTAAGAATTACGAATAGCTAATGGTAGTAGCATAATGAACTACTACTGACAAGCATTACAAATAGCTTGTGGTAGTCGAAAAAACGAACTACAGCTGATGAGAATTACGATTAGCTCATGGTATAGTCGCACACAGAGCTACTACTGATAATATTTACATTGTATGTTGTATCTGGATAATAGGAGAGAAGAAAGGGAGCAAGAGATGGGGAGAGGGATATGCTGAGGGGGCGAGAGGGAGATAGAGAGAGAGAGTGATAGAGAAAAATTAATAAAGAGCGTTCACTGTATTAATTGAGGGGCGACGCTGAAATATGTTGTCACTTTAATATATAACTCACAGCAAATAACCCAGCAATATGTGACAACATGTAACACGTGGGAATAAATCAAACATCGAAAACAGAATCAAAGACCAAACAAAAGTTTTGCATAATTCCATTTGCACCCCCTTGCACATCAGTCCTCAGACCTAATATCCTATGTATTCATAAACTATGTTGTTCTATATGCCCGGTATAAGAAAATTCAGATACTTTAACCTGAGAAATGCATAAATCCTAACATCTAGTAGCCTACTCCAGACAAATGCACACGGCTACGGGTAAGAGACCAGGATATTGTGTCCGTTCATGTTTGTTCAGCCCGGTGTGAGAAAATTTGGAAAACTATACAAGAAAATAGCAAATCCTAGCATCTAGACTGGCCTCAACTGAAGCTTCCCTAGTGTTGGAAATTTCAAACCTCATACTCTCTCTTAGGTTGGAAAATTCTCCAACTGATGACCATTTCAGTCCACAAGTTTGACCGAATGTACTAAACATATTGTTTTGTTAAACTAATTAGCAGTTTTGTATTGGTCACGGGGAGGGACAGTGACACACCGGGCCGACCATGGTTCGAAAATTTTGAAATCTGAACAAGAAAATCGCAAAATCCTAGCATCTAGACTAGCCTCAAGTCTTCTTAGAGTTGGAAATTTCAAACCTGACACCCCCCCCACTTAGGTTGGAAAATTTCCAAATGATGACAATTCCAATGACATTGTTGACGAAATGTATGACAATATTGTTTTCTTAAATTTAGTAGCAGTTTTGACTAGCCACGGGGGAGGACCAGGACAAAAGCTTTCCAAGTGTTGGAAATTTCCAACCTGTCACCCCCCCCTAAGGTTGGAAAATTTCCAACTGATGACGATTCCAACTAATGTTTTGGCAGGTATGAAATTTCCAACTGTTGAAAATTTTGACCAAAGTTGGGGGTGAGACACCGCCACCCCCCCTCTAGCCACATTCCTGCAGCTGTAATAAGGGGAGTCACTCTTAACTGTTTTATTATTATCTTTCAACCAATACTTAAACAAAGTAATTCTGATTTCTTATGCAAAACACCGAATAATTATTTACTGAGAATATTCAAAATAAACATATACAAATATTCAAACAAACCGATTTCAATTGTCAATTTTTTTAGAGTTCTTACAACAGTGAGCACTGTGCCAGGAAGACCGATCGGTCTATTTTAGCCCCATCAGGCTAGTATAGTTCAATTTGTGGTTCACTCAGACCTTTCTTTATACCCATCATAAATATAGCGTAAATAGTATGTAATTGTCAAGTTCGCATGCTGTGTTATGTGAACGAAGTTGATTTTACAGAACACAGTATCAGTTTTAACCAAAACAAATCACAATAGGGATTATAGTTATATTTCATCAAGAAATAAGCAAAACTATGTAAAACGAGTGAGTCATATCAATACCCATGGATATTTCAACTACTTTGAATCAAAATTGTTTCATTGGCTCAAAATGGCTGCCAAAATGGTCACCAAAATATGGAAAATGTTAGATATTTCCCCCAATGTGCCCTGAAGTCGCTTACAAGTTGTGGTTGGTGAACAAATTCACTATTCTGCTTTTTGACATATTGAATACTAACATGTTTAATAACTAAGTGAGTCACAATTTGTTACCTTTTTCGAAACAGCAGAGAATAATGTTCGGGAAATAAGTGAAAAATCAACAATTTGCCAAATTTGATTGCCATTTTGGAAGCCATTTTGAGTAATTTCGTCTATTAACACCTCAGTGTGACACATTTGATATAGATGAAAACAATAAACACCTTTCACACCAAGTATAGTTTTACTTAAAACAAATGGTTCAAACCTGAAAAGTGTTTTTTGCCGATTTTTTGTGAGAGAAAAATCCAATATTTCTGGTAATGTATTGGTTATGAGAGTTACACTTTTGTCCGGGGAGTGCTTTGAACGGGTCAAATCGTGACCTCTGCGTGATCTTGACCTTCAATGTGGTCAATCAAAGGTCAAATCGGTTAAAACGGATGGATTTCGACGAAATTTGATACCTATGGGTACTTTTGTCGGGGAAGTGTTTTGGACGGGTCAAATCATGACTCCGACCTTACCTTGGCCTTCAAAATTGTTAATTAAAGGTCAAGTGGGGTAACACGGACGGATTTTGACGAAATTTGATACCTAGGGGTATTTTTCTCCGGGTGGGGGTGTTTTGGACGGGTCAAATCATTACCCTGACCTGACCTTGACTTTCGAAATAGTCAATTCAAGGTCAAATCGCGCCTTTCGCCGGAAATCAGATGGGAAACAGCCCGGACGAAGTCGGGCCCATCAGCTTGTGTAACAAAGAAGACAGTTTGAAGAATGTAATGTATAACACGAGAAACGGGAAAACTTGAAATATGGAAGTATGCAAATTTCCCACATAAAATTTGAAAGCTAGTTTATAGTATAATTATATTATAAATTATATTTTTGGCTAATAATATGATATTGGTGGCGTTACCATTTCTGACTATGGTTTTCTTGTACTCTGCTTGCTGCTTGAATTGGATTCGAACGTGTGCATCGTGTGTCCAGTAAAATTGACGTACATTGCGTGTCCATTAACATCGACAAAACAGACTGAAATGCCCTTCTTAGCCAACTCCATGACCCGGTTCTGCACAAACAAAAGGCGACATTAAAACCACAATCATGCTATGTGGCGTATTGAGCTTCTTTTGCCATAACTGGCATCAGGCCATGGTAAAAGTTGAAAACAAATTCAAATTAAGATATTCCAACTGCGAGCGCGCGATGTTTACGGCAGTTTTCTGTCGTCCGTAGCGGTTAAAAGCGCGTAATTTTTATATTCGCACCGAAAGCTACTGGATCGCTTCGTCGCGCGCGATGGTTTGGGTATATAATCGTTTGAGTGCATCATTTACAGGGAGATCACAAATACAATGTACATGGACATTTTAATCAGAAATTGCTAAACATGTACACGTAATAGTTTTTTCAAACACATTTAATTGTCAAATATAGTATGTCAAGTGGAATGGTGCACGGTCTTCCTGAATTCTCATAGGAATTGCGTTTAATTGAATTTCATTCTATAATTTTCCAGTTTGTGAGTTGTTTTGATCGGGGGGGGGGGGGGGTGACAAATTGTGGGCAAAGTGGCCTCACAAGTTAGGAATGGATTGGGACCAAAACTGACCAGACGATCCTGTTATTACGTCGAGCTCTTGCCAGGCATTTTCTCTTCTCATTTATACTTGCACTTCAGTTATCAGCATGTCGCTAAAGTCCTCGACCACATGTGTTGCCGCGATGACGAATGAATGTGTCGCCTTCAAATAGGAGGAAAACGGGCGCGTAAATATTTTTAAATTTTATTTTTAAATAATTTTTATTGGGATAAAAAACATTGATTAATACATAAATATCATATTTGACAGCGACCCAATTATCCCGCTGGTTTGCCACAAAGCGAGAAATCGACGACGCATGAAATCACTGCTGTGATCGCCTCGTGGTCAGCGATTCAGCCGCTTGTGGTGTGAATATAAAAATCGCATGCTTTGAACTGCTACGGACGACAGAACACGGCCGTTATAATCGCGCGCTCGGATTTACCTTAATTTCCAAACAATTGTTGAAGTCCGTTGTCAAGTAATATGGATGAGTAAAACCAGAACTATTAGTGAAAATTTAAGACCTGTGAATTCACAGAGTCGATATATGTATACATGTAGCACCTCTAGCTGTTATCACCTGTGTCGATAAATTGGCATAAAGTGGAATAGTTCAGTCAGTTTTTTGTGACCCCGTGGGGACTAGACTCGTATATATAATTTCAGTTGATATGGAACGCCGCAATAGACATGTGTATCTATCAGCGTCCGCTGTCGATATATCCGGGAGCTGTCGCTGATTTATATAGCTGCTACCAGCGTCCGCTGTAGGTGTTACCGGAGTCTGCCGCTGATTTATATAGCTGCTGCCAGCTTCAGCTGTAGATGTATGCGGGAGCCGCGGCTGATTTATATAGCTGCCACCAGCGTCCGCTGTAGATGTATCCGGGAGCCGCGGCTGATTTATATCGCTGCTACCAGCGTCCGCGGTAGATGTATACGGGAGCTGCCGCTGATTTATATAGCTGCTACCAGCGTCCGCTGTAAGTGTTACCGGAGTCTGTCGCTGATTTATATAGCTGCTACCAGCGTCCGCTGTAGGTGTTACCAGAGTCTGCCGCTGATTTATATAGCTGCTATCAGCGCCCGCGGTAGATGTATCCGGGAGCTGCCGCTGATTTATATAGCTGCTACCAGCGTCCGCTGTAGGTGTTACCTGAGTCTGTCGCTGATTTATATAGCTGCTACCAGCGTCCGCTGTAGGTGTTACCGGAGTCTGCCGCTGATTTATATAGCTGCTACCAGCATCCGCTGTAGATGTATCCAGGAGCCGCAGCTGATTTATATAACTGCTATCAGCGCCCGCGGTAGATGTATCCGAGAGCCGCGGCTGATTTATATAGCTGCTAACAGCATCCGCTGTAGATGTATCCGGGAGCCGCGGCTGATTTATATAACTGCTATCAGCGCCCGCGGTAGATGTATCCGGGAGCTGCGGCTGATTTATATAGCTGCTACCAGTGTCGTCTGTTGACCGTAATGGTGGTTCATTGGAAATGTCAATGTCAGTTGTCACTGTTGGGTCCGGTGATATGTAATTATTATCTGAGTCTGTCGGCTCCGGAATAAAGTCGATATAAGCGCCGCCATCATCGATGATAACACCGTCTTGTTCTTGAATTGCCGGCTCACTGCACGCATCATCGTATGCACCACCACTAACACTCATTTCGACGTCACAGAGTTCCTCCACCGATGCATAGTAGTGGACTTGTTCAGCCTCGTCAACCGCCTTCTTGGGTTGCTTTTGACTCAGACGACGCCACAGGAAATACCTAAATCAGACAAACGGTACAGTACAAATGAGTTATATGCGACCATGAATGTGATAACTAAATTTTCGGCTGGGCATTCAGGCACAGTCTTTATTCAACTGAGTTTGCTGCACAAGGTATATGTCCAAATACAAAAACAATTCTCTTTTTCACACGGTGTATCAATAATGATTTATTAGTAATACTGTAATACTGAAATATATAATTCCAATACATTACATTGCTGGATCGCAATTCTACACAAAATATGTGAAAACAGGCGGTTGAGTCGGGGTTTCGATGTACATAATTAAAATCATATCATGTAATTTGAATATGCTCGTCCTCAGTCTTCATATGTATATGAATTCTTTCTCACATTTCTTCCTTGTCTGTACTTCTGTATATATCAGTTTCTCCTGAGCGCAAATATACGATTATCAATATATTTGAGCTTCATTGCAAATCATTTACGCTGAAAACAAATTAATTATACCAAGCATTATCTGACTTCCCCGAGAATAAATGAGTGCGTCTCATAATATCATGGATTGAGTCTGCTTCAAGTAAGTCATGATTAAACCAACACCGCTATCACCTGTATGTCTGACCAACATCAATATCACCTGCATATCTGAATGATGGTTTTAGAACTATCAAATGTGTAAGTCTGAGTGTTGCTTTTAGAGCTATCACCTATATGACTGATTGATGGTTTTAGCGCTATCACCTGTATGTCTGAGTGATGGTCTTAACGCTATTACCTGTATGCCTGAGTGATGGTTTTATCACTATCACCTGTATGTCTGAGTGATGGTTTTAACGCTATTACCTGTATGTCTGAGTGATGGTTTTAACGCTATTACCTGTATGACTGAGTGATGGTTTTAACGCTATCACATGTATGTCTGAGTGATGGTTTTAACGCTATTACCTGTATGTCTGAGTGATGGTTTTAACGCTATCACATGTATGTCTGAGTGATGGTTTTAACGCTATTACCTGTATGTCTGAGTGATGGTTTTAACGCTATTACCTGTATGTCTGAGTGATGGTTTTAGCGCTATCACATGTATGTCTGAGTGATGGTTTTAGCGCTATCACATGTATGTCTGAGTGATGGTTTTAGCGCAATCACATGTATGTCTGAGTGATGGTTTTAGCGCTATCACATGTATGTCTGAGTGATGGTTTTAGCGCTATCACATGTATGTCTGAGTAATGGTTTTAGCGCTATCACCTGTATGTTTGAGTGATGGTTTTAACGCTATTACCTGTATGTCTGAGTGATGGTGTTAACGCTATCACATGTATGTCTTAGTGATGGTTTTATCACTATCACATGTATGTCTTAGTGATGGTTTTAGCGCTATCACCTGTATGACTGAGTGATGGTTTTATCGCTATTACCTGTATGTCTGAGTGATGGTTTTAACGATATCACCTGTATATCTGAGTGATGGTTTTAACGCTATCACATGTATGTCTTAGTGATGGTTTTATCGCTATTACCTGTATGTCCGAGTGATGGTTTTAACGATATCACCTGTATATCTGAGTGATGGTTCTAACGCTATCACATGTATGTCTGAGTGATGGTTTTAACGCTATTACCTGTATGTCTTAGTGATGGTTTTAACGCTATTACCTGTATGTCTGAGTGATGGTTTTAACGCTATTACCTGTATGTCTGAGTGATGGTTTTATCACTATTACCTGCATGTCTAAGTGATGGTTTTAACGCTATCACATGTATGTCTGAGTGATGGTTTTAACGCTATCACATGTATGTCTTAGTGATGGTTTTAGCGCTATCACATATATGACTGAGTGATGGTTTTATCACTATTACCTGTATGACTGAGGGATGGTTTTATCACTATCACATGTATGTCTTAGTGATGGTTTTATCACTATGACCTGTATGACTGAGTGATGGTGTTATCACTATCACATGTATGACTGAGTGATGGTTTTATCACTATCACCTGTATGACTGAGTGATGGTTTTATCACTATCACATGTATGTCTTAGTGATGGTTTTATCACCATCACACGTATGACTGAATGATGGTTTTATCACTATCACCTGTATGACTGAGTGATGGTTTTATCACTATCACATGTATGTCTTAGTGATGGTTTTATCACTATCACCTGTATGACTGAGTGATGGTTTTATCACTATCACATGTATGTCTTAGTGATGGTTTTATGACTATCAAATGTATGACAGAGTGATGGTTTTATCACTATCACCTGTATGACTGAGTGATTGTTTTATCACTATCACACGTATGACTGAGTGATGGTTTTATCACTATCACCTGCATGACTGAGTATTGGTTTTAACGCTATCACATGTATGTCTTAGTGATGGTTTTATCACTATCACATGTATGACTGAGTGATGGTTTTATCACTATCACATGTATGTCTTAGTGATGGTTTTATCACTATCACCTGTATGACTGAGTGATGGTTTTATCACTATCACCTATATGACTGAGTGATGGTTTTATCACTATCACCTGTATGACTGGGTGATGGTTTTATCACTATCACATGTATGTCTTTGTGATGGTTTTATCACTATCACCTATATGACTGAGTGATGGTTTTATCACTATCACCTATATGACTGAGTGATGGTTTTATCACTATCACATGTATGTCTTAGTGATGGTTTTATCACTATCACCTATATGACTGAGTGATGGTTTTATCACTATCACATGTATGTCTTAGTGATGGTTTTATCACTATCACCTGCATGTCTTAGTGGTGGTTTTATCACTATCACCTGTATGTCTGAGTGATGGTTTTATCACTATCACCTGTATGAATGAGTGATGGTTTTATCACTATAACCTATATGACTGAGTGATGGTTTTATCACTATCACATGTATGTCTTAGTGATGATTTTATCACTATCACCTGTATGACTGAGTGATGGTTTTATCACTATCACCTGTATGACTGAGTGATGGTTTTATCACTATCACCTATATGACTGAGTGATGGTTTTATCACTATCACCTGTATGACCGAGTGATGGTTTTAACGCTATTACAGGTATGTCTGAGTGATGGTTTTAGCGCTATCACCTATATGACTGAGTGATGGTTTTATCACTATCACCCATATGACTGAGTGATGGTTTTATCACTATCACATGTATGACTGAGTGATGGTTTTATCACTATCACATGTATGTCTTAGTGATGGTTTTAGCGCTATCACCTATATGACTGAGTGATATGGTTTTATCACTATCACATGTATGTCTTAGTGATGGTTTTATCACTATCAACTGCATGTCTTAGTGATGGTTTTATCACTATCACCTGTATGACTGAGTGATGGTTTTAGCGCTATCACCTGTATGTCTTAGTGATGGTTTTAGTGCTATCACCTGTATGACTGAGTGATGGTTTTATCACTATCACATGTATGTCTTAGTGATGGTTTTTGTCACTATCACATGTATGTCTTAGTGATGGTTTTTGTCACTATCACATGTATGTCTTAGTGATGGTTTTAGCGCTATCACCTATATGACTGAGTGATGGTTTTATCACTATCACATGTATGTCTTAGTGATGGTTTTTGTCACTATCACATGTATGTCTTAGTGATGGTTTTAGCGCTATCACCTATATGACTGAGTGATGGTTTTAGCGCTATCACCTATATGACTGAGTGATGGTTTTAACGCTATTACCTGTATGTCTGAGTGATGGTTTTAACGCTATTACCTGTATGTCTGAGTGATGGTTTTAGCGCTATCACATGTATGTCTGAGTGATGGTTTTAGCGCTATCACATGTATGTGTGAGTGATGGTTTTAGCGCTATCACATGTATGTGTGAGTGATGGTTTTAACGCAATCACATGTATGTCTGAGTGATGGTTTTAGCGCTATCACATGTATGTCTGAGTGATGGTTTTAGCGCTATCACATGTATGTCTGAGTGATGGTTTTAGCGCTATCACCTGTATGTTTGAGTGATGGTTTTAGCGCTATTACCTGTATGTCTGAGTGATGGTGTTAACGCTATCACATGTATGTCTTAGTGATGGTTTTATCACTATCACATGTATGTCTTAGTGATGGTTTTAGCGCTATCACCTGTATGTCTGAGTGATGGTTTTATCGCTATTACCTGTATGTCTGAGTGATGGTTTTAACGATATCACCTGTATATCTGAGTGATGGTTTTAACGCTATCACATGTATGTCTTAGTGATGGTTTTATCGCTATTACCTGTATGTCCGAGTGATGGTTTTAACGATATCACCTGTATATCTGAGTGATGGTTTTAACGCTATCACATGTATGTCTGAGTGATGGTTTTAACGCTATTACCTGTATGTCTTAGTGATGGTTTTAACGCTATTACCTGTATGTCTGAGTGATGGTTTTAACGCTATTACCTGTATGTCTGAGTGATGGTTTTATCACTATTACCTGCAAGCCTAAGTGATGGTTTTAACGCTATCACATGTATGTCTGAGTGATGGTTTTAACGCTATCACATGTATGTCTTAGTGATGGTTTTAGCGCTATCACCTATATGACTGAGTGATGGTTTTATCACTATTACCTGTATGACTGTGTGATGGTTTTATCACTATCACATGTATGACTGAGTGATGGTGTTATCACTATCACATGTATTACTGAGTGATGGTTTTAACGCTATCACATGTATGTCTTAGTGATGGTTTTAGCGCTATCACCTATATGACTGAGTGATGGTTTTATCACTATTACCTGTATGACTGAGTGATGGTTTTATCACTATCACATGTATGACTGAGTGATGGTGTTATCACTATCACATGTATTACTGAGTGATGGTTTTATCACTATCACCTGTATGACTGAGTGATGGTTTTATCACTATCACCTGTATGACTGTGTGATGGTTTTATCACTATGACCTGTATGACTGAGTGATGGTGTTATCACTATCACCTGTATGACTGAGTGATGGTTTTATCACCATCACACGTATAACTGAATGATGGTTTTATCACTATCACCTGTATGACTGAGTGATGGTTTTATCACTATCACATGTATGTCTTAGTGATGGTTTTATCACTATCACCTGTATGACGGAGTGATTGTTTTATCACTATCACACGTATGTGTTAGTGATGGTTTTATCACTATCACCTGTATGACTGAGTGATGGTGTTATCACTATCACATGTATGTCTTAGTGATGGTTTTATCACCATCACACGTATAACTGAATGATGGTTTTATCACTATCACCTGTATGACTGAGTGATGGTTTTATCACTATCACATGTATGTCTTAGTGATGGTTTTATCACTATCACCTGTATGACTGAGTGATTGTTTTATCACTATCACACGTATGACTGAGTGATGGTTTTATCACTATCACCTGCATTACTGAGTATTGGTTTTAACGCTATCACATGTATGTCTTAGTGATGGTTTTATCACTATCACATGTATGACTGAGTGATGGTTTTATCACTATCACATGTATGTCTTAGTGATGGTTTTAGCACTATCACCTGTATGACTGAGTGATGGTTTGATCTCTATCACCTATATGACTGAGTGATGGTTTTATCACTATCACCTGTATGACTGGGTGATGGTTTTATCACTATCACATGTATGTCTTAGTGATGGTTTTATCACTATCACCTATATGACTGAGTGATGGTTTTATCACTATCACCTATATGACTGAGTGATGGTTTTATCACTATCACATGTATGTCTTAGTGATGGTTTCATCACTATCACCTATATGACTGAGTGATGGTTTTATCACTATCACATGTATGTCTTAGTGATGGTTTTATCACTATCACCTGCATGTCTTAGTGGTGGTTTTATCACTATCACCTGTATGTCTGAGTGATGGTTTTATCACTATCATCTGTATGAATGAGTGATGGTTTTATCACTATAACCTATATGACTGAGTGATGGTTTTATCACTATCACATGTATGACTGAGTGATGGTTTTATCACTATCACCTGTATGTCTGAGTGATGGTTTTATCACTATCATCTGTATGAATGAGTGATGGTTTTATCACTATAACCTATATGACTGAGTGATGGTTTTATCACTATCACCTGTATGACTGAGTGATGGTTTTATCACTATCACCTATATGACTGAGTGATGGTTTTATCACTATCACCTGTATGACTGAGTGATGGTTTTAACGCTATTACAGGTATGTCTGAGTGATGGTTTTAGCGCTATCACCTATATGACTGAGTGATGGTTTTATCACTATCACCCATATGACTGAGTGATGGTCTTATCACTATCACGTGTATGACTGAGTGATGGTTTTATCACTATCACATGTATGTCTTAGTGATGGTTTTAGCGCTATCACCTATATGACTGAGTGATATGGTTTTATCACTGTCACATGTATGTCTTAGTGATGGTTTTATCACTATCAACTGCATGTCTTAGTGATGGTTTTATCACTATCACCTGTATGACTGAGTGATGGTTTTAGCGCTATCACCTGTATGACTGAGTGATGGTTTTATCACTATCACATGTATGTCTTAGTAATGGTTTTATCACTATCACCTGCATTTCTTAGTGATGGTTTTATCACTATCACCTGTATGACTGAGTGATGGTTTTATCACTATCACCTATATGACTGAGTGATGGTTTTATCACTATCACATGTATGTCTTAGTGATGGTTTCATCACTATCACCTATATGACTGAGTGATGGTTTTATCACTATCACATGTATGTCTTAGTGATGGTTTTATCACTATCACCTGCATGTCTTAGTGGTGGTTTTATCACTATCACCTGTATGTCTGAGTGATGGTTTTATCACTATCATCTGTATGAATGAGTGATGGTTTTATCACTATAACCTATATGACTGAGTGATGGTTTTATCACTATCACATGTATGACTGAGTGATGGTTTTATCACTATCACCTGTATGTCTGAGTGATGGTTTTATCACTATCATCTGTATGAATGAGTGATGGTTTTATCACTATAACCTATATGACTGAGTGATGGTTTTATCACTATCACCTGTATGACTGAGTGATGGTTTTATCACTATCACCTATATGACTGAGTGATGGTTTTATCACTATCACCTGTATGACTGAGTGATGGTTTTAACGCTATTACAGGTATGTCTGAGTGATGGTTTTAGCGCTATCACCTATATGACTGAGTGATGGTTTTATCACTATCACCCATATGACTGAGTGATGGTCTTATCACTATCACGTGTATGACTGAGTGATGGTTTTATCACTATCACATGTATGTCTTAGTGATGGTTTTAGCGCTATCACCTATATGACTGAGTGATATGGTTTTATCACTGTCACATGTATGTCTTAGTGATGGTTTTATCACTATCAACTGCATGTCTTAGTGATGGTTTTATCACTATCACCTGTATGACTGAGTGATGGTTTTAGCGCTATCACCTGTATGACTGAGTGATGGTTTTATCACTATCACATGTATGTCTTAGTAATGGTTTTATCACTATCACCTGCATTTCTTAGTGATGGTTTTATCACTATCACCTGTATGACTGAGTGATGGTTTTAGCGCTATCACCTGTATGACTGAGTGATGGTTTTATCACTATCACATGAATGTCTTAGTGATAGTTTTAGTGCTATCACCTGTATGACTGAGTGATGGTTTTATCACTATCACATGTATGTCTTAGTGATGGTTTTATCACTATCACATGTATGTCTTAGTGATGGTTTTAGCGCTATCACCTATATGACTGAGTGATGGTTTTAGCGCTATCACCTATATGACTGAGTGATGGTTTTATCACTATCACATGTATGACTGTGTGATGGTTTTATCACTATCACACGTATGTCTTAGTGATGGTTTTATCACTATCACCTGCATGTCTTAGGGATGTTTTATCACTATCACCTGTATGACTGAGTGATGGTTTTAGCGCTATCACCTGTATGACTGAGTGATGGTTTTATCACTATCACATGAATGTCTTAGTGATAGTTTTAGTGCTATCACCTGTATGACTGAGTGATGGTTTTATCACTATCACATGTATGTCTTAGTGATGGTTTTATCACTATCACATGTATGTCTTAGTGATGGTTTTAGCGCTATCACCTATATGACTGAGTGATGGTTTTAGCGCTATCACCTATATGACTGAGTGATGGTTTTATCACTATCACATGTATGACTGTGTGATGGTTTTATCACTATCACACGTATGTCTTAGTGATGGTTTTATCACTATCACCTGCATGTCTTAGGGATGTTTTATCACTATCACCTGTATGACTGAGTGATGGTTTTAGCGCTATCACCTGTACGACTGAGTGATGGTTTTATCACTATCACATGTATGTCTTAGTGATGGTTTTATCACTATCACATGTATGACTGAGTGATGGTGTTAGCGCTATCACCTGTATGACTGATTGATTGTTTTATCACTATCACCTGCATGTCTTAGTGATGGTTTTATCACTATCACCTGTATGACTGAGTGATGGTTTTATCACTATCACCTGCATGTCTTAGTGATGGTGTTATCACTATCACCTGTATGACTGAGTGATGGTTTTATCACTATCACCTGTATGACTGAGTGATGGTTTTATCACTATCACACGTATGTCTTAGTGATGATTTTATCGCTATCACCTGCATGTCTTAGTGATGGTTTTATCACTATCACCTATATGACTGAGTTATGGTTTTATCGCTATCACCTATATGACTGAGTGATGGTCTTAGCGCTATCACCTGTATGACTGAGTGATGGTTTTATCACTATCACCTGTATGACTGAGTGATGGTTTTAGCGCTATCACATATATGAATGAGTGATGGTTTTATCACTATCACATGTATGTCTTAGTGATGGTTTTAGCGCTATCACCTATATGACTGAGTGATGGTGTTATCACTATCACCTGTATGACTGAGTGATGGTTCTATCACTATCATATGTATGACTGAGTGATGGTTTTAGCGCTATCACATGTATGTCTTAGTGATGGTTTTATCACTATCACCTGTATGACTGCGTGATGGTTTTAACGCTATTACATGTATGTCTGAGTGATGGTTTTGGCGCTATCACCTGCATGACTGAGTAATGGTTTTAGCGCTATCACCTATATGACTGTGTGATGGTTTTATCACTATCACATGTATGTCTGAGTGATGGTTTTAGCGCTATCACATGTACGTCTGAGTGATGGTTTTAGCGCAATCACATATATGTCTGAGTGATGGTTTTAGCGCTATCACATGTATGTCTGAGTGATGGTTTTATCGCTATCACATGTATGTCTGAGTGATGGTTTTAGCGCTATCACCTGTATAACTGAGTGATGGTTTTATCACTATCACATGTATGACTGAGTGATGGTTTTATCACTATCACACGTATGACTGAGTGATGGTTTTATCACTATCACATGTATGTCTTAGTGATGGTTTTATCGCTATCACCTGCATGTCTGAGTGATGGTTTTATCACTATCACCTGCATGTCTTAGTGATGGTTTTATCACTATCACATGTATGACTGAGTGATGGTTTTAGCGCTATCACCTATATGACTGAGTGATGGTTTTAGCGCTATCACCTATATGACTGATTGATGGTTTTATCACTATCACATGTATGTCTTAGTGATGGTTTTAGCGCTATCACCTATATGACTGAGTGATGGTTTTAGCGCTATCACATGTATGTCTGAGTGATGGTTTTATCACTATCACCTGTATAACTGAGTGGTTGTTTTATCACTATCACACGTATGACTGAGTGATGGTTTTATCACTATCACCTGCATGACTGAGTATTGGTTTTAACGCTATCACATGTATGTCTTAGTGATGGTTTTATCACTATCACATGTATGACTGAGTGATGGTTTTATCACTATCACATGTATGTCTTAGTGATGGTTTTATCACTATCACCTGTATGACTGAGTGATGGTTTTATCACTATCACCTATATGACTGAGTGATGGTTTTATCACTATCACCTGTATGACTGGGTGATGGTTTTATCATTATCACATGTATGTCTTAGTGATGGTTTTATCACTATCACCTATATGACTGAGTGATGGTTTTATCACTATCACCTATATGACTGAGTGATGGTTTTATCACTATCACATGTATGTCTTAGTGATGGTTTTATCACTATCACCTATATGACTGAGTGATGGTTTTATCACTATCACATGTATGTCTTAGTGATGGTTTTATCACTATCACCTGCATGTCTTAGTGGTGGTTTTATCACTATCACCTGTATGAATGAGTGATGGTTTTATCACTATCACCTGTATGACTGAGTGATGGTTTTATCACTATAACCTATATGACTGAGTGATGGTTTTATCACTATCACATGTATGTCTTAGTGATAATTTTATCACTATCACCTGTATGACTGAGTAATGGTTTTATCACTATCACCTGTATGACTGAGTGATGGTTTTATCACTATCACCTATATGACTGAGTGATGGTTTTATCACTATCACCTGTATGACTGAGTGACGGTTTTAACGCTATTACATGTATGTCTGAGTGATGGTTTTAGCGCTATCACCTATATGACTGAGTGATGGTTTTATCACTATCACCCATATGACTGAGTGATGGTTTTATCACAATCACCCATATGACTGAGTGATGGTTTTATCACTATCACATGTATGACTGAGTGATGGTTTTATCACTATCACATGTATGTCTTAGTGATGGTTTTAGCGCTATCACCTATATGACTGAGTGATGGTGTTATCACTATCACATGTATGTCTGAGTGATGGTTTTAGCGCTATCACATGTATGTCTGAGTGATGGTTTTAGCGCAATCACATGTATGTCTGAGTGATGGTTTTAGCGCAATCACATGTATGTCTGAGTGATGGTTTTAGCGCTATCACATGTATGTCTGAGTGATGGTTTTAGCGCTATCACATGTATGTCTGAGTGATGGTTTTAGCGCTATCACCTGTATAACTGAGTGATGGTTTTATCACTATAACATGTATGACTGAGTGATGGTTTTATCACTATCACACGTATGTCTTAGTGATGGTTTTATCGCTATCACCTGCATGTCTGAGTGATGGTTTTATCACTATCACCTGCATGTCTTAGTGATGGTTTTATCACTATCACATGTATGACTGAGTGATGGTTTTATCACTATCAGATGTATGACTGAGTGATGGTTTTAGCGCTATCACCTATATGACTGAGTGATGGTTTTAGCGCTATCACCTATATGACTGATTGATGGTTTTATCACTATCACATGTATGTCTTAGTGATGGTTTTAGCGCTATCACCTATATGACTGAGTGATGGTTTTAGCGCTATCACATGTATGTCTGAGTGATGGTTTTATCACTATCACCTGTATGACTGAGTGATGGTTTTATCGCTATCACATGTATGTCTGAGTGATGGTTTTATCACTATCACATGTATGTCTTAGTGATGGTTTTATCACTATCACATGCATGTCTTAGTGATGGTTTTATCACTATTACCTGTACGACTGAGTGATGGTTTTATCACTATCACATGTATGTCTTAGTGATGGTTTTATCACTATCACATGTATGTCTTAGTGATGGTTTTACAACTATCAACTGCATGTCTTAGTGATAGTTTTATCACTATTACCTGTATGACCGAGTGATGGTTTTATCACTATCACATATATGTCTGAGTGATGTTTTTATCACTATCACATGTATGACTGAGTGATGGTTTTAGCGCTATCACCTATATGACTGAGTGATATGGTTTTATCACTATCACATGTATGTCTTAGTGATGGTTTTATCACTATCAACTGCATGTCTTAGTGATGGTTTTATCACTATCACCTGTATGACTGAGTGATGGTTTTAGCGCTATCACATGTATGTCTTAGTGATGGTTTTATCACTATCACCTGCATTTCTTAGTGATGGTTTTATCACTATCACCTGTATGACTGAGTGATGGTTTTAGCGCTATCACCTGTATGACTGAGTGATGGTTTTATCACTATCACATGTATGTCTTAGTGATGGTTTTAGCGCTATCACCTGCATGTCTTAGTGATGGTTTTATCACTATCACATGTATGTCTTAGTGATGGTTTTAGCGCTATCACCTATATGACTGAGTGATGGTTTTAGCGCTATCACCTATATGACTGAGTGATGGTTTTATCACAATCACCTATATGACTGAGTGATGGTTTTATCACTATCACATGTATGACTGTGTGATGGTTTTATCACTATCACATGTATGTCTTAGTGATGGTTTTAGCGCTATCACCTATATGACTGAGTGATGGTTTTATCACTATCACCCGTATGTCTTAGTGATGGTTTTATCACTATCACCTGCATGTCTTAGTGATGGTTTTATCACTATCACCTGTATGACTGAGTGATGGTTTTAGCGCTATCACCTGTATGACTGAGTGATGGTTTTATCACTATCACATGTATGTCTTAGTGATGGTTTTATCACTATCACCTGTATGACTGAGTGATGGTTTTATCACTATCACATGTATGACTGAGTGATGGTTTTAGCGCTATCACCTGTATGACTGAGTGATGGTTTTATCACTATCACCTGTATGACTGAGTGATGGTTTTAGCGCTATCACCTGTATGACTGAGTGATGGTTTTATCACTATCACCTGTATGACTGAGTGATGGTTTTATCACTATCACCAGCATGTCTTAGTGATGGTTTTATCACTATCACCTGTATGACTGAGTGATGGTTTTATCACTATCACATGTATGACTGAGTGATGGTTTTATCACTATCACACGTATGACTGAGTGATGGTTTTATCACTATCACCTATATGACTGAGTGATGGTTTTAGCGCTATCACCTGTATGACTGAGTGATGGTTTTATCACTATCACCTGTATGACTGAGTGATGGTTTTATCACTATCACCAGCATGTCTTAGTGATGGTTTTATCACTATCACCTGTATGACTGAGTGATGGTTTTAGCGCTATCACCTGTATGACTGATTGATGGTTTTATCACTATCACATGTATGTCTTAGTGATGGTTTTATCACTATCACCTGTATAACTGAGTGATGGTTTTATCACTATCACATGTATGACTGAGTGATGGTTTTATCACTATCACACGTATGACTGAGTGATGGTTTTATCACTATCACATGTATGTCTTAGTGATGGTTTTATCGCTATCACCTGCATGTCTTAGTGATGGTTTTATCACTATCACCTATATGACTGAGTGATGGTTTTAGCGCTATCACCTATATGACTGCGTGATGGTCTTAGCGCTATCACCTGTATGACTGAGTGATGGTTCTATCACTATCACCTGTATGACTGAGTGATGGTTTTAGCGCTATCACATATATGACTGAGTGATGGTTTTATCACTATCACATGTATGTCTTAGTGATGGTTTTAGCTCTATCACCTATATGACTGAGTGATGGTGTTATCACTATCACCTGTATGACTGAGTGATGGTTTTATCACTATCATATGTATGACTGAGTGATGGTTTTAGCGCTATCACATGTATGTCTTAGTGATGGTTTTATCACTATCACCTGTATGACTGAGTGATGGTTTTAACGCTATTACATGTATGTCTGAGTGATGGTTTTAGCGCTATCACCTGTATGACTGAGTGATGGTTTTAGCGCTATCACCTATATGACTGAGTGATGGTTTTATCACTACCACATGTATGTCTGAGTGATGGTTTTAGCACTATCACCTGCATGTCTGAGTGATGGTTTTATCACTATCACCTGCATGTCTTAGTGATGGTTTTATCACTATCACATGTATGACTGAGTGATGGTTTTAGCGCTATCACCTATATGACTGAGTGATGGTTTTAGCGCTATCACCTATATGACTGAGTGATGGTTTTATCACTATCACATGTATGTCTTAGTGATGGTTTTATCACTATCACCTGCATGTCTTAGTGATGGTTTTATCACTATTACCAGTACGACTGAGTGATGGTTTTATCACTATCACATGTATGTCTGAGTGATGGTTTTATCACTATCACATGTATGTCTTAGTGATGGTTTTATCACTATCACCTGCATGTCTTAGTGATAGTTTGATCACTATTACCTGTATGACTGAGTGATGGTTTTATCACTATCACATGTATGTCTGAGTGATGGTTTTATCACTATCACATGTATGACTGAGTGATGTTTTAGCGCTATCACATATATGACTGAGTGATGGTTTTAGAGCTATCACATATATGACTGAGTGGTGGTTTTATCACTATCACATGTATGTCTTAGTGATGGTTTTAGCGCTAACACCTGCATGTCTGAGTGATGGTTTTAGCGCTATCACCTGTATGTCTGAGTGATGGTTTTATCACTATCACATGTATGTCTGAGTGATCGTTTTATCGCTATCACATGCATGTCTTAGTGATGGTTTTATCACTATCACCTATATGACTGAGTGATGGATTTAGCGCTATCACCTATATGACTGAGTGATGGTCTTAGCGCTATCACCTGTATGACTGAGTGATGGTTTTAACGCTATTACATGTATGTCTGAGTGATGGTTTTAGCGCTATCACCTGTATGACTGAGTGATGGTTTTAGCGCTATCACCTATATGACTGAGTGATGGTTTTATCACTACCACATGTATGTCTGAGTGATGGTTTTAGCACTATCACCTGCATGTCTGAGTGATGGTTTTATCACTATCACCTGCATGTCTTAGTGATGGTTTTATCACTATCACATGTATGACTGAGTGATGGTTTTAGCGCTATCACCTATATGACTGAGTGATGGTTTTAGCGCTATCACCTATATGACTGAGTGATGGTTTTATCACTATCACATGTATGTCTTAGTGATGGTTTTATCACTATCACCTGCATGTCTTAGTGATGGTTTTATCACTATTACCAGTACGACTGAGTGATGGTTTTATCACTATCACATGTATGTCTGAGTGATGGTTTTATCACTATCACATGTATGTCTTAGTGATGGTTTTATCACTATCACCTGCTTGTCTTAGTGATAGTTTGATCACTATTACCTGTATGACTGAGTGATGGTTTTATCACTATCACATGTATGACTGAGTGATGTTTTAGCGCTATCACATATATGACTGAGTGATGGTTTTAGAGCTATCACATATATGACTGAGTGGTGGTTTTATCACTATCACATGTATGTCTTAGTGATGGTTTTAGCGCTAACACCTGCATGTCTGAGTGATGGTTTTAGCGCTATCACCTGTATGTCTGAGTGATGGTTTTATCACTATCACATGTATGTCTGAGTGATCGTTTTATCGCTATCACCTGCATGTCTTAGTGATGGTTTTATCACTATCACCTATATGACTGAGTGATGGATTTAGCGCTATCACCTATATGACTGAGTGATGGTCTTAGCGCTATCACCTGTATGACTGAGTGATGGTTTTATCACTATCACCTGTATGACTGAGTGATGGTTTTAGCGCTATCACATATATGACTGAGTGATGGTTTAATCACTATCACATGTATGTCTTAGTGATGGTTTTAGCGCTATCACCTATATGACTGAGTGATGGTGTTATCACTATCACCTGTATGACTGAGTGATGGTTTTATAACTATCATATGTATGACTGAGTGATGGTTTTAGCGCTATCACATGTATGTCTTAGTGATGGTTTTATCACTATCACCTGTATGACTGAGTGATGGTTTTAACGCTATTACATGTATGTCTGAGTGATGGTTTTAGCGCTGTCACCTGTATGACTGAGTGATGGTTTTAGCGCTATCACCTATATGACTGAGTGATGGTTTTATCACTATCACATGTATGTCTGAGTGATGGTTTTAGCACTATCACCTGCATGTCTGAGTGATGGTTTTATCACTATCACCTGCTTGTCTTAGTGATGGTTTTATCACTATCACATGTATGACTGAGTGATGGTTTTAGCGCTATCACCTATATGACTGAGTGATGGTTTTAGCGCTATCAACTATATGACTGAGTGATGGTTTTATCACTATCACATGTATGTCTTAGTGATGGTTTTAGCGCTATCACCTATATGACTGAGTGATGGTTTTAGCGCTATCACATGTATGTCTGAGTGATAGTTTTATCACTATCACCTGTATGACTGAGTGATGGTTTTAGCACTATCACATGTATGTCTGAGTGATAGTTTTATCACTATCACATGTATGTCTTAGTGATGGTTTTATCACTATCACCTGCATGTCTTAGTGATGGTTTTGTCACTATTACCTGTACGACTGAGTGATGGTTTTATCACTATCACATGTATGTCTGAGTGATGGTTTTATCACTATCACATGTATGTCTTAGTGATGGTTTTATCACTATCACCTGTATGACTGAGTGATGGTTTTATCACTATCACATGTATGTCTGAGTGATGGTTTTATCACTATCACATGTATGACTGAGTGATGGTTTTAGCGCTATCACCTATATGACTGAGTGATGGTTTTATCACTATCACATATATGACTGAGTGATGGTTTTATCACTATCACATGTATGTCTTAGTGATGGTTTTAGCGCTATCACCTGCATGTCTTAGTGATAGTTTTATCACTATTACCTGCATGTCTTAGTGATAGTTTTATCACTATTACCTGTATGACTGAGTGATGGTTTTATCACTATCACATGTATGTCTGAGTGATGGTTTTATCACTATCACATGTATGACTGAGTGATGGTTTTAACGCTATCACCTATATGACTGAGTGATGGTTTTATCACTATCACATATATGACTGAGTGATGGTTTTATCACTATCACATGTATGTCTTAGTGATGGTTTTAGCGCTATCACCTGCATGTCTGAGTGATGGTTTTAGCGCTATCACCTGTAAGTCTGAGTGATGGTTTTAACGCTATTACATGTACCTGTATGTCTGAGTGATGGTTTTAACGCTATTATCTGTATGTCTGAGTGATGGTTTTAACGCTATTGCATGTATGTCTGAGTGATGGTTTTAACGCTATTACCTGTGGGGCTGAGTGATTGTTTTAACGCTATTACATGTATGTCTGAGTGATGGTTTTAGCGCTATCACCTATATGACTGAGTGATGGTTTTATCACTATCACCTGCATGTCTTAGTGATGGTTTTAACGCTATCACCTATATGACTGAGTGATGGTTTTATCACTATCACCTGCATGTCTTAGTGATGGTTTTAGCGCTATCACCTATATGACTGTGTGATGGTTTTATCACTATCACATGTATGTCTTAGTGATGGTTTTATCACTATCACATGTATGACTGAGTGATGGTTTTAGCGCTATCACCTGTATGACTGAGTGTTGGTTTTATCATTATCACATGTATGTCTTAGTGATGGTTTTATCACTATCACCTGCATGTCTTAGTGATGGTTTTATCACTATCGCCTGTATGACTGAGTGATGGTTTTATCACTATCACCTGCATGTCTTAGTGATGGTTTTATCACTATCACCTGTATGACTGAGTGATGGTTTTATCACTATCACATGTATGTCTTAGTGATGGTTTTATCAATATCACCTGTATGACTGAGTGATGGTTTTAACGCTATTACATGTATGTCTGAGTGATGGTTTTAGCGCTATCACCTGTATGACTGAGTGATGGTTTTAGCGCTATCACCTATATGACTGAGTGATGGTTTTATCACTATCACATGTATGTCTGAGTGATGGTTTTAGCACTATCACCTGCATGTCTGAGTGATGGTTTTATCACTATCACCTGCATGTCTTAGTGATGGTTTTATCACTATCACATGTATGACTGAGTGATGGTTTTAGCGCTATCACCTATATGACTGAGTGATGGTTTTAGCGCTATCACCTATATGACTGAGTGATGGTTTTATCACTATCACATGTATGTCTTAGTGATGGTTTTAGCGCTATCACCTATATGACTGAGTGATGGTTTTAGAGCTATCACATATATGACTGAGTGATGGTTTTATCACTATCACATGTATGTCTTAGTGATGGTTTTAGCGCTATCACCTGCATATCTGAGTGATGGTTTTAGCGCTATCACCTGTATGTCTGAGTGATGGTTTTAACGCTATTACATGTACCTGTATGTCTGAGTGATGGTTTTAACGCTATTACCTGTATGTCTGAGTGATGGTTTTAACGCTATTGCATGTATGTCTGAGTGATGGTTTTAACGCTATTACCTGTGGGGCTGAGTGATTGTTTTAACGCTATTACATATATGTCTGAGTGATGGTTTTAGCGCTATCACCTATATGACTGAGTGATGGTTTTAGCGCTATCACCTATATGACTGAGTGATGGTTTTAGAGCTATCACATATATGACTGAGTGATGGTTTTATCACTATCACATGTATGTCTTAGTGATGGTTTAAGCGCTATCACCTGCATGTCTGAGTGATGGTTTTAGCACTATCACCTGTATGTCTGAGTGATGGTTTTAACGCTATTACATGTACCTGTATGTCTGAGTGATGGTTTTAACGCTATTACCTGTATGTCTGAGTGATGGTTTTAACGCTATTGCATGTATGTCTGAGTGATGGTTTTAACGCTATTACCTGTGGGGCTGAGTGATTGTTTTAACGCTATTACATGTATGTCTGAGTGATGGTTTTAGCGCTATCACCTATATGACTGAGTGATGGTTTTATCACTATCACCTGCATGTCTTAGTGATGGTTTTAGCGCTATCACCTATATGACTGAGTGATGGTTTTATCACTATCACATGTATGTCTTAGTGATGAATTTAGCGCTATCACCTATATGACTGAGTGATGATTTTAGCGCTATCACATGTATGTCTGAGTGATAGTTTTATCACTATCACCTGTATGACTGAGTGATGGTTTTAGCACTATCACATGTATGTCTGAGTGATGGTTTTATCACTATCACATGTATGTCTTAGTGATGGTTTTATCACTATCACCTGCATGTCTTAGTGATGGTTTTACCACTATTACCTGTACGACTGAGTGATGGTTTTATCACATGTATGTCTGAGTGATGGTTTTATCACTATCACATGTATGTCTTAGTGATGGTTTTATCACTATCACCTGCATGTCTTAGTGATAGTTTTATCACTATTACCTGTATGACTGAGTGATGGTTTTATCACTATCACATGTATGTCTGAGTGATGGTTTTATCACTATCACATGTATGACTGAGTGATGGTTTTAGCGCTATCACCTATATGACTGAGTGATGGTTTTAGAGCTATCACATATATGACTGAGTGATGGTTTTATCACTATCACATGTATGTCTTAGTGATGGTTTTAGCGCTATCACCTGCATATCTGAGTGATGGTTTTAGCGCTATCACCTGTATGTCTTAGTGATGGTTTTAACGCTATTACATGTACCTGTATTTCTGAGTGATGGTTTTAACGCTATTACCTGTATGTCTGAGTGATGGTTTTAACGCTATTGCATGTATGTCTGAGTGATGGTTTTAACGCTATTACCTGTGGGGCTGAGTGATTGTTTTAACGCTATTACATGTATGTCTGAGTGATGGTTTTAGCGCTATCACCTATATGACTGAGTGATGGTTTTATCACTATCACATGTATGTCTTAGTGATGGTTTTATCACTATCACCTGTATGACTGAGTGATGGTTTTAACGCTATTACATGTATGTCTGAGTGATGGTTTTAGCGCTATCACCTGTATGACTGAGTGATGGTTTTAGCGCTATCACCTATATGACTGAGTGATGGTTTTATCACTATCACATGTATGTCTGAGTGATGGTTTTAGCACTATCACCTGCATGTCTGAGTGATGGTTTTATCACTATCACCTGCATGTCTTAGTGATGGTTTTATCACTATCACATGTATGACTGAGTGATGGTTTTAGCGCTATCACCTATATGACTGAGTGATGGTTTTAGCGCTATCACCTATATGAGTGAGTGATGGTTTTATCACTATCACATGTATGTCTTAGTGATGGTTTTAGCGCTATCACCTATATGACTGTGTGATGGTTTTATCACTATCACATGTATGTCTTAGTGATGGTTTTATCACTATCACCTGTATGACTGAGTGATGGTTTTAACGCTATTACATGTATGTCTGAGTGATGGTTTTAGCGCTATCACCTGTATGACTGAGTGATGGTTTTAGCGCTATCACCTATATGACTGAGTGATGGTTTTATCACTATCACATGTATGTCTGAGTGATGGTTTTAGCACTATCACCTGCATGTCTGAGTGATGGTTTTATCACTATCACCTGCATGTCTTAGTGATGGTTTTATCACTATCACATGTATGACTGCGTGATGGTTTTAGCGCTATCACCTATATGACTGAGTGATGGTTTTAGCGCTATCACCTATATGACTGAGTGATGGTTTTATCACTATCACATGTATGTCTTAGTGATGGTTTTAGCGCTATCACCTATATGACTGAGTGATGGTTTTAGCGCTATCACATGTATGTCTGAGTGATAGTTTTATCACTATCACCTGTATGACTGAGTGATGGTTTTAGCACTATCACATGTATGTATGAGTGATGGTTTTATCACTATCACATGTATGTCTTAGTGATGGTTTTATCACTATCACCTGCATGTCTTAGTGATGGTTTTATCACTATTACCTGTACGACTGAGTGATGGTTTTATCACATGTATGTCTGAGTGATGGTTTTATCACTATCACATGTATGTCTTAGTGATGGTTTTATCACTATCACCTGCATGTCTTAGTGATAGTTTTATCACTATTACCTGTATGACTGAGTGATGGTTTTATCACTATCACATATATGTCTGAGTGATGGTTTTATCACTATCACATGTATGACTGAGTGATGGTTTTAGCGCTATCACCTATATGACTGAGTGATGGTTTTAGAGCTATCACATATATGACTGAGTGATGGTTTTATCACTATCACATGTATGTCTTAGTGATGGTTTTAGCGCTATCACCTGCATGTCTGAGTGATGGTTTTAGCGCTATCACCTGTATGTCTGAGTGATGGTTTTAACGCTATTACATGTACCTGTATGTCTGAGTGATGGTTTTAACGCTATTACCTGTATGTCTGAGTGATGGTTTTAACGCTATTGCATGTATGTCTGAGTGATGGTTTTAACGCTATTACCTGTGGGGCTGAGTGATTGTTTTAACGCTATTACATGTATGTCTGAGTGATGGTTTTAGCGCTATCACCTATATGACTGAGTGATGGTTTTATCACTATCACCTGCATGTCTTAGTGATGGTTTTAGCGCTATCACCTATATGACTGTGTGATGGTTTTATCACTATCACATGTATGTCTTAGTGATGGTTTTAGCGCTATCACCTGTATGACTGAGTGTTGGTTTTATCACTATCACATGTATGTCTTAGTGATGGTTTTATCACTATCACCTGTATGACTGAGTGATGGTTTTATCACTATCACCTGTATGACTGAGTGATGGTTTTATCACTATCACCTGCATGTCTTAGTGATGGTTTTATCACTATCACCTGTATGACTGAGTGATGGTTTTATCACTATCACCTGTATGACTGAGTGATGGTTTTATCACTATCACCTGTATGACTGAGTGATGGTTTTATCACTATCACATGTATGACTGAGTGATGGTTTTATCGCTATCACCTGCATGTCTTAGTGATGGTTTTATCACTATCACCTATATGACTGAGTGATGGTTTTAGCGCTATCACCTGTATGACTGACTTATGGTTTTATCACTATCACCTGTATGACTGAGTGATGGTTTTATCACTATCATATGTATGACTGAGTGATGGTTTTAGCGCTATCACATGTATGTCTTAGTGATGGTTTTATCACTATCACCTGTATGACTGAGTGATGGTTTTAACGCTATTACATGTATGTCTGATTGATGGTTTTAGCGCTATCACCTGTATGACTGAGTGATGGTTTTAGCGCTATCACCTATATGACTGAGTGATGGTTTTATCACTATCACATGTATGTCTGAGTGATGGTTTAATCACTATCACCTGCATGTCTGAGTGATGGTTTTATCACTATCACCTGCATATCTTAGTGATGGTTTTATCACTATCACATGTATGACTGAGTGATGGTTTTAGCGCTAGCACCTATATGACTGAGTGATGGTTTTAGCGCTATCACCTATATGACTGAGTGATGGTTTTAGCGCTATCACCTGTATGACTGACTTATGGTTTTATCACTATCACCTGTATGACTGAGTGATGGTTTTATCACTATCATATGTATGACTGAGTGATGGTTTTAGCGCTATCACATGTATGTCTTAGTGATGGTTTTATCACTATCACCTGTATGACTGAGTGATGGTTTTAACGCTATTACATGTATGACTGAGTGATGGTTTTAGCGCTATCACCTATATGACTGAGTGATGGTTTTATCACTATCACATGTATGTCTTAGTGATGGTTTTAGCGCTATCACCTATATGACTGAGTGATGGTTTTAGCGCTATCACCTATATGACTGAGTGATGGTTTTAGCGCTATCACCTATATGACTGAGTGATGGTTTTATCAATATCACATGTATGTCTTAGTGATGGTTTTAGCGCTATCACCTATATGACTGAGTGTTGGTTTTATCACTATCACATGTATGTCTTAGTGATGGTTTTATCACTATCACCTGTATGACTGAGTGATGGTTTTATCACTATCACCTGTATGACTGAGTGATGGTTTTATCACTATCACCTGCATGTCTTAGTGATGGTTTTATCACTATCACCTGTATGACTGAGTGATGGTTTTATCACTATCACCTGTATGACTGAGTGATGGTTTTATCACTATCACCTGTATGACTGAGTGATGGTTTTATCACTATCACATGTATGACTGAGTGATGGTTTTATCGCTATCACCTGCATGTCTTAGTGATGGTTTTATCACTATCACCTATATGACTGAGTGATGGTTTTAGCGCTATCACCTGTATGACTGACTTATGGTTTTATCACTATCACCTGTATGACTGAGTGATGGTTTTATCACTATCATATGTATGACTGAGTGATGGTTTTAGCGCTATCACATGTATGTCTTAGTGATGGTTTTATCACTATCACCTGTATGACTGAGTGATGGTTTTAACGCTATTACATGTATGTCTGATTGATGGTTTTAGCGCTATCACCTGTATGACTGAGTGATGGTTTTAGCGCTATCACCTATATGACTGAGTGATGGTTTTATCACTATCACATGTATGTCTGAGTGATGGTTTAATCACTATCACCTGCATGTCTGAGTGATGGTTTTATCACTATCACCTGCATATCTTAGTGATGGTTTTATCACTATCACATGTATGACTGAGTGATGGTTTTAGCGCTAGCACCTATATGACTGAGTGATGGTTTTAGCGCTATCACCTATATGACTGAGTGATGGTTTTAGCGCTATCACCTGTATGACTGACTTATGGTTTTATCACTATCACCTGTATGACTGAGTGATGGTTTTATCACTATCATATGTATGACTGAGTGATGGTTTTAGCGCTATCACATGTATGTCTTAGTGATGGTTTTATCACTATCACCTGTATGACTGAGTGATGGTTTTAACGCTATTACATGTATGACTGAGTGATGGTTTTAGCGCTATCACCTATATGACTGAGTGATGGTTTTATCACTATCACATGTATGTCTTAGTGATGGTTTTAGCGCTATCACCTATATGACTGAGTGATGGTTTTAGCGCTATCACCTATATGACTGAGTGATGGTTTTAGCGCTATCACCTATATGACTGAGTGATGGTTTTATCAATATCACATGTATGTCTTAGTGATGGTTTTAGCGCTATCACCTATATGACTGAGTGATGGTTTTAGCGCTATCACATGTATGTCTGAGTGATGGTTTTGTCACTATCACCTGTATGACTGAGTGATGGTTTTATCACTATCACATGTATGACTGAGTGATGGTTTTATCACTATCACATGTATGTCTGAGTGATGGTTTTATCACTATCACATGTATGACTGAGTGATGGTTTTAGCGCTATCACCTATATGACTGAGTGATGGTTTTAGCGCTATCACCTATATGACTGAGTGATGGTTTTATCACTATCACATGTATGTCTTAGTGATGGTTTTAGCGCTATCAGATGTATGACTGAGTGATGGTTTTAGCGCTATCACCTATATGACTGAGTGATGGTTTTATCACTATCACATGTATGTCGTAGTGCTGGTTTTAGCGCTATCACCCATATGACTGAGTGATGGTTTTAGCGCTATCACCTGCATGTCTGAGTGATGGTTTTATCACTATCACCTGTATGTCTGAGTGATGGTTTTAACGCTATTACCTGTATGTCTGAGTGATGGTTTTAACGCTATTTCATGTATGTCTGAGTGATGGTTTTAACGCTATTACCTGTGGGGCTGAATGATGGTTTTAACGCTATCACATGTATGTCTTAGTGATGGTTTTAGCGCTATCACCTATATGACTGAGTGATGGTTTTATCACTATCACCTGTATGGCTGAGTGATGGTTTTATCACTATCACATGTATGTCTTAGTGATGGTTTTATCACTATCACATGTATGTCTGAGTGATGGTTTTAACGCTATTACCTGTATGCCTGAGTGCTGGATTTATCACTATCACCTGTATGACTGAGTGATGGTTTTAGCGCTATCACCTATATGACTGAGTGATGGTTTTATCACTATCACACGTATGACTGAGTGATGGTTTTATCACTATCACCTGTATGACTGAGCGATGGTTTTAGTGCTATCACCTGTATGACTGAGTGATGGTTTTATCACTATCACCTGTATGTCTGAATGATGGTTTTATCACTATCACATGTATGTCTGAGTGATGATTTTATCACTATCACATGTATGTCTGAGTGATGGTTTTAACGCTATTACCTGTATGCCTGAATGCTGGATTTATCACTATCACCTGTATGACTGAGTGATGGTTTTAGTGCTATCACCTGTATGACTGAGTGATGGTTTTATCACTATCACACGTATGACTGAGTGATGGTTTTATCACTATCACCTATATGACTGAGTGATGGTTTTATCACTATCACATGTATGTCTTAGTGATGGTTTTAGCGCTATCACCTATATGACTGAGTGATGGTTTTATCACTATCACACGTATGACTGAGTGATGGTTTTAGTGCTATCACCTGTATGACTGAGTGATGGTTTTAGTGCTACCACCTGTATGACTGAGTGATGGTTTTATCACTATCACATGTATGTCTTAGTGATGGTTTTAGCGCTATCACCTATATGACTGAGTGATGGTTTTAGCGCTATCACCTATATGACTGAGTGATGGTTTTATCATTATCACATGTATGACTGAGTGATGGTTTTAGCGCTATCACCTATATGACTGAGTGATGGTTTTATCACTATCACATGTATGTCTGAGTGATGGTTTTAACGCTATCACCTATATGACCGAGTGATGGTTTTAGCCCTATCACCTATATGACTGAGTGATGGTTTTATCACTATCACATGTATGACTGAGTGATGGTTTTAGCGCTATCACCTATATGACTGAGTGATGGTTTTAGCGCTATCACCTATATGACTGAGTGATTGTTTTAGAACTATCAAATGTGTAAGTCTGAGTGATTGTTTTAGCGCTATCACCTATATGACTGAGAGATTGTTTTAGAACTATCAAATGTGTAAGTCTGAGTGATGGTTTTAGCGCTATCACCTATATGACTGAGTGATGGTTTTAGCGCTATCACCTATATGACTGAGTGATTGTTTTAGAACTATTAAATGAGTAAGTCTGAGTGTTGCTTTTAGCACTATCACCTATATGACTGAGTGGTGGTTTTAACGCTATTACCTGTATGACTGAGTGATGGTTTTATCACTATCACCTGTATGTCTGAGTGATGGTTTTAGCGCTATCACATGTATGACTGAGTGATGGTTTTATCACTATCACCTGTATGTCTGAGTAATGGTTTTATCACTATTACCTGTATGACTGAGTGATGGTTTTATCACTATCACATGTATGACTGAGTGATGGTTTTATCACTATCACCTGTATGACTGAGTGATGGTTTTATCACTATCACCTGTATGACTGAGTGATGGTTTTAGCGCTATCACATGTATGACTGAGTGATGGTTTTATCACTATCACCTGTATGACTGAGTGATGGTTTTAGTGCTATCACCTGTATGTCTGAACAACATCACTTTTACCTGTAGGGCTGAGTGATGGTTTTATTGTTATCACTTGTATGTCTGGGTGATGGTTTTAGCGCTATCACCTGTATGTCTGAGGGATGGTTTTCTTACTATCACCTGTATGTATGATCGACATCACTATTACCTGTAGGGCTGAGTTATGGTTTTATTATTATCACTTGTATGTCTGAGTGGTGGTTTTAGCACTGTCGCCTGTAAGTCTGAGTGATGGTTTTAGAGCTATCACCTTTGTCTGAGTGATGGTTCTTTTCACTATAGCCTATATATCTGACTGATTGTTTTAGCACTATCACCTGTATGTCTGAGTGATGGTTTTAGAGCTATCACCTGTATGTCTGGGTGATGGTTTTAGCGCTATCACTTGTATGTCTGAGTGATGGTTTCAGCGCTATCACCTGTATGTCTGAGTGATGGTTTTAGCGCTATCACCTGTATGTCTGAGTAATGGTTTTCATAGCCTGTGGAATTTGCGTATAGGTACAATTACTGCGTATGAATGTGTGCTTCGTTGCAATTATATACACTCCAACGTAAACGTTATGCATATGCGCCTCGTTGTAAATTAATTGTTCTGTTTAACGATTTGTATGCCAGTACAAACGATTTATGTTTCAGCTCAAATAAGGAATTAATGTGAGAAAGGATCTCGCATAGATTTTAAGCCAGTAATATCACAATGTAGATCTATGGACTAATTGTAAATAATTCGATGTTTGTGCGATGTAATTTTGCGGTTTACCATGGCAAGACCGTGAGGGACGCAAACTTTTGTGGCAGCATCAATGCCCGCTTTTATCCGGTTACCTGGATCGGGGTCCACTGACCACAAATATCCCATCTTAAAGCTATATTTAACTATTATAGTTAAATTTGACAGTGGAAACTTTTGGATCGCGCATCCCAGTTCACAGTAAATTGCACTCTTAACAATTTTGCAACAAATGACGAGTCTCCAAATAAATTTCGTTTAGTTACATTTTTGCGTCAGCTTATTTTTATTTAAAAAGAGTATGTCTTTCTAAATCTGACGATTATGTCACTCTCCCAAAAACAGTATTTAGACCAGCGGAATGTTAATTGACTTCCTCATGATATGCCATCAAGATTAATAGTGTGGTCGTGGTACGCAAAAAAAGGGGTCAACCCAGAAGAAATTGGTATAGAAGCGATCTCTGTGTCATTCAACGCGGGAGAATCTCTGCTACAACATATCCAAAATCCGCTAAAATCCGCTTTGGGCAAAATCCAGGATCCAAGATGGCGTCCAACATGGCCGCCTTTAGTCAAAAGAGATTCTGACTGAGATTAATTCGACATAATGAGAACAAATGTTGCCATATTAATACAAATGTATACATTTTTGCGAAGGTAAAGTATTATGCCACATATCTATAGAAAAAATGGAACCCCTCGCCCCAGATGGCTGCCAAAATGGTGGCCTAAACTCGAATATTTGAAATTTTTGCCTAATATCTTAAAGATCAATTCCTGTTGTTTGATAATGGTTCAGACTGGCGACATTGATTAGTCATATTCATGTTAATTCATCATCGGAGCAATGAAAGATACCATAAATGGGGTCCCAGTCTCATATACACCCTCAAAAATTTGATTTTACAGAACGCGGTATAAAATTCCACAAAAATCGCCATTGGGATTCCAGTCGTATATCAACAAGAAATGGACAGAACTGTACAATGTAAGTTGGGCATACCATTATCTATAATTAATCCAATTCAATGACACCCAAATTGGCGCTTTGTCTTAAAATGGCTGCCAAAATGGCGGTCAAAATATGGAAAATGGCAGATATTTAGAATGGTCGTCAGAGGGTTAGACCCAGAAGAAATTGGTAAAGAAACGGTTTTGTTGTCATTCGACGCGGGAGAATCTCGTGTATAACATATCCAAAATCCGCTAAAATCCGCTTTGGGGAAAATACAGAATTCAAGATGGCGTCCAACATGGTCGCCAATAATAATGAAAATGGCAAATATGTAGTTATTCACGAAAACCCATTCGACAAAACGCCAATTCGGCACCAATACACATCACTGATTGAAATCAATGTTTTTTGTGGGTATGAGTAGCCAATCACGATTCAAAATGCTAAGATGGCTACCAAAATGGCCACCGAAAATTGTCGAAATTTAAGTTCTGCTCAGAGGAAAGCCGAAACAACACTTCGGTTGTGAGCTAACGATGACAGACCTATTAAACATGTTGCCAATAATCAACTACCACAATCAGTTCAGCCCGAAATGTTCCAACTAAGCAGTATCTACTGCAGGATCCAACACGATGTCCACTTATTACGAGGGACTATCTGGAAATTAATTAAAAAGAAATTAAATTGCTACGAATCTGGATTATTTTAAAACACAGTGTCAACATTTCTACTTATAACGACTATTCGGAACATCAAATATATGGGCATCGGTGGTAGTCCGGAAGCATCAGGCTATAATAGGTTTTCCAGTGCTGGCGAAAGTGAAAAGGACAGGAGGGAAAAGCGAATAATCTGGGGTTTACTTAATTGGTGGGCAAGTTGGTTATCGGAGCTGGGGAGTTTCAAAGTAAAATTATTTTCTTCAATATCAAGAGGAAAAATGAAAATTCGCACGTACATTGTATACCCTTCACACTTTATGTGACAATTCCGTGTCATGCGATTGTGGGTATATACATGTGGATAGAAACATTCTAGTACATATATAGACGCACCTATATCTTCTACACATTTAGTGAATTTCATCAATGATATGTAGACACAATGTGCGTCACGGCTGGATCTGACCCGTAGGCGTAAAGGTATCAACCATTTAGCTTGATTAACTGGCATTTCAAGGTTGTCATAGAAATGCCACATGAACATGGTGATTAACAACATGTTTGTCTAAGAAATGTGAACAATGAACATGTTATTTTCCGGATGTTAGACAATCAAACTGCCACATAAGGCGTTCACCCATGCTCATCAGAGCACGAAATATGTGCAAATTAATGACACGAAAACTATTTCATGCGGACGACGTACTCTAGACCTACATCCAACGTCATTTCCTATTAACTTTTATTGTTTGTACGGACGGTTTCGAGGTTTGAAAATCCCGCTTGTCCAAGAAAACCTCCACATACTTACGGAGTCGATGTGTAAACAATGTATGGGGATAGTTTCTTCATACATATATGTATTTGGCACACGTATTTTCTAAAACATAAGAGATCACCATTTACCGGAGAGTTGATATCTGGGAAGAGATCAGAGTAAAACTACTTTTCTTACATGTCGAATGGGGAATCCATGGGCTACATTTAGTTCCAGCTTGAAACTTGAAAATGATGGCCGAGCCCGAATAGTTAATATTTCGTCGCATCAGTGCCTTAATGTAACCCACATTTTCAACTTTCCGAGAAAATGAAGGTTGAAGTTTTTAGACAACATTTCTCCCAATGTTGACAAAGCATGACGTATTGTTGTATTTATCCCAATGAAAACTGACATTAGCTGTTCATTGAACCACATATTGTTTTCTGTTTATTCCCTCGTTTTCTTTTAAAAAGCAATAGCTTGTTTGGAGATATGACATGCCAGCGACGATTCGTTTCCGTGCTATAATGAAGTTGTGCTAATAAATGCAGATTAAGCTAAATATGGTGGCAATCGCATGTGTCTATGAACTAAAAAGTGTCTATTCTACACTATGAAAATTCACCCATGTGCATCATCATACAGAAATGTGTGGAACAATCACAAAATTTAAATCACCAAATGATCACGTGACTAACATGGAGATACTGCCATATAGCACACATTTTAGAATTCACAAACACAAAACAGAAGTCACGTGGACAACCTGAAGCGTCCGATTGGCTGCTGTTGGACATACGACCTCATAGCACGAATAATTGTACAGATCGCTGGAGATACGACATTTGCTTCACTGGTTTGTGGGAATATTTGTCATCCAATTCAAGGACAGTTTGGCCCATCGGATTGGATTGTTTCTCACGATTCGAATGGTATCAAATACTCATTTCCCGCCAAAATGGATATACGACATTATAGCACCGATGAGTCGAGATTTTGTCAACCCGCGGGAAGCCACCAAAAGATTGAAAATAAATAGTTTTGATGCATATGAGCCACATACATGTATATGAGCCAACTATAAACTGCATCCACCACTCACAACTTCCATTATGTGATAAGCTGGGCAGAGTCTACCATTTTCGTTTTGGAACCATATTAGATAAAATTTATTGTTTCTTTTGGTCTATTTGAGATGGAATGTTCACAAATAAAAGAAACGATCAATTATTTTGTAGACAAGATCTGTTCATCCCTAAATATCAAATGTGACCAGAACCCCAAAGTCGATTTTGGTTAAATTTCATACCACATTCGTTATAACTTATTAGTGAAGGACCAGAGTAAACTATGATCTAATCTATTAGAAATGTCATTGCTGTAATGATCTGTTGACACGATCACTGAAAGAATATACCCATTGTTTCCCAGTTCAGAGAGCAACAAGTGATAAACAGAAGTGATAGAAAATAGTATTTTTCACATCGGGTGGCCATTTTGGCAGCCATTATTGGCACTGATTTTTAAGTTTTTACATAGAGCTAGCATAATGGCATCATAAAGAGGTATACATTCGTATTTATTTAGTCAATTGTATTCATCAACCACTACTTATAATGGATTGAATGACACTGTGATCAATATCCGCCATTTTCCATATTTTGACCGCCATTTTGGCAGCCATTTTGAGACAAAGCGCCAATTCGGGTTTCATTGAATTGGAGTATTTATAGATATTGGTATGCCCAACTTACATTGTACAGTTCTGTCCATTTCTTGTTGATATATGACTGTAATCACAATGGAGAGTTTTGTGGAATTTTATACCGCGTTCTGTAAAATCGAATTTTTGAGGGTGTAGATGAGTTTGGGACCCCATTTATGGTATATTTCATTGCTCCAATGATGAATTAACATGAATATGACTAATCAATGTCGCCAGTCTGAACCATTATCAAACAACAGGAATTGATCTTTAAGATATTAGGCAAAAACTTCAAATGTTCGAGTTTAGGCCGCCATTTTGGCGGCCATCTGGGACGATGGGTTCCATTTTTGCCATAAACAGGTGGCACAACATTTTACCTTTGCAAAAATGTACACATTTGTATACATGTGACAACATTTGTTCTCACTGTTATCGAATTAATCTCAGTCAGAGTATCTTTTGACTAACGGCAGCCATGTTGGACGCCATCTTGGATCCTGAATTTTGCCCAAAGCGGATTTTAGCGGATTTTGGATATGTTATTCACGAGATTCTCCCGCGTCGAATGACGCCAAAACCGCTTCTATACCAATTTCTTCCGGGTCGAACCCTCTGACGACCACACTATAATACCACATTAGTATGACACTGATTTTGAAAACTTTTTGTGAAATATGATTTTGGATTATTCCGCTTATATCAAAATCAGAAGCCGACAATATCCATATTTAACTATTGTAACTAAAATAGTTGAATACAGGATATGCATGGCCTGTTAGCAGCAAATAGTCATATATATGAATAGTTGTGTGTAAGGGGAAATGGGGGTGTATGTGAATGCATGACCTGTTGACATCAATTAGTCATATATATGAATATTTGTGTTTAAGGGGAAATGAGGGGTATGTGGCGGGAATTCTGAAGTCTGATTCAGACTGGTCATCCATGTAATCAGGAAACGCGCAAGTGACGCTAAATGTTTCATTGTTACTGTGTCCTCAAGAAAAGAGTTGAGCTATTTTGTTTTATACCTGCATGTGTTGCACCACTTCAGTTTTGCATTTATAGGGGCGAAAGGATTGACAATGTTCGTCTTGGGCAATATAATCATGTTTTGTGTGAACATCCATTGTTGACATAAGCTTCTAAATATTGTATAATACTAACGATCAATTTTACACATTGATCAAGTTAATCATACAATGCAGAGGCGGAATTTGGAACTCCCGAATTTGACTCCCCAAACATGACACCATTGCCAACGCAAATTCAAAACCACAACAGTGCAACGTTTTTGTCAGAATGGTATTTAAGTCACACAATAAACGTCGATACTAGTAAACAGTTAATATTTTCTATACTAAATGGATTTGCTCATTAAGTTTTAAAATTATACATTGGAATGGTTTTATTATTCATTTGGAGGGGCGTGTCGGTAATATAAACAGACACAAGATAATACAGTTGCAGACGTAGTCCTATTTATTGTGGAAAATGTTCAGATACCAACAAACGACATATTTAATTTATTATCTGAACATTTCCAAAGGATAACTACTCATAAATGCGTGTTTGGTATATAAAAGGTTAAGGTCGCATATGTATCATGGATAAACAAATGTGGATATAATAGACACAATGCCGATACATAAAACGGATTGTGCTGATTTGAGACATCTAAATGCAACAACGAAACTTATTGCTTGTCCCACTTTTGAATATAGATGAAATTTGGACAAACTTTTGTAATTGGAATGTTTTAGTCTTAGACCGTATATCAGGTTACTGAAACAGAGGGGTGTTGAAACAGCACTCACTGTAAAGCTGCACAAGCCCGCCCTATACAAGGCTCTTTTAATAGTTTAGAATAATCAGCAGATTTATACCGTACATGTATTGGTGATCAGTTACCATAAATACCTACAATTAAAAAGAGATCATGAGGATGTTGGTATGTGATTAGTCCAAGCCTGCAAATAGCGTGTCTGTCATTTTCAGAATGAGGTCACCAGAGGGTGAATTTAGTAATGCTATCCCGCACAGCGGGCTAGCATCACCAAATTCACCCTAACGGAGACCTCATTTTGCTTAGGCCTCATCTTCTAGGAAGTATCTATAGTATCAAATTAGGATTTTCTTATTTAGATTTCCCTTCTATATCCCCTAATTTGCAGATGATAAAATTCATTATTGAGGTGCCCAATGGGTGAACATCACCAACTTCAACTGGGGACTTCAATCTGATCCTAGAGCTGCCATATCAGTTGAGGGCCTAATCAGAATGAGGTCCCCATAGGGTCAATTTAGTGATGCTAGCCCGCTATGAGGGATATCATCGCTAAATTCACCCACTGGGGACCTCATTATTATGCAAATAACATGCACACTATTTGCAGGCTTGGATTAGTCGGGTACTTACATGCAGGCTGAACAAATAAATACTACCAATAGAATGCCGACCAGTACACCGACGACAGTGACAGTAGTTTCTGTGCTATCATCCGTTGGACTATTTGTCCCTGTAAAGATAATAAAATGGTTTAGACCATGTATGGGCAACTGTACTTTAAAGTTATGTTATCTGCTTATTTATGAACTAACTTCCATTTCGCAATATGATAAGTAACATCAAGTTATTGAAAAAACTTGGCAATTGCGCGAAGATATCTCAAATCTGATATGGGTATAATTACATTAAACGTTCAGTTGGGTTGCATATGTGTTTAATACTCATACCGTAGGACCATGGGTCGAGTAGGCGTCTGGTATTCCCCGGTGCTGCCATCTCGAGTACTGTATTTACTTGTGACCGAAACACAATGCGGGTTATGCCCTGATAATTATTTTCTTTTGTATTTTATGACCAATAATCAGTGCAATCAACTGGTCAGTGGCAGATAATAACATATGTCACAACAATTTAAATATCAGTCATGTATATTATGAGTGAGTAACACAGTCAGAATCGATTTTGTCTTTATAGTGACCCCCACATCAGTTAAATATGGAATTTCTATATAACGTAAAAGTAAAACACTGTAAACATAGTTTATCTCTTCATAAATGTTTTACATACCTCACAATAATAAAAATGTCCTGTCCGGAAACACCTTTATCAATATATACAACCGTTTTGACAGTGCTATGGGCTATTTTCAGAACCGACACTTCATGCGAATTCGCGGAAACGTTCGGAGTATAGCAAGAGGAGTAACTCTATATTAGCGGCACCCTCTATCAAGGACAAAGTAATTTCAGTCAAGAGATATCGTCGTCCACATCAGAAATAAACGAATGTGTGATGTTTTATGGATCAATACTATACTTAATTTTCAGTTTGTTTATTTGTTATTTACAAAAAAATGCTATTTTTAATCTTGATATCGGGTTTTATAAAAAATATATTGCTGTAATTGTAGCTTGTAAGAGTTACATTGTCTTTAAGTTGTAACAGTTATTAACTTATTATGTCAGCTTTGTGTGACCCACATTATGTGAGGGGGATGCCCATTGACACTTGAGTCCACGATAAGAGGTACCATGTCTTGCCCACCGGAAGCTGACATAAGCTAATGATATGCAGAGCACCCTGCTGTATAGGCAGTTTCAGAATCAGTCATAAAGTTGAAATAAATAAGCAAGAAAGACCCACGTCCTCCGGTATATTAGGTACCGAGTTTCCCATATATATTGGACCTGAATTAAAGATATACGCATCTAACATAAGTTTCCCAATTAGTATTGGAGTTGTTCCATCCATAACAGTCAAAATTACGTTAATTACTCACAGATAAGATAAGATATGCCTACTTATGCATGATATATCAAGCACTAACAGCTATTGGGTTCCAAGCGAGTTGAATACAAACGCTATTTATATTGGATTATTAGTTATGTGTTTCTGTTATTTCAATAAAATATATATTATGTCAGGCTTCCACACACTATCACAAAAAAAGGTTTTATTGTTTGTGTGATTTCAGACGTGTCATTGTTCATGCGACACTGATTCGCTGGACAATACAAACATATCACATATACTAGTACTGTCTATTTTAATACAATGCTTAATAATCGGCCAAATTCGGCCATTTTGTTAATGCATACCTACAAAACGTGTATTTGACTTACCATACGGCCTTCATAACACAACAGGAATCAATTGTTTGGAAAAGATTTACAACGTCCGGTTCCGAAATTGTATGTTTAATTAGAATGTTGGTCATATGAAAAAAATGCTGGCTTCAGGTCCTCGGGTGCACATCTGGTCCTCTAACAGATATAACTCAATCTGTTATGATTATACACGTGCAGTTTCTGGAGTAAGCGCACGACCCTGATTGAACAGACCAGTCGTCCCATATGGACCAAGTCCTTGGTCTATACCCTGAATGACAAAAAAGGCCCATAGATTCCTTCAATACCAAACTTCGTACGAGATGCCAAATTAATTTTATCGCGCACGGTTTTAACAGTGCACGGTGTAAAATCGCTACGGTATCGATGTCCGCGCAAGTTATGCCGCACGTGGTATTTGTTTAAATAAACTTTTAAAGGTTTATAATTAAGGTATATTAAAACTGGCGCAGTTGAATGTACACGATGCGTATATGAAATTTAAAGTGACATACACGATATTATATTTGTATTAGTTAAATTATATTGCCTTCTATATATGTGGACCCGTGATATGGTATTCTGTAAACATTGCTGACTTATCCTTATTGAATGAAGTATATAAACTGTGTGTCTGGACATTTTCTTTCGCGGTTCAGACCGCATCTCTATTGCTGGTAGCCATGTTTTATAACGAAATTCGGAAATAATCACTGGCTCTAATCTAGAGGTCAACCTGAAGATCCATATGGAGTTTGGTGATGATTGAATGAGGGATGTCGCCTGAAGGGTGTGCCAAAGGATTTAGTCAGACAAAGAGTAAAATCCAAGATGGCCAGTGGCAGCCATGTTTTTTAATGAATTTCGGAAATAATTGATGGCTCACATCTAGAGGTCACCATGAAGATCCGTATGGAGTTTGGTGAGGATTGAATGAGTGATGTCGCCTGTAGGGTTTGTCGAACAATTTAGTCATGCAAACAGTAAATTCCAAGATGGCCATTGGCAGCCAATTGTTTCTACGAATTTTGGAAATAATTGATGGCTCCCATCTAAAAGTCAAGTTGACAAGCTGAAATTTGAATTACTTTTTTACTTTGCTTGTTATTTTTATGTGATTATTGATCAATTTATATGAACTTGAGTTTATTATAATGTTTACATAAAACAAATATCAAAATTATAATGTACTTACCGGGAGCACATGTTTGAGAGCCAGAAATCCAAAAGTGTAGAGATGGACACCCACAAAATCCATTAGTACACTGCAGGTTACTCAGGCAAGGATTCTCCCCATTTCCAGGATTAGTACATGATTGTTGATAGTCGATCCCTAACATAACAAAGATAATATAATTTATCTTACATACTTAAATGTAATGAACAACAATACGACCTCAGAGACAAGGCATTCAGGTATGAATACCACAACAAAATAGTAGCATATCTAGAATCTAGAATTTAGAACTTTAGCAATGTTGAGTTTATGAATAGTAGAAAATATATTGCCTGTAATCAGTTTTCCAACAATAGTTGAGTTTGACAATGTGTGGGAAACTTGTCAACACGTCATTGACCTCTGATCTGTGATGTGATCTGTTATACCATAAACCATTGAAACCACCCGTGTACTTCACCACTCTCCAATGAAATGGAGGGAATCCCATCCATTCAGTAACTTGAATTGTGAATGATATATCCAGAGACATAAATATTATACAATTTTTGTCGGCTTTTTAACGAGACTGGTTCTAGTACCGACACATTTCATTTCATACATACTGGCTTGACAAGTTGACACTGTATAATACTGATTAGTTCCAGTACAGACACATATTATTTGATACATTCTGGCTTGACAGGTTGAACATGTATAATACTGATTAATTCTTGTACAGACACATTTCATGTCATACGTACTGGCTTGACAGGTTGACCCTGTATAATACTGATTAGTTCCAGTAGAGACACATTTCATTTCCTACATACTAGCTTGACAGGTTGCCCCTGTATAAACTGATTAGTTCCTGTACAGACACATTTAATTTGATACACACTGGCTTGACAGGTTGTCGCTGTATAACACTAATTAGTTCCTGTACAGACATATTTCATTTGATACATACTGGCTTGACAGGTTGACCCCGTATAATACTGATTAGTTCCTGTACATACACATTTCATTTGATACATACTGGCTTGACAGGATCACCTTGTTTCATACAGATTAGTTCCTATACAGACGCATTTCATTTCATGCATACTGGCTTAACAGGTTGACCCTGTATAATACTGATTAGTTCCAGCAGAGACACATTTCTTTTGATACATACTGCTGTGACATGTTGACCCTGTATAATACAGATAAATTCCAGTACAGACACAGTTCCCTCCTCTGGAGCATGCGAACTCTGAACTGCATGGTGTTTCTGCGAACTGAGCTCCGGTACATCCAACATCGAATCCGAGTCCTGTAATAATTGAATTCAACCATTTATCAGGTCAGGCACATCCTGACTTCCACGATTATAGTCACTATAGTGGTATATAACCATTACCGTTTTGTGAATTTGATAAAAGAATAATCCAAAATCATATTTCACACAAATTATTCAAAATCAGTGTCGCACTAATTTGGTATCATGCATATATTTTGTCCAGGAGAATGATTAATCATGACGGCACATGATACGAAAATCAATAAGCATTCAAATTCTTTAAATGTTGTTATGCAGGGGTGATTCAATCATCATGTTATTGTCATTTATAAATGCATATATTAGTAATATTATTGTATAACAAAGCTGGCTCAAACGATTGCACAATGAATTTTGTCGGAAGACTGTTCATTCGCTGTGATATTGTTAGCAGTGAAATATGGCTGTGCACTGGTATGTGCCGTCTCCTATTCCCGACGAAAACAAAGGAAACATTAATATGTTATGGTCATATACACTATAATAGTTTAATACCATTATAATAGTGTAATTCAGAATGTGCCTGACCTGTATATATGTCATTAAAATACAGAAATATGTTCTCAGGCAATTAAATGAGGGATGGGGCTATTTATGGCTATTAAATGTTTACATATGGTCGGGTATACTCAAAGACCTCGTAAAATGGGTTTTGGTGTGAAAAGACTTTTTTGCGGATTCGGAATCTGCGACCTCAATTACATTCGGTGAAATGTTATCAGGGCTGAATTACAGAAATCTGTTTCTTTTGGTATATGACTAGACCTCATTTTTTTTAATTGGACAATTTTGTAAATTCAGAAGATATAAAACCGTATATGAGGTTTAGGATAACAAAACACATATTTTTACGGAATACGTCAATATAATTGTAGCACCAAAAATATGTGCAGTTTCCATTACATAGCTATTTAATTTGCCCCATAACAGAAGCCATTCATAGAAATCATCAAGAAAAACATGGTCAATTTGAGTATCAAGAAACAAACTGTTGCGGATCAATATGCGAGCGGTGAAATATTCTGATATTTTTTATGTTTTACATGTCCTGTAGTAACTATCAGATTGCATAACAATTGCAAGTCACTTTACAATGTTTGTTCACAACATAGTTTGTGCTCATTTGTACCTTTCGAGTTTGCCGAATGCTCATGCAATATATTCAGACTATATATGACTTCATGTTTACAATTTCCCTATATTATGTTATATGTTCATTATATATTATAATACACATTAGCAGTATTAGGCCCTATACTATACACGTATTGGCATACTCCAGTGTAGCCCTTATATTGAAATATCACATAATATATTTAATTGGCTGATTATATATTCATGTCTGAATGTACATGTACTCTCTCCTGCCAACTAAAAGTGATGCCACACAAATTGATAACAGTGATGGTGCCAAATAATAGTGATGGTGCTAAATAATAATGATGGTGCCAAATAAGAGTGATGGTACACATTAATGGAATTTCGCTATATTTAATTCAAATGAGTGCTGTTTCCAGTTGTTGTTGAATAGTTTTGCATGCAGGTTGATCTAACAGCTTGTTCCAAGCATAGTTACATCTTTTCAAAGAGTAAAAACTGACCAACATGCTAATTGCAAAAAAATGATTTGTACATATGTCAATCATGTATATGAAATTCCAGATTCACATGCAAAGTACCAGGGAACCTAAGTTTTTTAAGTTCCCCGAAAGTACGTTGTGCTTTGCGACTTAGTGTTATTTAATAGCTGTGTGACTATATATTTAATTGGCTTCAGTCTAATTGCATAATTGTTTGGATATTTACAAACACAAAGTTCTGATATTTGTTAATGGAATCATTTAGAATGGAGATTTAAATAATTTATACAGTTTACTTACGGTCGCACAGGAATCGCTGTTTAAATTCCAGTATTTAGTGCTATATTTATGGATAACTTATGGGTAACAGAGGTACCACTGTTTGTTTACCCGCAAGATCTATTGAAATGTGGTGAGATTGTTCTAAGGTTTATTACAGGTGTTGTAAATTAATGGCATTGATATTTACTGACATAGTTATGATATTTAGTTAATAGAATCAATTAGAATGGAGATTTAAAAGAATAATTTAAATCATTTGAATTGTTTACTTACGGGTAACACAGGAACCGTTGACTGAATTCCAGTATTTAGTGTTGTTTGTACATTTACATTTATCTCCTCCTGTCACAGTTTTACATGTCAAGCCAGTGCCACACGCGTCCTTTGGAGTTATGTAACAAGCATCATTGAAAGTTTGTTCTGAAAAATATGGAAGTAATGGTCACTTTAGCTTTTGAAAATGATGCAGAAAATCGAATCGATTCCCTGGCGATATGAAACAAACAACGATTCAAATGAAAGTGTCAATGACACTGTAACTCAACTTGAGGAGGCAATAATGTCATACATTATAATCAATGGAGCGATAAACTTTTTCGCTGGTATCGCCACCACAGACTGATTACCCACCGTCAAACATACCACGCATGTATATAATAGTAGTGTATTAGCGATTTTATCACGACAGCCAGGACAAAAGTGCCATCTTTTGATATTTTGTAGATTTGTATGTGTGCTTAAATTCTAGTCCGGGAAATCGACTTCTTGAGCTTTATTTCTTGTCACCAGACAAGATGGCATCCAACGTGGCCGCCGTTTTCAGATGGTCACTAATGATGCAAATTATAGTGAGAAAATGTTATCATAAGTATACAAACATAGATATTTTTGTGACGCTAAGATATTATGCCACCTTTTTATGGCAAAATTGGAACTCCGCGTCCAAAAATGGCAAAAAAGAATGGCAGCTGGAAGTGGAAAAGTTTACGTGTTTTCACTAATGTCTTCTTGATTAGTTTCTGCTCTTTGGAACTGGTTGAGAAATGTAACTTTATTTTGTAGTTTTCATGTTAATTGATCATTGAAGCAATGCAATGTGCCATTCATGAGATCCCACCCATCTCTCATTTGCTTTTACACAACGGTCACCAAAAATCACCAATGGGTTTCTAGTCATATTTCAACAAGAAATGGAAATATCTGCGCAATGTAAGTCAGACATACCATTACTTATGAATATTCCAATTAAATGGAACCAACCAAGTCACTTTGGCTCAAAATGGCGTCCAAAACTGGGAAAATTGTAGATATTGCCCCAGTATTTCAAGCAATCACTTATAAGTTGTGGTTGATGAATACAGAATTATATATTCTGTCTTATATGCATTGAATATTAAGTCTGATGCACATTGGTTCAGTTTTCCTATTGTAGCCACTGACATTACCTGAATTATTGGAATTATTCAAATTTGACATCAAAAGCAGCAAAAAATTTTGTTTCATGTTTTTACCATTTTTTCAAGTAAAAAAGTTTTCACCATTTTTTCAAGTAACATGGAACTATCTTGGGATCAAATGTGTTTATTGTTTGTTTTGATCTGTCTTAAATAGTTAACCAAATGTTATAGGTTTCTATATTCTCTGTTTCGTAGTATAAGCTTACCATATTTCCATTATTTGACTTACAGCTAAGTAAAGTGATGTTACAGATGGCAAGCCGGAATGCAAAAATAGAACACTTGTCATCAATGTAGTTTTGCACAGTTTTCAGACAAATGTGTCAAATAAATCGTATATTATATGCTGTAGTATAGGTATGATAGTCCCAGATACATATTAATTTCATTATATAGCCATTGCGTGGTTTGAGTTCATGCCTTGCATCAACATAATTTTATACATGATGTGTAACGTAACGCACACGTTGTGTCATCCACTTTCTGTCAATTAATTTGATAAATTGTAAATAGAAATTCGTAACTTAATTATTATTTTAAATTATTATATCTGATTTTAAGATAACCTGTTAACCAGTACTTTAACATATGGAAATTTGACTCAAATTAATTATTTCTCACTATATTATCGATATTAGATTGTTATAGGAAATTTACGGAAATTGGCGAACAGTCTCCCTTTAAATTTACATGATGCGAGAAACTAGTGGTTTGATTTGAAGATGCCAATCTCGCACACTCTCTGTTATATCAGGGTCGTAGCACAACACATTATATAAAAAGAACTAAATTGCAAATAGAACATTTAACCATATAAAATGTTTGGTTTTTAAACGCAAACTGTGTGTCTATTTAGGCCAAAAAAAAAGGGTTGCGATTCTCAGGCATAACCTCATAAAAAAATAGCCCCCGTTGGCCAATTTTATTTCAAATTAGGATTTCACTTTAGTTGTAAATCTGTAACACGAAAATAGGAAATTGTCACACGGAAATTATATATGTTTCAAATATCGAATAAGAGCCAGGGTTTGGGTAATCGTAATCATGAATCGTAATCAAAGTAATCGATAATTTTTTTGAGTAATCATCTGTAATCAGTAATCATGACATTTGTTCTATTACAAGTAATCATAATCGTAATCGATTACTTTCAAATGTACCTGTAATCGTAAGTACATTTTGATTAGTTTTACTAAAATATCCATATGAATGGATATTGGATACTAATAATCTCATACTGAAGTACTGTGGGTTGTGCACAGATACAAACAACATATCAGAAAGTTAGTACAATTGCATGTGTTATGTTAGTGGTACACTGTATACATTCTGGCACTGGACACAGATAACAACCACAATTGCTGAATTGTTAAATACAGCATGAATGGCAATATAAAACGTGTGATACAGACAATGAAATGTTCTAATATGAATAAAAAGGCCCACCAACTTCAATTAGGATGAAATATTATTGGGACTGCTGGAGTTAAGCCGCATTTAATCCTCATCGGGCTATCAATGGATGATGATCAAATAATCCTTAGTGTTATTTTCATTGTGTTGGGTGTTGAACCTAACAGAACATGCAAATAATTTATAATTGTTTCTAATGATATTTTCATAAATATTATGCGTTAGTTGCATTGCATGTAAGAAAATTAAAAATATATTTACAGAAATAAATACACATAAAACATAATATATTCCCAAAATGTTGGTGCACAATTTCATGATGAAACCTCACCAATACATGTAAATGTAAAAAGGTTTATGTATTTATTGCTTGCTTCTTTCTATTGTTTCAGTCGTTTCTTGTTTCCGTGTTATGTAGTGATGTTTTTATTCAATCAAATTTGATATTTTAATTTGATTTATTTCATTATTTACTCCTATGCGATCAAAATCGTTGGAACTAACAATTGTAATGTAATCGAAAAGTAATCGATTACATTTACTAAAGTAATTGTAATCATAATCGATTACATTGGAAAAAATGAAATCAGTAATTGTAATCATGTAAATCAAAAGTAATTGTAATCATAATTGATTACATTGGCATGTAATCACCCCAAGCCTGATATGAGCTAAATACAACTGTGTATGGGGTATTCAACAAAAGACCACAGGCAATGATAACTATCATGTATATTGTCACCACAGGCTGTCCAACCCCCCAAGTTGATTGGTCAAATGTGTTGTAATTTTTTGTAAAAGATCAGCAGGGCGTTAGGTATGTGACCTTTTTATGAAAGTAAGTAAGTAACCATGCAAGATAGAGATTCCATCCATTATTGCGACCGATGGTACTCAAACCGGAGCGCAATACAGTTTGACAAGCGGTGCCTATTGGCCATGTTTATGATGGTTATTTGAAATGTTATTGTCTATCATCCATTGCGGTACATATACAGTCTCTAATTACTCAGTGGAATAAGTGAATCAAGACTTTCTATGATAGTTTGGAAGATCACTTTATCTTATTGTTTCGACTGTATTTACGTTTCGTATTTTTTTATGAATCAGATATGTAGTTCTGCGTGTTGTTAAAAATGATAGTGCCGATGTTATAATCATATCAATATATATATCATTCTAGGTAATTCCTATATGATGTGCGTTAGTACAATGTCATAATTTGTCATTCGTTATATCAGATTAAATTAGTTTTAAAATAAAACCCTTGCTCCCTCATTGATTTTAAAAAACAATTGCCTGAGAATCAAATAAAATTGTTTTGGCCTTACTGAATCAACTTGATGAGTAAGTACTCAGGCATTATCCATCCTGGAATAATTTTTGGCAATCAATACATATTGCCGAGAATTTAAATCACAATGATTGTACCATTTCAAAATTCAAAAAAATATAACATTTCAGTTGTAAATATTTACTTCTTTATTCGGGACGAATTAATAGCGATAAATAAACGGCAGTCTTTCCGTCAACATGAGTCACTGCTTATAATTCATGTCTAAGAATGTTGTTTTGTGAAGCCCATCTGGGTATCACAATAAAAATTATAAAAATGACTAATTTGACCAAGAGTATTATCTATTCCCATCAAATATCCCAAGTGGAGTGCTCCACATTACGTTATCATGGGCATCGTTGTATCACCCTTCTATTAAACAATATGAACAAACGTTTTGAAGGCTATGCTAGCTTTTTTTGCAGTAACACACAAGTGACATTATAGCAATATTTATTGAGAGTGCAACATAAGGTATGTATGATATGATAGGACAGGGGAAATGTGAGGACGAATGTCTTCTCAATATTTTGCACATACTATTTGGAACAAGTTACTCAAAGATGTGAAAACGGTTGTGACTGTATTGCCATCAAAGCAATCCTCAAGTTACAGATGATGACTTAGATCTTAGCAGTTCATATATCTCTGTTGAGAGGTGTTTGAATATGTGTATGTCATGTGACTAGAGTAACTGAATATTTACTTACGTTTAAAAACAGTTATGATGTCCGTAGTCTTAATTACACTGAACATATATCCAACGAATGCTTTTATCTGAATCTGATACCGATGCCCATGCGCCAGCCCAGTCACTGATATCTGATGTTCATTGAAATTTTTGGTAGTATTTCCACTGAATGTGTCTGTGTTTCCATCCATCACTTTAACATTATAAAATTGTACGATTCCAGATGAGGCTGTCCATATCAGTAAGAAATCTGGTGCATTGATATCATCCAATGGGGGAGAAGTTATGGCTCCCGGCTGGGCTGGTTCTGCAAAAATAGGTCAACTTTAATATATGCACTTAACGTCGTTTGCATTGCATCTCTGGCCATATAAAAGTGTCGGATGCGGAACAACATAATGAATAAACCAGCCTCCCTAAACTACCCATGCAAATTTTGATTAAACGAAAAACTAAATTTATTACATGTTTCTATCCTAAGTCTGCCTACGCAATTTTAAATGATTTATATTCCGAAAAATCGTCTTTAGCGCGTGTATGTGCCAGAGATTGTATTCTGATAGGCAATATTTGGAATTCCTCAGTACCAATATCAACATTTTGGAGATCCAAGGTACCCAAATGAATGAAAGCATTCAAACTTGACGAAGTTGAATAAAACTGTTGTCAACAAACCTGTGCTGAAATAATATGAAGCAGATTCTGTAGACTTTGTTTCTTCAAGTTCGACAACAACAGATACGACTTTGATAGTATATGTTGTTCCTGCTGTCAATGGACTGATTGTCGTGGATGAACTTTGTTGGTCTTTGAGAGTTTGTCCACCAGGAGAGTAGGTGACATCGTATCTTGTAATGGATTGACTGAGTGGAGGAACAGTCCATGATATAACAAGAGAATCATTTGTTGTGTCTTTCAATATTAGTTCACTGACAACTAAATTACTCACTGAAATGACAAATATTAAAAAGATGAAATATTTCCCCAGGCTAATAATTGCTTTGTAAACATATTTAAAGGCCCACATAATTTTTGAGTCACCGATTGTTATAGTATACGGTTTTAATAATAAACACTGCCATAAAATACGATTAAAAAACTAGAATTCTTCACCATTTGAAACATCTATGTCTCAGAAGATGCCCATAGAGAAATATAAAACAGCTGAAATCATAGGAAGATTACCCACATTTTGGCTCCCAGAATGCAACATAATTCAAACTAAAGATGAATTTTCAATGAAAGGGGAATAACTCTATCTTTAACATATAGAATTATTCCTCCTCCATTGAAAATAATACACTTTTTACTACAATCTAGATGACAAGAACACGTTGATGATTCTATCAAAACATTTCGACATCTTTTCAACTCATTGGGAGTCCATTTCCAAAATTGTCTAAATTCTAATTTTGGCATTAAATAAATTTGATGTTTTTTGGGGGTACGTTCCAATACACTACAAAATTCCATTAAACTGCTGCATGATCCAGCTTCCATTTCAAAATTTATGTCATGAGAACAAGGAGCAATTTGTCTGCGATAAATTGGGACCTAGGTCATCAAGAAACTTAGCCTCTTCTTTACTATGGCTATAGCAGACATACTTTTCTTTCTCATGTCATCCATACCTTTAGGTACCACATTCATTACAAACTGAGCGATGGACGAACTATATTATTAATTAACAATGAACGTTTAATATGATATACATATATATATAAATATCTCCACCCCATATACTAATTGTTATGAGATAGAAATTATATATCCTTAACTCTGAAGATTATATATGAACACAATGGCATATAAAGAACATGGTACAAACGCTTATACATAAGGGTATGAACAGTCACAAGTACATACACACATATATATATATATATATCAAGCGTGAGTTGGGTCTGCGCACCTACATGCACGTACCATCCACCATCACCAACTGTTCGACATTGCTACATGCGTTAGTAAACAAAACTGTCCCACTGGCGGAACCAACGGAGTTGGTTCTTCACGGTCGAAGAACCAATTGGTTCTTTACCCATTGGTTATTGGTTGATGAAGAACCAAATGGTTGACGAAGAACCAAATAATAAATATTTTTGACATCATTGAATAACCAAATGATTGAAATGAACAACCAAAATTGTTACCAAGAACCAAAATTTTGGTTCTACAACCGTGTTACAATTAACAAATTTTCAATGTGGCCTCCAGCATATACGCCAGAATTCGACAGCATAAGAAAAGTTCTTCTCAGTTTTTAACAAACATGGGCGATAAAATTATTTGTTCGTTTATACTTAGCAATTGGGATTCCCAGGTGAACTGTTATGTCCGCTTCTTTAATGCATTCAGACCCCATGATCCATTGGTGTTCACACTTATCGGCTTGTGTCTTTGTCTCATTAAGTACCATTATTACAGATTTAGATGATTTATACTTGTAACTCCATGTATAGCTACATGTATAACTAAACACATATACTGATAAGTGAGTTCAAACCACGTTCAGTTAGTGATAGAAGTAGCATGTCATCTGCATGGGTGGGGCATGTGCAATTAATTAATTCCATGTGAAAGCATTACATTGACTTTGATAGTAATGTGATCAGTTCGTCAACATAGACCATGTAAAATTATGGGGAGCAGATACCCCCCCTGACTTGTTCCTCGGTCAATTGTTATTAATCTGGTTGTAACATAATTATAACTCACAGTACAATAGACACCGGAGAGCAATTGGTGCACACATTTGAAAGCAATGCCCGTTAGGCCCCTCTCATACAATTTATACATAAGTCTGTCTATATAAACCGTATCAAAGGCTTTTCGTGCATCTAAAAGCAATGGTACAATTTTAAGCTTCTTTCAGCGTTAAAATTGATGCATTCCTGTGTTAGATAAGAAGTCATGGAAGAACTTATATGTTTTTGAAAACTGTGTTGGAGGGGTTTAACTGATAAGATATGCGGTGCATGTAACTCAATATGATTCTGCAAAAACGTTCGCCAGCAATTCGCATAATGTAGGCATTAGAGTTATGGCCCTGTAGCTGTCGAACGAGTGTTTAGGTTTAGTCCCTCCTTTGTGTAGTATGATTATGGCACCTCGTTTGGCAGCCCCAGGTATATACCCATGCTGCAATATAGTTGATAATAATTGACAGAGGCTATCAACCAGACAATCACCGCCATATATAATATTCTCATGGTAAATAGTATCATAACTGGGCGATTTATTGCGACTGAGGGCATTCACCACTCAAACCTGCTAATAGGGTGCCTGCCATTTGCAGAATGAGGTCCCCAGAGGGTGAATTTAGTGATTCTATCCAGCATAGCGGGCTAGCATCACCAAATTCACCCTCTGGAGACATCATTCTGCTTAGGCCTCATCTTCTGGGAAGTATCTACAGTATCAAATTAACATTATTCTTAGTATTCCCTTCTGGGATGTTTCTATATCCCCTAAATTTGCAGCAGATAAAATTCACAATTGAGGTGCCCAATGAGTGAACATCACCAACTTCAACTGGGGAACTTCAATCTGATCCTAGGTCTGCCATAGCAGTTGAGGGCCTCAGCAGAGCAGTTGAGGGCCTTAGCAGAATGAGGTCCCCAGAGGGTGTATTTAGTGATGCTAGCCCGCTATGCGGGATAGCGTCATTAAATTCACCCTCTGTGGACCTCATTCTGCAAATGACAGACACGCTATTTGCAGGCTTGTCACCACTGGCACTAATTAATTTCGACTATAAACTGAAAATAATAAAAAAAATCATCGGTTCTAGTATGATCATTATATGCAGAGCATAGGTTAAATTTTGCGGCGCTTTCAAAGTGATCCGTGTCAATATGTTCAATTGTCCGTGGTGAATATAGATTCTCAAAATATCTACACCATGCTTTGGCAATTTCTGGAGTTGACCGAAAGGTTTAGCCATTTTCTTTGAATACTGTAAAAGATGTTTGATCTTTTGCAAAGCATTTTGAATTGTATAATGTGAAGAAAGTGTCTTGATCTAATTGTGCGCTTCTGTCAATTTCATCGTCCTGGTGCTTAATTAATAATTCTGACCCTCTTCCATACTCGTAACGAAATTATGCCTGTGTGTGTTTATAGTTCACATAACTAATGGTATTTACTTGCCATGGTCTACCATTGTTTATCTATATGGCTCTGTACGCCTGCATTTCATGAATATATATGTGAAGTTGGCTCAGATTTGGCATCCAAAATGGTTTCAAATGTTTCTGAAATGTCTTTCGGGCAAACATTTTCTGATGCATTATTGATAGCCGAAACTATACATTGATATGATTCAGAAACGTCATTTTCTGTGTGAATTTTTAGTGTTGGTATGTGATTTGCTAATGTTTTCTGATAATTTGAAAGAATACATGAGTCACACTTGAGTTTTTTTCCAATTGAAACGCGACGATGTGCTCCTATTCCTGTTGAATCTATCTTGATTTATCGTCAATGGAATGTTGTTCTAAACATATAGAGAATAATAATCAATAACATCACATGAGTGAATATAAGATGTCATTACTGTGGAGTAAGAAATTATCAATTACTGATTGACCTGTACCACTATAAGATACACATTTCGGGAAAAGTATTGTTTTATTTTAACACATTCTTTGAATTGTGTATTTATTTTGTCATTTTTATCAAAATTTCCATTGAAATTTCACATGAATATTACACAACCAAGTGATCCGTACACATCAATGAGGTCACTAATTTTCTGAATGTATTGCTCATATGCGTCGACACTTTCATTTGTGGATGGCATATGCACTTGGAATATATATTTAAAATTATTAGTGGCCAGTTGAACTTGCATTCCAATTATACTGTCATCGTTCAGTTCAATCTGCGATACAAAGTTGGCATAATTTATGTAAAAGAAAATGGCGACACCGCCTTTGTTTCTCCATCTTTGAAGGGGGAGTCTTTAAATAAAGTCACAAACTGCATAGCAGTCGTAATATGAGCTTATTCTGTTAAGAAACCATGCATTATGTTGGGACAACCAATGTTCGCTTATTCCAACAAAATCAAATTCTTGCTTAGATAGCTAGAAGACATTAGTAGCCTCCACTGCCTGTAATGCCAGACACTTTCCACACATTGAGGCGCAGTGCCGTTGAATGACGCTAAATGAAGAGCGGTCTCTTAATTATTTCTTAACTTATACATTTATTAGACAACAAGGCATTTATAGATCCCTAGTTTAAACTCCAAATTTTAATAAATTTGACTATATTTTACTAATATATATATTATGTTTTATATGACATAAGCTGTATAACATTGTATCCATGTCACATATATGTGATTGTGTCTCAATGTGCGGGAAACTAGACTACCTCTCTATGTATAATTAATTCCGTGCACATTAATTTAATAATGCACCATTTATATGACATAATGATTGATAATCTGCATAACTGCACTCAGTGCCATTGAATGACGCTAAATGAAGAGCGGACTTTATCATATATGTGATTGTGTCTAAATTTGCAGGAGACTATACTACCACTCTATATAATCTATTCCATGCGCATGAATTACTGCATCATTTATATACATAATAATATGGATATCGGACGTTATAACACTATATATGGGACTTATAATATTGACAAATCCAAATAATTGTAAAGGAGGTCTATATATATATATGATGAATCAAAACCAAAATACACCTGTTAACGTTGCCCGTACATTTTGGGCCCGACAGCATTGTGTGAAAAATTCTCATGCCAAATATGTTTTAAGCCGTTTTTCTTTTCTCCTTATTTGACTTTCAAAAAGGCTTTGGTCAACCTGCCAGTGCATTACTATGTCTTGATATCTGTCATTCTGGTGAGCTAGGCGCGGCTGGATTTCCGGGGCATAAATGAGACGAGGGGGGGGGGGGGGGGGGGGGGGAGTAGGAGACAAAATCCGAAAATTAGGGGGTTTGTTCAGAGTAAAGTAGCCATTTCTTTGCAGCAGATCAAGATCAGAGAACACAAACAATATAGCATTTCCGTGGTTCATTTCATGTTCATCCAGCATTTGCTGGACAAACAATGATAAGAATTACTGTCGGTAATTGACTTCGATGGGACAGAGTTAGTGCATGTGATATGAAACGATGCTTATGCATCAAATATGGCTCTAGTAAAGGTTTATATTTATAAGAGTGAATCTGTTTGACCGAGAATCACTGAAAATGGACGAACTAAATAACAATTTCTCAGAAATAAGGGCCATAACTCCAGTTATTACATTTGTGAAAGATCATTGTGCCCAATATGAATGGTATCGGTTGACGTTTTATCAAGTTATCGTGCTAACGGTCATACAATTGCTAAAAATTCCAAACTAAGGTCCATAACTCAGGTAAAATAAATTGGACAAAACCGAGATATTGTTGTGAAAGGTCCACATATGAATGAAATCGGTTGACGTTTGTTCAAGTTTTCTAGACAATTGTAATAAAATTGCTAAAAGTAGACATATATAACTCAGGTAAAAAGGATCGAACAGATATGGTTTTTGTGGGAAGCCAAATTCATATTTAATGATGCAAGTGCACGCTTAAGTGCGAATGCGCTTAAGTGCAAATAAAGCGTAATTGTAACTACTATCTAACCAACCCCTAAACTATTGGCATGGCCTGGTGTATCACATAGCAACACAAGAGGAGCATTGGGCTACTTTTAACCTGTTTCAATTAGCCTGACTGCAAACTATCAACTGTGAGTATGTGTACAACAATGATAATCCCTAATTACATATTATCAGCAACCCTTTTCTCCAAAGAATTGATGTATTCTTCCCGAAACTCAAGTATTTTTTTAAATAATTTGTTTTAAAGAATTTTTGCACATATTTGGGCCATTATTATGGTCATATAACATGCATGTGGCGTCACTTCATGAAGGCTTGCTTACCTGATATGGTTTACTTATTGACTGAAATCAGGGGGAAACCCTATTTTCATATTATCAGCCTCCCTGTCCAAAAATTGGTGTCTCAGTCCTCGAACTCTATTGATTGTTATTAAATCATCTCTTTGCACATATCTATAGCATTTCATGGTCATATAGCGCGAATATGGTGTCACTGAGGGCTTGCTCCCCTCATATGGTGTGCCTGTATACTGGAATATTGAAGAAAATTAAAGTAACCAGACAAATACAGAACGTTATTCTACTGCGAGTATCCCCAACTAATACAGAAGATAATATAATGCTATCAAGAGTCGCCCCGACTAAAACAGAAGGTAATACTATTTTGCGAGTCATCCATTTTGATAAAGTAGTTAGGATAGCTCCCTACCATCGAAGCCAATGAAAACAAGAGGTGATATGTCAATATGAGTTAAGGCTAAGTTATGGATAAGAGTGAACACTATTTTCGAGATATTGTGTGAAAAATCCATACACCAAATATGAATGAAATTGGTTGACGTTTGTTCAAGTTATCGCACTAACATACATCACATTTCTATAAACAGAAACAAGTGGCATAACTCTGGTTAGAATGTCGGGGCGGACCAGATTTTCTGTGCAAAACTGTTGCACATGACACTGACCATATCTAGGTTTGTTGCTGCCCGCCCACCAACAGTCCTTCGCGAAACCGTAAGTCGAGTTTTGATAAACACTTGACAAATAAAAGTATCTGAACATACCCATTTTAGCAGGAACTGTGTATGTGGCTATGTGCATGATATGGTATTACATGATTGCACTGGGGCTGCATGTGGGAAAATCAAAGCATTATTCTTCAACTCCATATTGGGGGAGTTGCGTTTATTCTCGATGCATGTTATGGTTGTAGTGTTATTTATAACAACTGGTATGATTTCCCACTATACATATTATGGACCTATCCAGTAACATATCAAATTCTGACACAGCAGTATGTCATTCAACGATGCTATTGTGACACTTTGACTACATGTTTATTACAAAGTACACGGCACTGTGATGGCATACCAACAATACGTTGTAGTACGATTTCAAAGGGCTACATTATAATATATTGTGCTCAGTTTGTCACACTTTCATAAATCAGTTTTCTTTTTAACGCACGAAACCTGTTTAAACCTGGGCCCCGAATGGCGTTTTGGGATAGATTGGAATTGACTACATGTACGGTATCTCTCAAGACAGATCATCATCAGCAGGGGGAATGGGTCTGGTCAACCCTGGTCAAAAAAGGGACACACAGCATTCCATGACGCACAGTTCAGTGGAATATAAAGTTAAATGAACTCGGATTTATATAAGAAGTGAACGGCGGTTTCTAAGTGGTCATGATATTTTAACCACAATAACATTTCGGCAAACTGCATGAACACCGAAGAGAGTTTTCTGAACTTTAACAGCAGTCAAGACCCATGACCACGTTGAAACCACCATGTATTACTACTATTCTTATTTACATAACTATATATATTTATATAAATTCATTACGCTTTTAAAATGTTCTATATCAATATTTTTGTGTTAATAATTCTCTTCAGATAATATATATGGATAGGTTATGTTATACTTTCTTATACAGCAAACAATAACAGTGTATAACAGAAAAACAACACTAGCATTTAGCTGGATCTCGCTTATATGACACACAATAGTTAAACATATATATGTATTAAACTATAAGATACAAGTTTTCATGTAGTTTACAGCTTTGGTGAAGTTTGTGTGGAAAAATCCCAGAATAAATTTATAACACTATATATAGACCAAACAAATATCTCGTGGTTCACTGCCAAATCCAAATGTGCTGAATTCTCAAGCAGATCATTCATGTCCGACAATCTTCCATGATTGTATAAAGCAGATCATTCCGTGATTCCGTGATTGGATATCGTAACGCTATGGAAAAGTGGGAGCAACATCAAGTATATGTAAATATATAGTCTTAACATAACAATATCTAAATTATAAATTTACTTACCAGGAGCACATATTTGAGAGCCAGAAGTCCAGAAGTATTGAGATGCACACTGACAAAATCCATTAGTATTAGGACACTGTAGGTTATTCAGGCAGGGATTCTCTCCATTTCCAGGATCAGTACATGATTTTTGAATGTCGATTCCTGACAACAGAAAGGTGATATGTTTATCTTACATAATTAAACGTAATATATTACAATAAAAAGAGCTCAGCAGAGAAAAGGCATTCAAGTACGAGATGCGCAACAAAACAGTAGCACAGAGACTAGAACCTTAGCATAGAATCTAGAACCTTAGCATAGAGACTAGAACCTTAGCATAGAATCTAGAACATTAGCATAGAGACTAGAACCGTATCATGGAGACTAGAACCTTAGCATAGAATCTAGAACCGTAGCATAGAATCTAGAACTTTCGCACAGAATCTAGAATTTTAGCAATGTTGAGTTTATAAAGAGAGGAGAACGATGAAACCCATGCATCATGAGACCTCACAAACGGACTGTATGTGAGTATATTAACATTAACCACTGTCACCACTCGCATCCACAAACCAAGCTGAAATGTAATAGGTGTAAATTATACTGAAGCACTTAATGGGCTGTTGATATTATTTATATCTTGAAAGTTTGTGATAAATATGAACCAATAGTCCTAAAATTTCAAGAGTTTAAACACATTTCCAGCTCTTTCTTTATATTAATCCCATTCCATGTGTGGTCTTGATTATCCAATCCATAATACTTGGGCAGTTAGAGAGTGATAACCTGCTGATAAAACATACTACACAGTCATCATTGTGTGCAAGCCATGCATGTGTAAATAGAGATTATCAATACAGTGAAGTGATCTGAGTCGCCATATCACGTCGAGTTGAGAAGGTGAGATCCCGGATCAGACAAGCTACGGATCCCACCTTCTCAATCTAGACGCAACGCGATGTGGAGACTCAGATGACTTCAATGTAGTGACAGTATGTTTATTACATGACTATTTGATTTTAGTTATTACAACCAACCTCTGAAATTTATTGAGAAATCTAATTATTTATGATTAGCTAATTAATTTGTCAACAATATTTTCAAAATTTAAAGAAAGAATCACATCAATTTCAAGGAGAAATGACAGAAAATAGTTTTGAAGCCTCGTTCTAATTAAGGGGTGCATGGTATGTAATCGGATCACGATACTCTCATGATCTGATTGATCAGTAAACAATCACAGAACTGATAGTTACCGAAAATAACAAGAGATTGCACTGGAGGTGCTGGCATACCCACACAGTGACAAATTCGAACTGACAAAGAATGGGTGAGATTGGATGGGAAAAACCCCCCAACATTTTCATACAAACAAAGATAAATAACTGTAGAACGGAAAACATGAACAAAATGATTGAACAATCAATTGATTGCCATCAGAATAGTGAAAATGTATACTATATTTAATTGATATCCGTCAACCGGTGATGGAGATACAGACAAAAACAACCAACATTTCCAAATGTACGAAGTTTAAGAACTCTAGAATGGAAAACCGGAAATAATAATGATTAAACACTCAATAAAACAATTGAACACTTTATTGCTTGCACCCATAGTAGTGAACACCCATACCAAATTTCATTGAAATTTATTAACCGGTGTAGATATCTGCTCGGACGGACAAAAAAACAACATTTCTAGATAAAGAAAGATGATTAACTCTAGAACGGAAAATCTAGAAAAAAGATGAACACACCATTGAATGCCCTCATAGTAGTGAACATCATACCAAATTTCATTAGATATTTGTCAACCGGTGGTGGAGATATCTGCTCGGACGGACAAAACAAAATTATCATTTCAAGATAAACAAAGATAAATAACTCTAGAATGGAAAATCCAGAAAAAACAATTGCGCACTCTGTTGAATGCAATGCCCGTATAGTAGTGAACATCAATACCAAATTTCATTCAAATCCGACAGGTGGTTTGAGATATATGCCCGGACGGACGGACACAAAATGGAGGGATAGATGTCTGGACAGACGGACAGAAGGACAGACGAGGTCAATCCAGAATAGCCCCCATTCTCTTAGAGAGTGGGGGTATAATGACAGTCATATAATACTATAGAGTATGGCTCACTTAAAACTTTCTTATTATTGATTGTAATTGGGTGACCACTGATTATGAAATATTAAAATTAAAATCATTATTCATTTTAGTTGATAGACAGGGGTCTTAGATTCATATTTATTATTTTATACCCAGAGACTATATAAAATTTGTTATAGAAAGAGAAACTCCATCTTTCAGTTAGATTATCAGTTTTCCCTATTGGGAATGTGATAATTAAACACCTTTGTCCTAAGAGAGAATGAGAATTTACAGATGGACCAATTATTTACAAATTTATTATCCATTTACATTCTCTTTACGGAAGAAAATCTGAGCAGAGATTAGAAGAATGACACCTGAGTGAAATAACCTGTATATTTCAATGATAATCTAACTGAAGACCGAATATGTTTATAAAATAATATTGACATAAACAAAATCATTTTATACATAGTGACTTGACAAGTTGCCCCTGTATAATACAGATTAGCTCCTGTACATACACATTTAATTTGATACACACTGGCTTGACAGGTTGACCCTATATAAAACTGATTAGTTTCAGTACAGACACATTTCATTCCATACATACTGGTTTGACAGGTTGACTCTGTATAATACAGATTAGTTCCTGTACAGACAAATTTCATTTCATACAAACTGGCTACCCAGATTGACCATATATAATATTGATTAGTTCCGCTACAGACACATTTCATTTCATACATACTGGCTTGACAGGTTGGATCTCCATAATACAGATTAGTTCCTGTACATACACATTTGATATATAATGGCTTGATAGCTTGACCCTGCATAATACAGATTAGCTCCTGTACAGGCACATTTCATTTCATACATACTGGCTTGACAGGTTGACCAAGTGAAATACGGATTAGTTCCAATACAGACAGACACATTTAATTTCATACCTACTGGGTTGACAGGTTGACCATGTACATACGGGGGTGACAGGTTGACCATGTATAATATTGAATAGTTCCAGTACAGACACATTTCATTTAATACATACTTGCTTGACACATTTCATTTGATACATACTGGTTTGACAGGTTGACCCTGTATACTACCGATTAGTTCCAGTACAGACACATGTCATATCACACAGACTGGTTGACAGGTTGGCCCTGTATAATACTGACTAGTTACAGTATAGACACATTCCAGTACATACATACTGGCTACCCATATTGACCCTGTATAATACTGATTAATTCCAGCACCGACACATTTCATTTCATACATACCGACTTCACACGTTGACCCTGTATAATACTGATTAGTTTCAGTACAGACACATTTCATTTCATACATACTGGCTTGACATGTTGACCGTGTATAATACAGATTAGTTCCAATACCGACACATTTCATTTGATACCTACTGGTTTGACGGGTTCACCATGTATACTATTAATTAGCTCTAGTACAGACACATTTCATTTGATACATACTGGCTTGACAGGTTGACCCTGTATAATACTGATTAGTTCCAGTACAGACACATTTCCTTCCTGTGGAGCATGTAAATTCTGAACTGCATGGCATTTCTCGGACCAGAACTCGGACCAGAACTCAGGCAATTAAATCTCAATATTGAAATAATAATCAATAATTAATAATTAATAATTAATCAGGGATGGAGGCTATATAATTAATGTGGGTGTGAGGCTATATAATTAATGAAGGAGTGAGGCTATATAATTAACGAGGGCGGGAGGCAATATAATTAATGAGGGAGTGAGGCTATATAATTAATGAGGGAGTGAGGCTATATAATTAATGAGGGCGGGAGGCTATATAATTAATGAGGGCGGGAGGCTATATAATTAATGAGGGAGTGAGGCTATATAATTAATGAGGGCGGGAGGTTATATAATTAATGATGGATGGAGGCTATATAATTAATGAAGGAGTAAGGCTATATAATTAATGAGGGCGGGAGGCTATATAATTAATGAGGGATGGAGGCTATATAATTAATGAGGGATGGAGGCTATATAATTAATGAGGGAGCGAGGCTATATAATTAATGATGGAGTGAGGCTATATAATTAATGAGGGCGGGAGGCTATATAATTAATGAGGGAGTGAGGCTATCTAATTAATGAGGGAGGACGGCTATCTATTTCTTTCTCAAAATCTCAGCTGAAAATCTGGAAAAATATTCCAGAAACAGTCAAAATTCATTTTATTGTACAAATCCAATATTTATACAAGCAACAGAAAATATTGAAAAAACAAATGCATGACAACACTTTTTAAACCCAAATTTCAGTGATGAGAAAGTTGCCTCAGAACACGGAATAAAACTTATATGGCTTGAGAGTTGCTAACTTTAGTTTTAAATTCAACAGCATTGGTGTGAACGGGTGAACATATTAGAATGGAGCACATTGCAATTAACGACTCGTATAATCGTTAGAACATACATCACCGCGCAGCCAGGATGTATGTCATCGTGTTTAACAGATAAGTCACCGCGTAGCCAGGAGGTATGTAATCGAGTTTAACAGGGAAGTCACCGCGCTGACAGGAGGTATGTAATTGAGTTTAACAGAGAAGTCGCCGCGTAGCCAGGATGTATGTAATCGAGTTTAACCGAGAAATTGTTTACTGCTGATACGTTATTCAGGTGCTATTTTGAACAAGTGCAAAGCCAACCATGGTATATGCCCCCGACGCTCAGTTTAGAGAGTGAGCAATTGATGGAATTTGTTTTTTTTATTTTCTAAACCTAAGAAGTGGATATCCTTGCCCCTTAAACTGGGTTATCAATACACCAACGCACAACCGAATCCAACGATCCATGCCCAAGTTACAAGCTGAAATGTTCATATGGATACAGAAATTCCCTAGTCAAGATGACATGTTCATATGGATACAAAAAATCCCTAGTAAACAAGGGCTTCAATAACGTTCAAGTCAAACAAGGGCCGTAAATTTGGTTAAAATGAGTTATATGAGACTTACATATTGTGTTCGGAACTTCCTCTTCTGGGACTAAACCAGAAAATACCAAGTTTCAAGGCGACTGAAGATCCATAAACAAATGTTATCACCCAGATACACAAAAACCCCAAATAATGGTGCATTCTAAGTCCGAAAAGGACCATAACCCTTGACAACTTCGGAAAAAATTGAAATTGACCAAGCATGTTCTGGGACTTTTTCCGGTTTATAGGACTTTTTGAAAGTCTCACAACAATAAAGTATCTGTTCAGGAGTGTCAAAAAATATCCATGTCAAAAGATGTCCATGGGGTATTGGGACTTTTGTTTGAATCCAATTTTATCATGTTTGTGAGATCAAGACTTAATAATGAGACAATATACATTAAATATGTGGGACTTTCAATTCAAAAAGTCTCATGAACCAGAATAAAGTCATTTGTATAGACAGATGGACAGACTCCCCGTCGGATGGACGAAGCCCACGGCTATATGCCACAAGCCTCCTACGATCCCTGAAACATATCAGATCACAATAAAAGATCGTTATAAAAGTGTTTTTGGAGCAGTTTCTTTTAAATCGATTTTGTGGATTGAATTTTAAGGCAGAGAAGCATACCCTGTTTTGTAGGATATTCACAGATATATAGGGCTTAATTCTTTTGGCCAATTTAATGGACATTTCTGAATCTGTTGGGCCATTTTTTCAGAAAGTTTGGTCAAATTGAATAACCAAAATATGGGATCATCGAGAAAACAGAATCTGAAACAAAAACATTAAGAAACACGCAATAATATAACTGAAAAAGTGTGAGTTGGGCAATGGAAATGCGTGCGGATGGGAATCACAAAAGCTATAGAGGATCTACAACGAGTCCCCAGTTTATAGCGGAATTTACAAAAATGCGAGGTCCAGAGACTCCAGACCTAATTTACTGGACGAGTTTTGTAAATTCCGCTATAAACTGGGGACGAGTTGTAGATTCTATTTATTACATGATCCAAAACGTCGACAAAAGATACTTAAATCAACAAATGGGACGCGAAACTAACATCTGCTTCTATAATGCACGCGATGACGCCCGCGTTAAGAAATAGTCCGATATAAATAATGACTCTTTGGCTTATTTAATGGCGTATATTTATTGACATAACTTTTCAAACTCTTCATTCATTATAGTTATTTGGAAAAAAAATATTGGAAGCATAATAATTTGAGACGTAGCGTATGGAATGTAAACATATGACAAACCAGAAGTCACAATTTATAGAATGTGTTTATTGAATGGAATAATGGTATGATCATGTAATAAAATTGTTTTTCAAACACAGGCGAGCAACTGATGATTAATTGATAACGGATTATGACGATTGTTGAATATAGCCTTCAAATTTTTTGGCCAAAAAGATTGGTAAAATGAAATTTACTTTCACCATATTTTTTCCAAAACAAATGGCCATTAGCCAAGTTGCCACCGGCAGCATCAGCCCTGATCACAGACTCGCTGCGACTATGTTATCTCCTAATTGTAGATAGACATAATCGTTTATTAATGTGAAATGTGCATACAGAATGCATAAATTTATTACATCAATAATACGGAAATTGCACCCGGCCATGTAGGGCCTAAAAGTCACACATCCAGTATGTAATTGCATGTGTGTTATTTTCGAAGACATGGCAATTCTTGGGATTTATCGTTCATACATGAATATCGGAAAAAAATGTATAGGTATCATGAGAGCTGTTATTTACAAATATATATAATATCTATAATTATATCTCATTTGAACAAATAATCACAAATAATAAAATAATAATTAAAAGTTTTAAAATCGGACAAGAACGCAGACCGTGTAGGTAGCTCATAGATATATATCAATCATGGTATGTACATATGCCTATGATTTCTAGTTTTCTAACAACACATTTTAACACACACAGGGACCCTATGTGTGGCATTTTCAAGGCTTTATAATTTGACGCCCAATGAAGCCTAATAGTAAACAATAGAAATAAGCACTATCGGACAAACTTCTCATTAACAATTATGATTTGAAAGTTGTGTTTTTGCGACAATGTACATTACTAAATTAGGTGGGAATCGATACCAGGCCCGTGATGGCGTGCGCGGCTTGAAACGTAATGTTCTACGTCCACCGAGGTAACCCCAAAATGAAAGTGTCAATAACACTGTAGCTGAACTTGGGGAGGCGTTAATACTTTTATGCTGAACAGTCAATAGAATGATAAAGAAGGAATGTAAAGAAGCAAAGTTTAAAACAGTTTCAGTAAATGGATTGTATTTTGTAAATGAAATTAATTTAATTTCGAACATTTCTCCACTAAATGTGGGGCCGCATGGTGTGCCGATTTATTCAAATGTGAAATCCAAGAATTAGCTCCAGACGCCCGTGTTTTTAAAACAAATTTCGGAAGAATTGGACAACTTCCATCTAGATGTAACACCAAAGTACCATATGAAGTTTGGATGAGGGATGTGGCATGAGCGCCAAAGGATACAAAGAGTAAAATCCAAGATTGTCGCTGGTGACCATATTTTTAACAAAATTCGGAAAACATCATTGGCTCACCATGGCTCACCATGAAGATCCTATTGAAGTTTGGTGACGATCGGATGAGGGATGTGGCCTGTAGGTTGTGCCGAAAGACATAGTCATGCAAAGAGTAAAATCCAAGATGGCTGCTGGCAGCCATGTTTTTTAACGAATTTCGGAAAACATCATTGGCTCCCATCTAGCGGTCACCCTGACGATCCTTATGAAGTTTGGTGACGATCGGATGATGGATGTGGCCGGTAGGGTGAGCCAACGGAAATTGTCTAGACGCACGGACGGACACACAGGCGGGCGGACGCCAATACACGGCAATAGCTCAAACTTTACAAATTAAAGTTGAGCTAAAAAGGAATCTCAAATGGCCGCTGTATTCCATCGTCGATTTAGGACACTATATGCAACTTGTAAGGTCTCAGTGTTAGGTATATGGTAGCTTTTTGGCACATCTGCATGCGTAAAGTTAGGTCACCTTTTCAAGTGTTGAATCAGGGTCAAAGATCTCCGCTCAGTGATAGAAATCACATTAGTTCAGTTCAGTTTCCATTCGCTCATCCACACCAATATATTTAACAACACTGCTTAAAGTTTCCACGTTCACATCACGCCTGACCAGAAGTGTCATATACACTGTAGCTATTAACAATATGTTACCCACGTTTAGTTCACGTGAACGCACATTGACTATCGTTGTGGTTACATGGTGATTGTTGGTTGGTTTATGTGCATATCATACTGACTCATTCACGAAGCAAATATATGTCATTTATCTTGTCTGGTAACACTGTCATATACAGACATCTGACTCTGAGTGGTAGACATTTACACTTGGTCATTCCGTCATGTGCTGAAACATCTCCAAACTCTTCTGTTTTAATTGTAGGGTGTTCAAGTATGCCATACCAGTCTTGTTTATGTATCGATACAGTGAAGTCTAGTCATCATATTCAATTTTTCAATTTGTGATGTTTATGTACATATATTCATTATATTGAACGATTCTGTCCAACCTCCATAGAAAGCCTATATTGGTCCCAATGTAGTCACCATTTCAATTTTATGAATACATGCTTTTATGTCTGCATTATTCATTATTTATTCTTTGAAATCGCAGTCTCATTTGCATATGTATTTGTAGCCTTCATTTTTCTATCTAGCATTTCTTGTCCAGAATATTCTCGTGTAGGTCACACACAGACATGTTACTGACAGTTGTCCTATACGACTTGGAGCATCCATGCTATTCTAAAACCACCTTCTCTCCCTCTTTGGTCTTATAGTATCCATCTACCATATATAGCCCAATCTTCCTTTCTCTGCCATTTCGATCATGTCAGATGCGTTGCCCTTCTGACTTGATGATATATATATTTGATCCAATACATAGCCATTACAGATTGCTTTTCCATCAGCGGATGACTCTGCGCTGGAATAATGTTGATATTATCGTCTTCCAGAAATATTGTCCTGAAAACCAAGTTACACTCAGAGGCAATCATAATGTCAGACGGATCTATGCCTCTACACCCTATATCCGGCAATACCATGCCAATAAACAATGTTATGAGTTTCAGACAACATCGTCTCAAGATGTTTATTTCAGATCCACAATACTTCAACAGTTCATTTTGTAAATGAAATATGTCAAGTCAAGTCCTATCATGTTCTTGTATGTCATCAGGGTTGTAGTGGTTGACATATGGCAGTTTACTGCATATAGCATTATGGTTATTTGTCCTATTGTACATGTGGAACATATCTGTTAATTAACGCCTTAATGTTGAACATATTTGGAATTTTTGACTGAGCTGATGGTGTAAAGTTAATGGAGTCAATCATCCTTATCTTTCATGACGGGACTTCCACCACCATATTGTATGAATTTAGGCAGCATTGCATCCTGGTAGAGTTAATTGAGAACCGGAAACGAATAACATCCCTTGACGTTCTAACGCAAGACTCAAACGGGCCTATGCCACTACCCCTATAACAGGCGATGTCATACCCATAAACAATGTTCTGAATTTCAGACAACAGCATATCTCACGATGTCAACATCAGATCAATTTATTTTCTAAGTCAACATCCGTAGTCATCTGAAGGTCTGGATCGACATTTAAAACGCCAAAGATACGATAACACAATACAGTCACCATTTATGTTCTTCTGAAAATAACCATTTGCAGAAATCATCCACGGTATTAGCCCCACTAAATACCATTTCATGTTTTTCACATTGGTCACTTCTGCTGTCTGGCTTGACCAACACATTTTGCGCAAACATCATGTGCTACACATAACTCGGGTCGATGCTCGAATTGAATACTTTTGTGCAAGTCATGCATGCGTAAACATAGCGTATCATTCGGTGAAGTCGCCATATCGAGCCGAGTCGAGAAATCTTCTGCACTTGTAGTCTGGTCGTTGAAGTATTGGACCTAGAACAAATTGTTGACAAGCTGTTTTTTATGTCATTTTGTCGGGCAGAATCTGAGGAACAACATATCCAAAATCCACTAAACTCCGCGGTGGGGAAAATGTTATGGAGCATTTTGATAAAAAGGGTCCTATTTGTGGTTTTTATGTATGATTTTCCATTCCTTATGAAATATATTCTTGAATGGCATTTGAATTAAAGTTATAGAGATTGCAGGAACATGCAACATAAACAAAATAATATTGTTGTCATGATAGACGTTTGTCATTTCGTGTACAATTCGATTGTCACAATTCAAAATGGCGGACAAAATGGCGACCGAAAGTGGAACAATTGGACATGTTTAGCTAAATTTCACCAGATCGTTTCTATTTATAAGAAATGTGGTTTAAATGGCCATTTGTGCCAACATACCATCTTAAACCATTGTTTGATAATTGTGAGCCATATTAAGAGGATTGGGAATTTGGGCCTTTTGGTGTCCCTCAAATTCGAAATAGATATACTAAATTTCGAAGAAAAATCATTTATTATTTTAATGCCCAGATTAACCGCAAATTGAACATACAAGTGTACTGAATACTCATTAGATGTCAGATATAAACCACTAGTATCCATTTTAGAAATGAGGCCATCACTTCCCAAAAATAGAGACAAAAGACGTAGTAAAGTTGGGCAATTTGTTTCCATTAAAACAGCAAAGTTTTATGTAATGGCTAGTACCATAGTAAATTATGTCGCATCATAATCTGATAATAATGAGCTATAAGTCGTGAATATTTTTCCCTAAAGTTTCCGAAAATGGCGGCGAAAATGCGATCGAAAGTCAAAATTTTTAATTTTGTCATTGATTTGTAACTAAATCTTCTCATATTGAATATTATTTGATGAGTGTCAAAAGCAACCAAACTGGTCTCGAAATACATCCAATAGGTGTTCAAAACAACATAACGTCTGTCCCCAAACCATCTGAGGGGCGTAAAACCATGAAACGGGTGTCTCAACCACCTTCTTAATAATATACCAAATTAATCGGTGAGTGTTCCAGTCCATAGAATGGGCATCCCAAATCAGCCAACTAGTGTCCAAAAACCACATAATATGTAACACAGTCCACCAGTTTTACAAACCATCCAAATGGTGCCCAAATCAGCCCAATGTGTGTTCCAAACTATCCAGCGATTGCCATATGTCACCCATCGAGTGTCCCAATTCATGGACGACGTGGTGTCCCAAACCACATAAATGGATGTCTCAAACCATCAAGTGTGTACCAGAAACCATCCAATGGGTGTCCCAAACCAACAGTTGATTGTCCATAAGTATCCAATGAGTGTCCCAAGCCACACGATGATTGTCTCAAACCACCAGGAGTGTCTAAAAGCGTCCAACTAGTGTCTCAAACCATCCACTGAATGTCCCACATCATCTAATGAGTGTCCCAAAAATAGTGTACAAACCATCCATCACTTATATCAAACCAAGTTTTTGGTAAACTCATTGGATGGTTTGATAAACTCACTTGATCGTCTGAAATACTCTATGTAGGGCTTTGTACACTATTGTAGATGTATTGTATAGATAGTTGGTAGTTGGTTTGTTACACCTGTCCAGTTGGATGGATTGGGAACTCGTTTGTGGTGCCAGTGTTATGGTTTGGGTACCCGCTGGGTGATTTGACTTCAGTTGGATGGTTTCATGGCACCAATTGGGTGGTTTGTTCACATTGAGTGGTTTGGGACACTCGCTATAGATTTTAGATACTTGTTATGTGCATTGGGACACTGCGTGGCCGATTGGGTCACTGATTGGGCCGATTGGGACACTATAGTTGAATGGATTGAGACGACAGTTGTATGGTGTATGGCATATGCCACTCCCCGGATGTCTTGGGACACTAGTTGTGTGGCATGGTGTACACATTGGATGCCTGCCACTTGTGGTTTCGGGCACCTGGTGGATGGTTTGGTTACCTTGGTACCCCAATTGTGCGATTTGGGACACTGATTGAGTGGTTTGACACACTCGATGAATGTTCACTGTATGGTTCATTTTACCCATTTGATTGCTATATCTATATTTTCTTCATTGATATCCAAAATTAACGACATTCCCTTCATGAAACGCACGGAACTTTTGGATATGTTATTATAGTCACATTTTGCTGTCAGGCAACTCGATTTGTTTACTAGTATTTTCAAAATTCCAATTTTCACCATTTGTTTTTGGACCCAAAAATTATGACTTTCCCATCGTGGAATTCATGTGGATTTTGGAAATGTTATGTTATGAGTATATTCACACTCAAAAACATCAAAAGTCATTGCATAGCAAAAATTTCACGGTTGCAGTGGGCGTTTCTTTCCAACAGTTTGACTGGAGTAATATTGAACTGCAAATCGACACAAAAAAGCCATAAATAGAACCCCATTTCAAAAATATGTAGAACATTTTCCCCATAGCGAATTTTGGATGTATTGTTCCCCAGATTATGCCCGACAAAATAACACCAAACACAGCTTGTTATCTATTTAAAATAGGTTCACTTTACAATTCGAGTCTCTACCAGGAAATTACAATTTTCACCATTTTTGTTTACATATTCCTAACTTTTGACCCAAATATGACGATTTCCCACCCTGGTATTTATGGGGATTTTGGTTATGTTATTATATGGGTATAGTCACATTTAAACACACCAAAATACATTGCATTGCAATTTGTTCTTGGTTGGGTGTTTTTCCATCAGATTGACTGGACTAATAAGGAACAACAAAATTTACACAAAAAGCCATAAATACAACCCTATTTGAAAGAGCAGTAGAAATTTTTCCCCAAAGCGGATTTCAGCGGACTGTTGTTCCCCAGATTCTGCCCGACAAAATGACACAAAAAACAGCTTGTCAACAATTTGTTCTAGGTTCACCTCAAAATCGAGTTTCAACGACCAGACTATTGTATTATCTTTTCATCTGGCTGTTGTCTGCAAAATATCCTTAACATCCATCCAGATTAATAATAGCTCATTCCAATGTATACGGTGCCAATATACAATGACAATATACGATTCCAACTAACTTCTCACAAATGGTTTATCTCTTCCTAACACATTTAGGTAGTTTCCTCGGTGTACACAATCAATATGAATCGAAGAGCCCTGTCTGGAAACACTCCTATCAATAAATACTGATTATAGTTCGAATTTCTGGCATAATACATAGAATCAATAGGGACATATCATGGGTTAGTTTTAACACAGATCAGCGATGAGACTTCATGCATCCTCAGATAGAGATAGCACTCTCTCGCTTGTTACGCTCCTAACGTTTTCCCGCTAAATATGTTTGGAGCATAGCAAGCAGGACAACTATATCTTGTTAGCATTTCCGCCAAGGCAAAATGTCAGATATGCAGTATACCAGAACATTTATAATACAAACAGTACTAGTTTATAGAAGCATTTCCGGCCAAGGGTCTTCGATTCATATATATTTTATAGGAGGAGATAAACCAGCTTTATGTTATATTATAAGTTTCCCCTGCTGGGAAAGTGATAACCAAACACCTTCGTCCGAAGAGAGATTGAGATTTTCAGAATATAAAAATAGGCAATTATAATCCATTTACATTTCTTTATGGAATAATATTTAGTTATTCAACATTTATAGAATAAGAACATTTTGGAGATAAACGTACCCTGTTGAGTTGTACATTCTGGGATTCGAGCATGAAAACAGTTTGTGAACGAGTCGGCTTGTCGGCGAGTTCACAAACTTTTTTCATGCTCGAATCCCAGAATGTACAACGAAACAGGGTACGTTATTCTCCATTGTAATTCAATCCAGCAAGGAATTTGCAAACAAAAACTATATAAAAAGTATCATTTAGTCATTTTCATGACACGAATCGAGACTTTCATTTTGCCGTTGTCACCGTGCACAAATCGTTGTTTTGTTCATTGCGTTACTCTGAACACTGCTCCGTAACAATTTCCTGTGGGACGGGTTGGCTCGTTGCGCTACTCAGTTCTGCGCCGATGAAATTTTACCGTGCTATATTCATATTTGATGCATACTGAAGCGGCATATGAGCGGTATCTATAGAAACAACGCGCGGGGTGCTCGTTTCGCTACTCCGTTCTGCGCCGATGAAACTTTACCGTGCTACAATCAGATTTGATGCACGCTGAAGCGGCCGATGTCGGTGAATCGAAAACTAAAGTTAGCCGCTCTCGGCCAATCAGAATGCTTGTTTTTAGTGACAAATACTCAATTGAATTACAATGTGAAATAACCTGTATACTTCGATGATAATCTAACTGATGACCACAAAGAACCATTTATTGGTTATAGAGCCCACTGATATTAGTTAATGCGAATAGTGTGCCTGTCATTGGCAGCATGAGGTCCACAAAAAGTGAATTTAGTGATGCTGGGCTAGCATCACCAAATTCACCCTATGGAGACCTCATTCTGCTTAGGCCTCATCTTCTGGGAAGTATCTATAGTATCAAATTAACATTGTTTTTAGTTACATTTCCCTTCTAGGAAGTTTCTATATCCCGTAATTTGCAGAAGATAAAATTCATAATTGAGGTGCCCAATGAGTAAACATTATCAACTTCAACTGGGGAACTTCAATCTGATCCTAGGTCTGCCATAGCAGTTGAGGGCCTTAGCAGAATGAGGTTCCCAGAGGGTGAATTTAGTGATGCTAGCCCGCTATGCGGGATAGCGTCACTAAATTCACCCTCTGTGGACCTCATTCTACAAATGACAGACACCCATTTAACACTAATGATTACTCATAAAATGATATTGACAAAATATAAACAAAGTTCATTTAAATGATAATGATAATGATGTATCTTATATAGCGCGTATCCCCATGAGGGCCCTAAGCGCTTCACATTATTACCCCAGCCGTTGAGTAAATGCCATGTTGAGTAATCCTTGCACACATGCAGCCATAGTGGCGCTTCACAAGATTACTCTTGGCTTTACACTTACCCAACAACCAGGTCCCAATTTCTCGTCTTGGTACGACGAAGCGAGCACAATACAAGTGACCTTGCCCGAGGGTCATAACATGGCGCGATATTTGAAACAGCGTGTGGCTATATATAGCACAGACACAGTTTAATCTTGTCAAGCCACTGTTGTGAAGACGAGAGTCCACCGGCCGGGCGAGAACTCACGCCGGTGCAGTAACACCATTACAAGTCCGACACTCTAACCACTGGGCTACACACCTCCACAACTGCATGGGGAACTTCAATCTGATCATAGGTCTGCCATAGCAGTTGAGGGCCTTAGCAGAATGAGGTTCCCAGAGGGTGAATTTAGTGATGCTAGCCCGCTATGCGGGATAGCGTCACTAAATTCACCCTCTGGGGACCTCATTCTACAAACGACAGACACACATTTGACCGATACTTGCTTGACAAGTTGACCCTGTATAATACTTATTAGTTCCAGTAAATACACATTTTATTTTATACCTATTGGCCTGACAACGTTATCACGTATCATGCTGAATAGATCCAGTACCACGCTGGTCATCCGTGTAACGAGGACCCGGATAAGTAACGACGGACGCGACTAATCCCTCATGCTTTCCACGAACGATGAGTTCAGGTTGGTACACACAGATCGTTATTATAATACCTTGTCGGTTTCAGGAGACGATTTTGTTGTATTATTATCGTTAACAATAGTTGGTTCCCCAATTACAACTTGTTATGTCATGCTGGATTAGATATGTTAGCATCATTTGTGACACTAAACTATGAGGTTTCGATTTATCGAAGAAAATATGTTCAAATAACTAATGAAAATTCAGAAATACGAAACCTCCTCCCTAATACATGTTGTCGTGCCGGATGATGTATGTACCGTTCACATATATAACATACCGTAGAAATTTCAGGATTGCTATAGATGCAAGTAAAGTGGACTTTTATTCGCGTTTCCAGCAACTTTGGTAGTAACGAGGACCCGTTGAATTTTATCTGGGAAAGTAACTGGACGCGAAAATTTGTAACGACGGACGCGTTTTTTCCCCTCAGAAATATTTACCTTCACATGATATGTCATGGGCATATATGGTCATGTTTGAAAAACAATGAAGGTAAAATATTTAGGATATGTTCAATTAATAATCAGATTGTTTTTTTGCACAACATAATGGGAAATATACTATAACACATCGGGGCGTGTCCATATAGTCCCGTTGGGGCGGGTGATGCATGTCGACCTGGATTTTTCCAACTGTATCCCCTTGAACCAAACCAAACACTCCTAAAAGTTCTCAAAATTACATTTGCACCCCCCATATATAAACAATAGCCATGAATGAGACGGCGCGTCTTGTTATTTATAAATTCGTATATTTCATTTTCAGACGGAGAAATATTGGTGCCTATTGAATGCGAATTCCTGAAAGACGATGACAGCCTAGCTTCCCCAGTGATCCCGCCTTCTGCGTGGTGCTGGTAACCAGCAGTGCCACGAATGTTGGAAGAAATATCAAAACCTGCAATCATTACGGCAACATTCACTTTCTCATATAAAAGACAAGCCAATGTCGTCGAGTGATGAATTCGGGGCTCACAGATCGGGCCACCACCATAATGTTCTCTGCGAGAAGTGTGGTGTGTTGTTATCCAGTCTATCCGTGTTCAGACAACATTACAAAATACACAACGAAGCATTAAAACAATGTTGCCCGTTTGAAGGATGTGAAAAGACATTTATCAAACCAAATCTCTTCCAGTCACACATGAACCGACATACAAAAAACAATTCACATGTTTGCAGAGGGTGCAACAAAACCTTTAGTTCAAAGGACATCAGAAATCGACACAGCAAGGTTTGCATCGAGGAAGCCACACACATACATGTACTACATGCAATATGTCATTCGTGGATTCGAGAGGACTCCGCAAGCACGAAGCATCAGTTCATGTTAATTCCCCGGGACTGAACTTGTGCCACTGATTGGCCAGTGACAGGTTCAGGTGGCCTGTACCCATGAGTGTTCATGTGTATTCCCTTGGACTGAACATGTGTTACTGATTGGCCAGTGACAGGTGGCCTGTAGTGGGGAGGTGTCACAACCGGTACTGTTACTGGCTGCTGGACAACGCGAGTGGCATGTGCTGCCACTATGTGTACCCACAACCCCCTTGTAGTACCGTCATTTGTGATAGGCTTACTGGGTTGTCCTGCCCCACCGGTTCTGTCGGTCTCACAGTTGGGCCTTCCCGCCAAGTGGCGGTCATCGTCACTTGATGGACCTCTTTGCCCCCACGTCAAGCGACTGTTATCGTCCCTGGCATTAGAATTATCTTGGCCTGGCATCAGTTCGTGAGTAATGGTCCTATGATAGCCACCATCGCTCGATCTTGGTTTGTTTAATTGCATTAAATCTTCAAACAACCCAAATCGCTGTTGATTGATTGATTGATTTGATTTATTGTTCCACCAATAACACATGGTATATGATACAAAGGTCAGCCAATTGACTGTCCAGATTAGCCGTGGTGTGATGGTAGTTACTATCATCACATGATAAGCCGACTGGTCCTCCTGTCCATTGGTGGTTATTATCACTACCGTGGTAATTACTGTTTGGCGGCTCATATTCTCATGGGGTTTGGTCCTCCTCTGGAAACCCTTCCCTATAATGGTCACCCGCATTAGCTCTTGGTTTGTTTAATCTGCTTAAACTCTCCAACAACCAAAATCGTTGTTCCAGCTCTGCCACTTTATTATTCATTTCATTTGCCGTGCGACGGTCATCGTCACTGGCCCTATGATTATTATTTGAGTGGCTGTAGTCATATTTTGTCGTTTGGGTTTCCAATGCGTATGGCCATGGTCATAATTAGCAAAGGCCTGTCCCGAGTAATGATCATCATTACTCGCAACCGGTCTGAGGTATGGCCGTGGGGCCCTGTGCATATCCAGTGAGTCATTCTGGGGTTTTATATAAGGATCTTTTGATCGTACCCCCCCTCTCATCACCCCTGGTCTTTCGCACTTCAGCGATCAATTTTACTCTTTCCTGAGCATATATGGACAAGTCATTTGTCCTAGTTGATGGGATGGCCGATAAATCTTTGCCGGGGATGGCTGACTGGATGTCACCATGTGATATAGGGGCCTCCGAATTTTCCCCATCGCTACTGACTTCCAGTTTTGATAACAAATTTTGCCCGGAAGAGGTGTATATACCTGTTATCGGACTGCGAACTATTACTGTCCACTCCCGACTTCTCTGGATTGTAGCGTTTATTTATCAGGTACTCCTCCGGATGAACTATATTGCTATCCGGGGGTGTCATGGCATAACCCGATTGAACAGTTTGGTCTATGTTCGGTGGAGGAAATTCTTTATACTCTGCCATTCTGTTTTCTGGACTTGATAGTCAATACAATTTTTTTTTATTCACGACTCTGTGTTTGGTAGCGAAAAAAATGTCGGTATCCTGCAAATTACTTGCATTAATTCATGTCGGCACACATTTTATAAGGCCTGAAATTTTCAACAACAAATTTACTCAGTATCACAACATGCCTGCTGGCATGGGTTAGTGATATTGTGAGGTAATGACACATATATATAGTAGGTACAAGTCTTTATTATGTTGTGAATAAGATATGCAGTGTGTACAAATATAATGATCAATAGTCGCCGCGAATTGGTGTCCCCGAATGGGTGATGCCTGGTGTGAATGATGCCTGGATATGATCTAGGTATGAGATGAGTCTAGTGAAAGCATGATGTGATGGGATGTAGTTGTTTCTTATATACTATTTGGGATGCATATTAGATGAGGTGTTTGGCAATACACATCGGGATTGGTTCTTCCGTTATGGTCATCTCCCTTGACCATATTTGGGAGCCATCTTCATTGTGTGTATATCTTCGCTGAGAGTAAGACGTGTGAGGTTTCGAGAACCGAACACGAATATCTGAGTTTGGGGTTTTATATATTGGGACATTCGTATAGTTTGAATCAAGTTGTGAGATTATAATGGGTAGTTATCTCACATATGTCCCCCACCCGTGTAAGATTTTTAGCGCAGCGGAAAATCTTATGTAACATCAAAATTATGGACCTAACTGGGGTAATTGTGATCATGTAATGTGGATGAGGCTGAAATGAAGTATAATAACATTGATTGTGGTGAAGTTATGATTAATACATGTGGAACAAAGTTGTCTTAAAATGATGATATGCGATATTAAGTTGTCTTAAAATGATGATACGCAATATTATGAGATTATGAAATAAATGGTGGGAAAAGCATATATGGGTTGGTATATAAAATGATCGTGCAAGCAGTCATAATGCGTGCTATATTGATATGTAGGCTTAGGTATGATAATAGAATATAGAGATACAAGTATGAGAAGTAATGAATATAACAATACGGTAATAGTGCATGGTATGTTTTGTAAATGATGAACATTGGTGATGTATTATATAAATGCATGTTGTATTGTTAATAAAATCATGACGATATGTATACATTCGGTATTGTGGTAATGAGAGACCAAATGTTTCTCATCTGCCGTCAATTGCACAGGGAATTGTTGAGAGCATGTGTCAGAGGTGAAATATTGTTTGGAGTGTGGTATATGAGACTTTGATTAATGCGTTTGTTGATAGTTGGCGAGATCCGTGACCAATGTTATTGAAGATAATCGGCGGTCAGTTGTCTAACTCTTGGGGTTGGCACGTGTCATATCTGCCGTTAATTGCTCAGGGAATTGTTGAGAGCATGGGTCAGAGGTGAAATATTGTTTGGAGTGTGGTATATGAGTCATTAATTAATGCATTTGTTGATAGGTGGGGAGATCCGTGACCAATGTTATTGAAGATAATCGGCGGTCAGTTGTCTAACTCTTGGGGTTGGCACGTGTCATAATGGCGTTATTATATGCAGCTGACGTGGTATGCATGCAGTAACGATATTATAATTAGTCTGTGGGTTTGTGCCCCTTATAGGAAAAAAAAATGGTATTATTGGGAAAATGATCAATATAGATTAAGTGGTGGGTTATGGATGGACGCGTGAGTTTTCATTATTTTCATAGGTCGTAGTGTGGATGATTCTTCATCGACATCTCGCGGGTGTTTTTTGGGAAATGTCAAATCTTCTTGTGTGATTTGTATTTGAGGTTCCTTAGCTGGAGACAAATGAATATCTTTCGTGGCTTCATTGGGTATTGGTGGGGTTAGTCTGTGACGAAGTTGCATATCAGTTCCCTTTATCATTTGGTTAAGTTTATTTCGTCGCTTTGCGATTTTAATTCGTCGCGTGTTGTGATTGCGTTGAGTCTGGTATTGGGAAATTTTCGTGATACACTGAATAATGTATTTGCGACTTGAGATGGCAATCAGTAAAATTAATACGAACGTAATGACCGCGGGAATGATAATTTGGTAATAATCCTGTTTTTTCTTTTGTTTGATGGGTTGCAGGGATGTGACTGTTTGCAGAAAATCATATAATGATAGTTGCTTTATGGGGGGTAACTTGTTTGGAATCGATACTTGAGGGGGCAAGTTATGAATTTGGGAAAATAATGGCTTCCATTGTGGCAATTTATGTAATTCAATAGTTGATTGTAATTGGGTTATTTGTGTCTTGATGGTGATGTTTGATGAGTTCAAAGTTGTGAATGCAATTAGTTTGATACTAGCTGATGTAGCTATGCACCTTGGTGGTAAAGTTATCGTTGCGATGGGGGGTAAAATTGTGATTCTATACGGTCGTTTTCTTAAGAGATTGTGATGACAGTTTACTGTAAATGTATGAGCTTTTTTGTGGTTGTTATAAGCCATGTACATGCCGCCAGCTTAATAGCGGATGGTAAATTATACTGAGGGTAAATGGCTATAGGGCAATTTGTGGCGGTATTTTTTGTATCATTGGTGAATATGTTGAGTAGGCAGTTATGATTATGTGATGCGGCGATTGAAATTTTTTGAATTTTACAATATGGTAATTTGTTTAAAATACACGGGTGATTGTCACCAATGGTGGTATATTTGGATCGGTCGGGAGATAATAGCAGGTAATTATGAGTAATATCGATTCGGGCAACTGTATATTTATTGTTGTGTCTGAGTCTTGGGTCTCGAGGGTCTAATGGATAAAAAAATGGTATAGCGCGGAATATGTCAAACTGCATTCTGATATCGCGTAAATAAATTGTTATGGTAATGATTAGTCTGCTGTCTGTGAGTATGGTTTGTGTCTTCAAATGTTGGTAATATTTTGCAATTCCCGATTCTATGGGGAATGGTAACTTCAAATGGGCTGGAAGTAATTTCGTTATACTGTCAACTGCCTTTTTTAAATGTATTGGGCTTATGATCTCCGGTGTAAATCGGTGGTTAATTAGAGAGGCAATTTGAACTTTAAGATGTCGCAAATATAATTTTGCTTGGATAACATCTTGTTGTATTTCGTGTAATATTACTAGAAACTTAGCGTTGATGATTGTGAATATTTCAATTGTATGCACATGTTTTTGGGTTCGATGTGTTTCTTTTCGAAGTGTGGCTTGAATATTGGATATTGTTGTTGATAATGTGTTGACTCGTTGGCGATTTTCGTTTGAAATGACGCGTGTTATATTCATGATAGAATAAGCGGTTTGAGTATCGTGTTGGATTTTTTTTTGGTTTTGGTAGAGGGTTCGTATGTTATCTTCTACATGTGTAATATCTTACATCGAAGGGGTGCCAAATAAAAACTTAGCTATATCGCTTATTACGGGTAATATTGCTCGTTTGAGTCTTTTGGTATTATGGAGTTGATAATAATTATGATATTCATATTGGATTTGTTTTGTTTCCGTGAGAGCCGCTGCTAATTCAGTTTGTAAATCTGTCAAAATGTTGATGAGATTAAAGTTAATGTTATTTGTCTCGTTCCTGAATGGAGGTTTGTTATGGTGATATGTGCTTTGATGAAACGTGGCACAAATGCTATTGAGTTTATTTTGGGCCATCCTTATGTCGGTAGCGAGTCTTGCTATGTAGGTATAATATGGTGTGAGTTCGATGAGAAAACTGAGATCCCAATTTTCATTTGAGACAGCAATTTGCCGGTGATGCAAAAATAACATGTTCTGTCGAGTTAACATAGCGTCACTAGTTTGAAAGCCGATGATAAGTATGAAGAGGGTCGCTTTAACGAAGTTTTCTGTAGGCTTCATATCGCTTGCACCCCTATAAGTAAAAATATAGGTGTGTATTAGCGGGTTAGCCGGTATCTGATTATAAAGATAGATTCTCGTGGGCATGGCTTATATGGGTTAACTGGTTTGATTAATCAATGAGATTTTTCGGCCGGTGTAAGTTTACTGTTTACTGTGTATCTGGGTACCCCCAGAAATCGACGAAAAATGACGTCACGCGATGCCAGTGTGGATACTAATTAGCAGCGCTGCGTGTATTAGGCGTGTCGATAAAGGTAATTAGTGGTATAGCGGTATAAAAGCATTTGTATGATGGCTGGAAAATATTACGGGCCTGTCTTTCAATCTTTGCAGTTATGAGTCAACTTTTAAGTGAGTTAGAGTGTAAGTTAAGCCATGCGAGGGCGTCTGGTCTAGGTTATTTTGGGGTGATCGTTGATTCGATATATCTGACGTACGTGAATGATCAGATAGTCGATCAATTTGAGCGGGGAAATGAGCACGCCCGGACTGGGGTATCATCCAAGAGCGATCGATATCTGTGTACGTTGTGGCTGGAGAAAAATGAGAGGTGTTACCTCATATTAAATCTGAGGGAGCAGATTAGGGAAGAGAGGAGAAGGTTGATAGATCTGTGGTCGGAAGAACAGACTGACTGGTAAGACGGAGTTGAGTTGGGCCGGCTGATGGGGGAGATTTGAGGAGGTTTGGCAGGAGGAGTGAAGGAGAAAGATGGGCCCAATCTTTGATAGCTGTTTGTGCCTATATAATTTAACGTGGGTTACATCGTGCTAATGAAGATTGGTTTCATTGAAAACATCACATGGACATCTGAATGTGAATGACGAGTAGTATTGCTGTATTATTTAAAAAATGTATGTGTCATATGGTGTAGGTATACCAACAGTCATGTCAATATGGATATCAAAAGGCATATTAATAAATGCGTATTGTGTACTGGTATATATAGGTTCTTATTGCTATATTTGACATGATTATTGGCGGAAATATTTGTTGATTGTATAGTATTAGGGGAGTGCAATTGACGCATGGAATAGTAGTTCTATCTATATTGTAATGATAATATTTGATCGCGCATTGTCACGTGGCTCTGGTTATCTTGGCGGTGGGGGGGGGGGGGGGGGGGGTATGTATACAATATCGTCGTGTTGGGAGATATATTGCATGGTGATCTATATCGGTAGCATTGTATATGAATGGTAATTGTATGTTCCTATTTAATTGTATTGATATATTTGAACAAAATGTGTTCCTGACGTGATATTTTGTTCCTGGACAAATTATATCGGAAATTTGTATTCCGTTGTCCTATTGGAACAACTCGATGATTGTACGTGTGTGGGATTTGGATGAAGAAACTTGATGCTTCTATATACGTGGGTTCTATACATCGTTTCGCCTTAATGAATAGTAATGGTAGTATGAACTGATGTTGGACATGTGTTAATTTGAGTTATAAGATCCGATATAGGGCGTATATGAATATGTTATTAATGACAGTTAATCATTGGCAAGTATATTTGACAATAATATATGGGGTAGGGAAGAATATGAAAAATATTGCTTAAGGACTGACAATATTTGGGTCGTTTGGGATAAAGTGCACATGGTGAGCCTATTTTGGCACTGTATATGCACATTTTGGTAAGCGGCGGTATTGGGTGAAGTTTGTACGTGAATTTCGTGTTCACGTGTATTGGATTTTTGTTTTATGCACGATATAGATGCATGTGGGGTCCGTGTATTGCGCGTTACATGTATGTAAGAGTGAGCTTCAGTTAGCTCTGTACATGTATCTGGGATTTTTATGCACGATTGTGCACTGTGTGTTCTATACATGTTAAGTTAACTGGGCCTTGATTGGCCGTTAACATGTACGTTGTATTTGGAGATTTTCTTGTGGAAGGGCGTTCGGGTATCATGGGAATTGGATGGGGAATGGTGTATGAGGATTTGATGGGTAACTGTGTACACACGTTTGTCGTGTGTTATAGGTTACATGTTAAGTTAATTAGGCCTTGATTGGCCGTTAACATGTACGTTATTGGGAATTTCTTGTGGAAGGGGGTTTGGGTGTAATGGAAATTGGATGGGGAATTGTATCTCACTAGATACGTGGGGGGGGGGGGGTAAGCGTACTAAATCGTTAAGGAAGGTTCACCAATCGGTGTTCATGTCATAATAATTGGTGTGTGTGTGTCACTTAAGTTTGATATTATGATACACTTGTGAGGTTGTGAACCTTGGTTAATTATTTCATCTAAATAGGATTATTTGAGTTTGATGAATAATTATGGATAGTTTTGGTTATGTTACGAGGCAGATAAATTGGCTGGGTAATGTTTGTTTATGTTATTAGTTTATGTTGAAATATTCCTATTTATTGATATGATACTTGTGTAACATATTTTTATTGTATTTATTTATTTTATTTTTTTGAGGGAAGCAAGTTTAGCCCTGTGTGCATGGTTGCACCGATGCACACTGGACTTGCCAGCATTGAGTTATATCTGATTATTAGATGATGTTTAGTGTGTTTATTTATCATTGGATATTATGTTTAGATGTATCGAAGAGATATCGCTTGATAGCTGGTTAGATGTTAGCGGGAACAGGGGTTTGTAATATATATTTGAGATAGATAGTGCCTAGCATGTCCCTCGGGAATCTTCGAGAGTGCTTGCTTGGTTTGGCACAGCGTCCCGATTCGATACGGACGCTATCTGCCAATATGAGATAAGTATATAAGGTGTGGGAATATCGACAAGGGTTATTTCTGACATAATTTTCATTATGTCTGATTACCTGCGATTTTTGGAGGCTGAGGTTGCTGTGTTAGAAACGAGCCAATATGAGGTAACAATGCAATATGTGGATCACATATTGGCATTTTATGATGTTATAGTTGCTGTGTGCCTGGCTGGAGGGACCAGTATAGATTGGGCACGGTATTTGAGTACCGTGTCTGAATTAGAACGATGCCACAAGGTGATAAATCTCCGGCTGGAGATTATAGATGAGAGGCAGAGGACAGTAGACCGTGGAGCCAACATCGGAGAGTGCTATAAGAAGATGTTGGTGTGACTGCTGCCCCTGAAGAATTCGGACCGTCCCTGGATCAAGAGCTGGCTTGCATTCTGCAAGCTGGCACGGTGTTTAGCCAACAATAACTTGAATTGAATTGTTTTTGTGGTTATTCACCGTGTTAGCCTGTAGAAATAACATCTTGCTGATAAATTCAGTGAAAAGAAATGTATTTTTTTTTGTTGTTGTTGTTGTTGTTATTGTTGTAATCGTGGTAATTACCCAAAGGTGTTAATATTGGTTGAGCTACAAAGAGTAACTTTTGTAAACGTGCTAAATCGCCAAAGATTATTTAATTATAGTCTAAGATTGGTTGAAATGTAAAGAGATAAATATATTATTAGACCGCTGCCAAGCGTTCAATACTGTTATTGATTGGGTTATCTAAGTTTTAGAATGAAGAGCGTTTGTTTGTTCGAGGGGGGGGGGCGGTGTAATGGTGACTTTCATATTAGGATTGGGAAATACTGAATATCTGGGTGATGCATGCCGTGGTTAATATTCCACACGCCATATAACAAAAGGCGTTTAGTGGCAGTTTTAGGGTGTCATGACCTAAAATAAGGTCGGACGAATGTCCGTAAAATGAGGTAGGGATTGGGGAAGTGTTGTTGATGGGAGAAATGCCGTGGTTTATGTACCAATCGCTCTATAATGAAGAGCGTTTTGTGGCGGAATTGGGGGGGGGGGGTGATATTGAGGGAAATATGCCGTGATTATTGTATCAACTACTATATAATATATATAGTGTATTGTGGCGTTGGTGGGTGGGGGTGTCTACATTGAGGGATAATATGCCGTGGTTTCTGTACCAATCGTTCTTATGATAAAGAGCGTTGTTTGGCAGGAGGGGGGGGGGGTGGTATTGAGGGAAATATGCCGTGATCACTGTATAACCTACTGTATAATATATAGTGTATTGTAGGATTCGTTTGCTATTTCAATGAATATATGATTGAGTTAAGCATATTGGAGGGAATGAAGATGTAACTGAGTCATGGACGGGAGTTTGCCATATTTCGGAGATTGGTGCGAGAGGCAATGATCGACAGGTTGGCATGTTTCGTGAATAAACATTTAGTCAAAGACGCCGAGTGTCAGTCCTTAGCGAAAGATATATATTACATGTCGGTTAAATTTACTTCGGCATCATGACTCAATGCACACCTGTTAGCGATAATTGAATTAGAGATTTGGGAAACGAGATGATGCCCTGTTTAATGATCATACCACTGGTATGAACGAAGTTTATCGTTTGGGTGTCTATCTCTGTGCCGAAGGGGGTGGGATGGGAGAATTGCAGTAGGGTTATGCCTTTGTAAGACCTGTTTTATATAATATTAATAAAAGTTATGTAAATTATCTATCATTAGTGATTGTGAGATACTTTGATACATGACTATGAATGTTCGATATCAGTTGTCATCTGATATAAATCATATGTTTCCGTACTTTCGTTTGACCAATTTGTCGAACGGCTGTCGGGTGATGTATATTGGAAGGAATTAGAAAACGATGAATCTTTAGGCGTGTGTTTGGAGTATGGTGAATATAATTTACGATGCCGGCCGCGTTTGTTATCTGCGCGATCCGATTTTGTGTCTGGCGTCGTACTATAAGAATTTTGTGTAATTAATTTGTGTTTTATGACATTTGGTTCCTGTGTTTGGGGCCTAGATTGGTCGCTGGGTGAAAAATCCGGGGGTGATTGGCTGTCTGTTTTATTAAAATGTTTCGAAGCCATGAGTCTGTTGGCTAATTCAGCCAATGGTATTGAAGAGCTGTCGTCTGTGTTTGAGCGCTCAAGTTGAGCGCGCTTAATTGCCGTGGTTTTGAGGTCATCGTCTGATTCCAATGTGGATTGAGAGCTATTATTATCGACACTGGCTTCACTCGGTGGAAATGCAAATCGATTATGTCGTTTATTTTTTAAGTGATTGGGAATTTGAGGTGTAGGCCAATCAATGGGGGATGGTTTGATGTGTTTAGCATGTGATTTTGTTAATTTAGCAGATAGGTCATGTCTTAATATGTAAGATATGGGGCCTGTCTGTTTCAAGATACGCCAAACGGCTCATATTTAAATGAAAATTTGTGATTTGGTTGGTGGATTTTGTAATAGACGGATTGGCCTATTTTAAAGGTTGGAATAGATCCACCTTTGTTCTGTTTGTGGTTGCGAGAGGCTGTTTCGAGAAGAGATTTTGTAGTTTTAAAAATAATGTGTTGATTTTGAAGCGTGGTGGCTAAAAAATCCTCTCCTAAATACTTTTTCTCTGTGTGTTAAAATTCGGTCTATGCTTATCTGTGGTTCTCTAAAAAAAGTTAGAAAAAATGGTGAATGTGTATGTACACTGGAACAATGGAAGTTCATTGCTTGTGATGCATAATTTAGATATAGGTCCCAATTTTCTACATTTGCTTGGGTGATTGTTGAAATGATTGATGCTAGACTTCTATGCGAACGTTCTGACTTACCGTTACTTTGGGGTCTGTAGAACGAAGTGAGGCGGTGATTGATATGGTAATATTTACAAAATTCAGTGAAGGTAGAGTTTGCAAACTCGGACCCATTATCTGTTAATATTTCTTCAACTGATCCAAATAAAGTGAAATACTCTGAATTCAATCTTTCTAAAATTGTATCCACCATTTTGTTAGGTAATGCGTATGCTAAAGTATGTAATGAAAATTGATCAATAATAGCTAAGATAAATCTATTTCCTGACTGTGTTTTGGGGGAAAATGGTCCCATAAGATCGATAGCTATGAGTTGTCCTGGCCTTGATGGGGCAGTGACTGGTTGAAGCGGGATTTTTGGATTATAAGCATTTCGTTGTCGGCATGTATGACAATTGTTTATGTATGTGACAATTTTTGCAAACAACTGAGGTGTGTAATATCTATTCTGTATGGTCGCGTATAGCGATTGTACCGCTCTATGGCCGAGACTGTGATATTGGGATATAACTTCTTGTGCTATTTTGTCCGTTATATATATACGTAATTTAGGTATGTCATTATATATTGATATATAGTGTAGGATACCATCTTTGAGAATAAAGGTTTTTGCTAATTTTTCGGGTATATTTGTTGATTGCATTTGTTTGATAATCTCGGAGATTGTGTGGTCTCCTGATTGTTCATCTCTTATATTAGTTATAGGAGGAAGGACCGGGCTGTCGTCGAGATCAACTGGTGGTTCGGAATCCGTTTTCTGTTTTGGTTGTTTTTTTTGTTTTGAAAATTCCTGAATATCTTTCATGTCAAGTATATTAATATCCTGTACAAGGGGATTGGTGGGTGGATTTGGGTCGCTATCGGTGCAAGAATTGATGCACGGGTGTGTGTCGGGGTTTATCCGACTGCAAAAATCTGCCGTAACATTGTTCGTGCCTTTAATATAAGTAATTTTTGGGTTCAATGCTGATATTTCCAAAAACCATTTTTGAATTTTTGTGTTTATCAGATCCTGTTTTTTAAACATGTGGATGAGGGGTAAGTGATCTGTTTTAATCTCTACTTGAGATCCTTGTAAGTAAAATTTAAATTGCCTTGCAAACGTATATATCGCGAATGCTTCTTTTTCCGTGACAGAATAATTCCTTTGTGATTTGTTAAGTTTTTTTACTGGCGAACGCGATTGGTAGTTCAACGTGTTTATCATCTTGGCTATGAGCATATTGTGATAGTATCGCCCCGATACTATGTATAGATGCATCTACTGTCAGAATGAACAGTTTGTCGGGATTTGGGTAAGCTAAGATGGGGGCGGTTGCTAAGCTTTCTTTAAGCGCGTCGAACGCTGTTTGGCACGGCGCATCCCACACAAATTTAGCATATTTGGCTGTGAGTTTGATTAAAGGCAATGCCGTAGATGCGAAAGTAGGAGAATATGACCAGTAATCTGCGGACTTCTTTAACTGATTTCGGAGGTGGTAGAGACTTGATAATTGAAATTTGTTCAGGGTCAGGGGATGTGCCCTTGTCGGAAATAATATGTCCTAAAAATTTGACTTGTGGTTGGCAAAATTTAGATTTTGATAGTTTAACTATTAAGCCGTATTCCCTGAGTCTGTCAAATAATTTTGTGAGCTGCTGTATATGCGTTTGAGGTTCGGAGCTATGACAGATCAGGTCATCGACAAATCCTTCTACAAATGGTAAATCGTGTAGGGCCATGTTCATGAGTTTTAAAAAATACCCTGAGCTCGAGACATATCCCATCGGGGCTCTTTGATAACTGTATTGTCCTTCGGACGTATTCATAGTTAATATGGGAACATCTTCGGGTACGACTCCAATAACATGATAAGCATTTGATAAATCAAAGATACTGAAAATAGTTGAGCTGAGTAACTTGGACGATATTTCTGTAAAACTAGGCATAGACCATTTTAATGGAATGGAAACATCATTGAGTTTTCTGAGATCGATTACCAATCGATAATTGGGAGTACCATCGGGATTGGGTGTGGCTTTGCGTATGAGGAGACTGGGAAATCCCCACGATGAGTGGGCAGTGGGTCTAATAATGTCTGCATCTAATAATTTTTTTATCTCAGCAGCCATAATTCGTTGTTTGTTCAGTGGTGTCGGATATTTTTTGCAAAAAATAGGTAAAGTATTTGGTTTGAGGTCGATTTTCATTTTAATTTTTGGACAATATCCTATCTTGTTTATGTCATTTGTAAAAACATCAGGGTATTGTGATACTAGTTGCAATATCTGCTGTTTAAGGTGTTGAGGTGCCACGATATCATTGACAGATATAGGTTGAGTCTTGGTGACTGGAGGGTTAATGTCTTGCCGGTCACCTATGGTGTTTATACTGTGTTTGTTTGGCGGAGATGAGTTAATGTTTTGCTCATCGGATGCCGTGCATATCATTTGCTCTTGAGTGCCAAATGCTTGTGCTATCACACGGCCTTACCTAATGGACATATGTGACGCCGATTGGTTTTCTATCATGACGCAAATATTGGGATTATTTGCATCTGCTAGCGTGTCGGTTACATGTACATTTGGTTCGTGTTCGAAAATGGACATGTTACCTTTGCCTATTCGGATTATAGGTGTGTTAAACATATCATTTGGCCCTATGAGTCTGCCTGTTATGATGGCGCATGAGTGGGGTGATAATGAAACGTTATTTGTTGATCGGATGAGTGATGCAATGTGACCATCCCTTAACATCGGGTATAATTGATTCTGTATTCTGAATTTTTCTAGATCAAAGTAAAGTCTAATACTGTGTTGTTTCATAAAATCGCGCCCTAAAATGCAAGGACGTGACAAGGTTGCACATATGACAAATTTGTGAGTAAGAATGAGTTTTCCGATTCTAAATGTGAGATGTGTGGATCCAAAAACTTTCATTGGTGTACCATCGGCTGATGTGAGTAACACATGTTCTTTAATTAAAGGTGGTCGATTTGGCATGGATCTATAAATGTCGTATTTCAAGCAACTGGTGGTTGCCCCGGAGTCTAATAGTGATCTAATCCGTTGTTTGTGTATTTTAATGATAGTTGAGCATGGTGTTTGGTTTAGAGCACCATCTGTCATATCACTTGGATATTTAAGTACTGGTATAGTGTGTTGTATGGGTTTGACTGGTGGTATTATAGGGTTAATTGCAGTATTGGAATGTGATTCGCGAGAACTGGTGCATGTTGATTTTCTTTTGGATGATGAGTAAGAATTAGTAATGTGTTGGTGCTTGGGCTTTTCAAGGCGATTCAGGGTTTTAAATTGGGGAGGAAAGGTTAAATCCAGAAGTGGTGAGATAGACTTATTGGAAGAATTATGAAATCTGGGTTTCATAGAGGAACACCTGCTATGGCAGAAAGTGGTATGTGTTACGTGCCTGTGGCGAGGGAGATCAAGTGGACGCCGCGTACGGTAATTAATATATCGTTGGTTTTGGCAGTTTGGTGGTAGCGTGGGGTAATGATTAATGGACTGCAGCTGTGAATTATAGACTCTATGCTTTTGAGATTCGTATGTTCGATGATCTTTAGCATATCTATGATTGTGGTTGTATATTGTGCTAATTTGATGTGTTATTGGACTCATTGCGTTGCGTTGGTGGGTGGGGGTGAAATTTTTGATGCAATGAGTCCTCATCTGTTTAAAAATTGGTTGTTATTTTGAGGCCGACGTCTGCATTGGTCTGTGGTATGATTGTTTAATCTGCAGTATGTACAGAATAGGGGTCGTTGAGCTGTTGTAGTATATCTTGCATCCATGGTCTGGATGCGGTTTGGATGGGAGACCCTTGGTTCAGAGTAGGGGATGGTGAGAATTTGAAGGTTGGCGCCTGTGGGGGTGATCATTGATTCGGTGTCTGTCTTTGGATTGACGGGGGTTGTAAGTGGATTGTGATGGCCCTCTTGGAATGTGCCGATGGTTATTGTCGATATCCATTGGTTGAGGGGATTGTAACTGTGGGAATTGGTTATAATCATTATGATGTTCACCGTAACGTAAGCGATAGCGTTGCCGAAGGTTCATTTCGCGTAGGGCGATATCAGTAGCTCTATCAAGCGTTATGGGGTCGTCTTTGAGAAGCCTGAATTTAATACTAGAGTCGCGAATACCGTCGGAAAAAAATGCTACTAATTGTGTTTGCACTGCTCTTGTGTTAATTTCATCAGTATACGCGTGTTTAGCAAGGGTACGTATGCGTTCTGCAAACATGGCAATTGTTTCCGTATGTCTCTGCATAATGGCTCGTAATGAGGAAATGGCTTGAGGCGAATCAGTTATGGAACTGAATAATGAGCGTAACTGTGATTTCAGATCGGTCCAGGTGAACGTGAATTTTCCGTCTGTGTTATTTTCATTTATGAAGCGTTGAATAAATTCAGAAACTTGAGATTTACATGTCTGAGCGGTAATTTTTATGATAGTCTCATCTTGTGCCGAAATCGCGCGGGAGTATTTTTCCACCGCATGGACCCATTGGGGAAAAGCGTCAGGCTTGCCATCGAAGGGTTCAATAATGGAATTCATTCCCAGCAGTGCTGTTATTGTTGTCTGTGTTTTTAAACTTTCAGTCTGGTCGCGGATAGAACTAGTGAAATGGCTAATTTCATGGGTAAGCCGTGACAATAGCAAGTTCTGATTATCTTTGCCCATTTCATTAGTAATGTCTGTGTGGGGGGGTCTGGCGGTTGATCGGTCCGTTTCCCTGTTTAATTCAAGGTGATGCTGATAATTGGTTGGATGAAAATAATCGCTGCTCTGCGGAGGTGGTGACTCCATTATGTTATTAAGGATTAACGGTGTCTGTTTTGGGATCTATGGTATGGGTGCGAAATATGTTGTATTTTTTTCCAAGTGCCGTGGCGGTGTATTATGCGATTCAGGTGTATTTGACACGATTCAGGTGATTTATTAGGATGTTTTATGGGAATTGCCGCGACTATAGAGTTGACAATAAGTTTTGGATAATCCGTAAAATGAGCCGGAAATGTATGCCACTCGTTCCAAGAATCTAGTGTATGTCCTGAGTAGTTATTTGTAATCATACAACGCACGTATAAGCGGATTGTATCTTGCGTTATATCAATGCGAATGGGATTGCAATATTTAATGAGTTGTGGCGATAAAGTTATTTGGTGGGGTAAAGCGTATCTACAGTAAGTTTTAAAATTAAGAACTGAATGTTGTTTGTAAGAGGTGGGTGGTATGGGCTGATCGTTTGAAGCATGTATTGTAGTAGGATGGGTAGGTAGTGTAGGTGTAGTAGAATCAGGTGATGTGTCCATAACCCACGTGAAAAAAAAAGGAGTAAAAGAATGCTAAAAATAGGGGGTGTGCAATTTGACAGCAAATTGGAAAGAAAAGATGGTCACTCACCAATTTCCGAGAAGAATAATGTGCACAAGTCTGTGATGATGAATGATGTACAGAGTGTTCTTGTCGTGTTTATTGGAAGCCGAAGGATGTCCAAATCGGATGTTAATGTTTATGTGGATCTGAATCTGGTCTGCAAGAGGCGTGAGTAATGTTTTTAGCTGGATACACGATGTGAGCTGGTTGTATGAGAATAAAAGGTTGATTCGTCTGTGTCAGATGAGTATGTATGCGGTTCTGTGTGTCCGAAGGGTTGGTGTGCGGTCCTGTGTCCGAAGGGTTGGTGTGCGGTCCTGTGTGTCCGAAGGGTTGGTATGCGGTCCTGTGTGTCCGAAGGGTTGGTATGCGGTCCTGTGTGTCCGAAGGGTTCCTGTGTGTCCGAATGGTTGAGTTATGGTTGACCGGTGCAGTGGTCTAGTGTGTGAGACTGTCTATCCGTGGCTGGAGTGTAAGGCTGTATCCCCGTGGTTGAGTAGCTGTTTGAGATTGTTTCTGCTCTGTAGTGATCGTCTAGTGGCCGAGACTTCAAGTTGTGTGGTGAGACGTAGAACTGTTCACGGTACCATTAATACTATGTGAGGTAATGACACATATATATAGTAGGTACAAGTCTTTATTATGTTGTGAATAAGATATGCAGTGTGTACAAATATAATGATCAATATCCACACACGTGTAATTTGCATCATGGTCCCATATTAGCTTTAGTGATATCATCTCGCCGACGGCAAGTGTCCGAAATCCACCCAACCACGTGTCTGTCGATAGCAAACATTCATATACACTCTTAGTTGTGCAAAGAGAAACAGTAATGGCGAGAGGAAGCACACAAGTCTCCTGACAACGTTTCGTCTGTTTAAAATTTGCTGTGAAACAGTTGGTTAACAATGCGACAAATAATGGAAAAAAACACATAAACATGTCATTCCTTATACATTCAAAACATTCATGTTTCTAAATAAATTGTTTGTCGGAATATTCGCGTCCTCGGTTACTCAATGTGATTTCCGAAGCGCGTCCAACGTTACATGATAACGGGTCCTCGTTACTCGTTGATAATGCTAACTATTCGAATTGCTGGAAACTGGTTGCGTGGCGGTGGTTGTGTTGCTTATATTTCAATGACATGGATCCCGGTGGTACCTCAACGTCATGGATTGTTCAGATTTGCACGTGATAACATTATCTTTTGGGTCAATTTGCGTGCAATATCAGGGTTTTGCAACAACTTTCCTCTTTATACATTAATTGTGGACAAGTTGACATCAATTTAGCATCCACCGATTTAGACTAATATTGTCCCAAAACACTACGCACACTAAAACATAGGTAGATTAATTTTAAAGTCCTTTACTCAACGTTTTTCTTGACAAGCCCGAGACAATTTCTTCACACGGAAGTCGCGTCCGTCGTTACTTATCCGGGTCCTCGTTACACGGATGACCAGCGTGAGTACAGACACATTTCATTTGATTCATAATGTTTCTTTTCATACAAACTGGCTTGACAGCTTGACCCTGTATAATACTGATTAGTTCCAGTACAGACACATTTCATTTCATACATACTGGCTTGACAGGTTGATCATGCATAATACAGATTAGTTTCAATACAGACACATTTCACTTGATACCCACTGGCTTGACAGGTGGACACTGTAAACTACTGATTAGTTCCAGTACGGACACATTTCCTTTGATACATACTGGCTTGACACATTTAGTTTTGATGCACTCTTGCTTGACAGGTTGACCCTGTATAATACAGATTAGTTCCAGTACAGACACATTTCACTTCATACCTACTGGCTTGACACATTTAATTTTGATACACACTTGCTTGACCGGTTGACCCTGCATAATACTGATTAATTCTAAAACAAACACATTTCCCTCCAACAGAGCAGGTAAACTCTGAACTGCATGGAACTTATGGGAACTCAGTTCCAGTACATCCAGCACTAAATCCGAGGCCTGTAATAATTGAACTACAATGCTTTGTTTTTGATTAGTTATCAATAGAAGGTGAAATGTCAATAATGTCAATAGATGTTTGGAACATCTATAGCTATAAATCACAATAATTGTTCCAAGGAAGTATAATTATTGTTATTCTATTGAGACAATTTTCCATTTAAAGGCACGTGCGGCCTTAATTGTCGAAAATATTCATATTTGTTCCAAACACCGTAAACAGAAAAACATTAAAACGCACACAGTTCCGTTCATATATACCATGACCATCGCGTAAACAGCATGTTATCATAAAGACCTACTATATTTTGCCCAAGCAAGAGCCTGATTGTGTTACAGAAGACAGCACAATGCTACTGGCTAATCACACACAAATGGCATAAACGCTCTTTATTAGTTCCATATCAGGTATTCACCAACAAAGAACGCTCTTTATGTTTACAATCATAATATAAACAAACACCAGAAAAGTTACTTTTTATGCTTTTGTTTACATAACAATGGTCAAACATATGACCATAACATAATGATTATGCGATATTTCTTATTTGTATACGGACAAAGTCTATCTACATTTTGATGTTCTTTCTGTTTGTTGCGGTTTTTGACGGGTGGAGATATTTTCACAGGATACCCACCGCCAAGGCCAACCGTGTCTTTAAATGACCATACTCAGAAACTAATGGCAGTAGGAACAAGAACTATCTATGGAGGGTAGACACCAAAATGTACGCTGATTATGAAAGTATCGAGTTTCCTATCCATCATTTATTCCGAAGTTATCTCCATTTTATGACTATTTTTCTCTATTATTATTTCTATACTTAACCATTTTCCACATTTTACTACGAAACGCAAAACATATTAGTCACTCTTCTTACGATCCGTCCGGCCGCCAAAGCCTTTATCAACGGTAAAACGGTATGCTTAGAAAGAAGGATGACTTGTGTTTCCACACTTAATTTTGTAAGTGAGCAGATATAAAACCAAAATAATCGATAGTAATGACTGAATACTCACGCGATGAGCAGGTTGTTCCAGTCCAGTATTTATCACTGCTGCACGTACATCGACCATTAACACACGTCATGACTCCCTGACACGATGTATCTGGTGCTCGCATACTACATGACTCTCCTACATTCAGTTCTAAAAGGTTCATGCAAAAATACGACATGAGAATGCATAAAATTCGAAAATAAACGTAGTTAAGTTGTTTATGACACCTAGTGTTGTTGATCATAAATTTCTGAAAAATTCGAAAACAAATCGAATATCGAATCGAATTTTATAATCTTGGTCCTCAAGATGATAAGATAAGATATATTTCCCATTTTCTTCTGTATGTCAGAATTATCTATAAAATAAATAATGTTTTCATGTGTTTTGTTAATGGTGGATCGACAATTAAAGAAATATTTTATTCAAAACATTACAAACAATTCTACCATCATATACAAAATAAAATGGTTTGGGTAACCAGTGACTGATGTAAAAGGCTCAGAGGGAAAGATGATATTTGCAAATATTTGTTTAATAATTTTATACTACTGACATGCGGACGTCACATTTTGTCATTCAAAATGGGTTTATGTTTTATAAATGTAGCCCATTCGCAATGACTCAGCCATTTCCGCTTTACTCGGAAATAACCTCTTCCATAAATGCATGCAAAATCCATAGTTGCACAATGATACAATATATGGCCCTGGTTATCAGCCAATGACCTATACTTTTTTAACACAGATGTAAATGGAGCACTGCTTAGCTGTACCAAACTTGATCATGCATTACATATTGATAAATAGTAAGTCATAGCAATATTTAGTTCAAGTTTAACATATGAGTCTCCCAGTCAACAGACTGCAGTATGCAAATAATCAATCATGTGATTGAAATAGTCCGGCATATGTATGTCTATTTATGGAAGATATTATTACCATGTGAAAGCGGAACTGGCCACGACGTTGAGGATGATATGTGGCCATGTATAGGTTTGTTTGTACATGCTTATTGACTTGAATATCGACTATCAGAAATAAAAATGAGACCTCGATATCCACTCTCTGGAGGACAAATATCTGTTTTAATTATACGAGTTTCACTCTCTCAGAGTTGGATGCCACCTGATTGCATAATAGACCAACCTCGAATTATTTTAAGATTCCATAAGTTTCTGAATGTCTAACAACATGTAGGAGTCAACTGCGACTAACCAAGTTACTGCCACTAACCCTTGGACGAAACAAACTTCCCATTTAATTCAAGACGAATCTAACTGATTTCTGAAAAGGGCACACAACGTTCATGAGGGTTTTGGTCAAAACGGCTAAAATATGAAGTTATATTGTATAATACAACAATGGAGCGGTTATTAAAATATATGTAAATAATTTCTCTATATAATATATCAATTTTAAAATGTAAAATTTAGTGAGAAAATGTGGCTGTTGACTTCCAAGCGACGAAAGACCCTTCTTAATATTTTGAGGAGAGGACATTATTGGTTTTATTCTATTTATTAGGTAATTGACACATATTTTAGGTCGGACATGATTGTATAGGTTGTATTTTGCTCTGAACTTGTCTGAAAGAAATCAGGTCCAGTTATTTTTGTATACGAAAGCGTTGCGCCCTTTTAAGAATTTAATAGCAAGTTGAGGTCAACGCGGGATAAAAGTACACTGCCTCAGTTGGCCTATCTAAAACCGTGTGGCAAACTAAACATGGCGGGCAGTTAGGTATAGCTGAAGGGTCACGGACTCATAACTTTGCGTAATTCAATATGCGCCCCGCTCGGCTGTTCCTTCACATGCCTGTATTATAGCCTATTCAGAATGGACCAGTTTACTTGTGCTCATGCACTGGGCGGACCATAGTTCTATCAGTATATATAAGAAAAATTAGAGATATGAACCTGAAAATCCGATCATAGGTGGGCACGGTGTGAAAACATTTTGAATCCTATAGCATCTAGACTGGCCTCAAGCTTTCCAAGTTTTGGAAATTTCCAACCTGACACCTATATTTAAAACTGTTGACCATTTAAGTTCACAATTTTGAACAAAAGTACAGGAAAATAATGTTTTCTTAAACTAGTTAGCAGTTTTTGACTGGCCATGGGGGTCGCGAGGGACCCATGACACAAGCTTCCCAAACGTTGGAAATTTGCAACCTACCGATAACACCCCGTGAGGTTGGAACATTTCCGACTGATGGCCATTTCAGTCAAATTTTGGTCCAAAAGTAGGAAAATATGTAAATCTTGGTCTAAAAATACCAAATTCCCCACTAATTAATTTTTAGTAAATCAAATTAAATGAACAATTGCAACCTATTGTTGGTGTGAAATTTCCAACTTTAATAATGTTGTTTCCAGTATGAACTTTCGAACTGTCGAAAAATCTGGGGTTGAGACACCCCACCCCACATATCCCCTCCCCCGAACCTGTCCCCCCCTTCACCATATTTCGCCCATGTTTTCCGACATCGAACCACCAACCCACCCCTCCTTGTGTTTTGACTTTTTCTGAAGATTGTATGAGAGAAAATGCAAATTTATGATGTTTTCGCGAAAAGCACGTTCGATAGTTTATATACAGATAGTCGCGAAATTGAACAAATTAATCTATACAAACTAATATGTACATATTTCACAAGAGAAAAAGAGCAAATGAGCAAGAGTGGAGAGGGAAAAGAGCAAGAGAGCAAGGGAAAAAGAGCAAGTGAGCTCCCTTGCTCACTTGCTCTTTTCCCCTCTCCCGTCTTGCTCATTTGCTCTTTTTTCCCTTGCCCCTTGCTCTTTTTCTCCTCTTCTCTTGCTCTTTTGCTCTTTTTCCATTGCTCACATGCTCTTTTTTCCTTGCTCACTTGCTCTTTTTCTCCTCTTCCTTTGCTCTTTTGCTCTTTTTCCCTTGCTCTTTTGCTCACTTGCTCGTTTTGCCTTGCTCACTTGCTCTTTTCCCTCTCCCATCTTGGTCTTTTCCCTCTCCCCTCTTGCTCATTTGTTCTTTTCCCTCTCCCCTCTTGCTCATATGCTCTTTTCCCTCTCCCCTCTTGCTCATTTGTATCAGCCATTGAAATCACTGTTAGATTAGTCGCAAGTGTGCGGATTTCCTCCACCACTAAAACTGGCAATGTCGTGATATGGCCTTAGTGGCTAAAGCGACAATAAACCCCAATCAATCAATCAATCTTGCTCATTTGCTATTTTTCTCTTGACCCCTTGCTCTTTTTCACCTCCTCTCTTGCTGTTTTGCTCTTTTCCCCTTGCTCACTTGCTCTGTTTCTCCTCTTCTCTTGCTCTTTGTCCCTTGCACACTTGCTCTTTTCCATCTCCCGTCTTGCTCACTTGCTCTTTTCGGTGGCGCTCGCCACCATAGAATGGTATCCTCTGAACATAGTCGCTTGTCACATATTAAAAAGTTTGAAATTTTTGAACATTTTAAATTATTTTTCAATTTTAGAAACAATTTAAGTTTTTGAAGTTTTTCATTTTTGTTTTAAATTAGGAAAAAAAATTAAGTTTCTAAAGTTTTTCATTGTTTTTTTATTTTTGAAAATTATCCATTTTTTTCCTCTATTTTTGAAGTTTTAAATTGTTTTTTAAATTTTGGAAAAAAATTGTTTTCCTTTCAACTTACACCATATGAAATCCGTGTGACCCTTTAACATTCATCCACAGTGTGTGCCGTGTGTCACTTTAACATTCATCCACAGTGAGTGATGTGTGTCACTTTAACATTCATCCACAGCGAGTGCCGATGACTTTATGAGTACCGAGTGTCCCTTTAACATTCAAACTACCCCTCGTTCAGCGAGGTCATCACGTGATATACATGTAGATAATGCACCGTTCATAGGGAGTGACCTAAAATTATGCTAATTGCCCCAACCGGTGTACTAATAGATCATGACGCAACAATATGTCTAGACTGACGCCAACTGGGGGTACTGTAGAGAAAGTAGGTCATGTACTTCCGTCACGTCACAATATGTCTAGACTGACGCCAACTGGGGGCCTTATCATCACCGGGGGGTATACAATAGCGAGTTTGTGTTCTTGTTTCAATTCAGCAATGCCTGGGTCGGGGCGAATTACACATGACCTCAATTGCCTCACATCGGTAAACACCCGTCGTCGTGCCAACAATAATTGGATGTTATGCTGATCACAGTCAGAAGGTTCACATATTACAAGTCAAATTGCTTCACATGCTTTGTGTGACCCACATTATGTGAGTAAAGGGGGAATGCCCAATAGCAGACATCCTCCCCGTTCTCTTGCCACATTATTCGTGTTTATAAAAACCCCTTCCTGATAATGCATGCTAGAATACTAATGAGTAAGTTATAACATGTTTATGTCTGTCTGTTTGTCTGGTTGTCTGCTGTATCATCTTCGAATATACATATATAATTTTTGGGGCGTCTGTCTGTATATATGTTTGTTTGTTAACAATATCCGGGATAGCTGATGTACAAGTTTCTAAAATTATACCTAAGGGTAAATTACCCGCGAAGTGTTTATGACGGGTCATAACGTGACCCCGAACATACCCTGACCTTCAACATAGTCATTTCGATGTCATATTGCGCCTTTCGACGAGTCGCTACGAAACTTGATACCTGGGGGTATTTTTGTTTAGGGAACGTTTTTCGAACAATCCAATCATGACCCCGACCTTACCTTGACCACACAATGGTCATATCAAGTCCATATCGCGCCCTTCGACGAAATATCGGCATAAATTGATACCTAGGGGTATTTATGTCCGGGTAATGTTTGTACGAGACGGGTCGTGACCATGACCTTACTTTGACCTACAAAATGGTCAATGCGGGGTTATCACGCTAAACATAAGGGGAACGGCTCGGACATGTCGTGTCACCCTGCTAACACCTTATATATCCATAAGCCTATTGTTCATACACCCCAATCTCATACTGACATGATACTTTGAGTTTATACAAACAGCTATAAACCGCTACGTCAACATGGGGAATGTAACATTCAACTAACATCGCCGAAAATTTCAAAGAAATCGACCACACCACTCCACAGAAAACATCGTCTGAAATACTCACAATTGTAAATATTTACATCTCGATTCGGGACGCAAATATCGGCGATAAAATAACACAACTGATTTCGCCATCAAGAGTCATTACATTTAATTAATATATAAGTATAGCTGTCAATTATGTTGTCAATTGTGATTGATATTCATGATAAATAACTACTTTGACCAAGATTCTCAATTTATGTTTATCGCCCTGCCGGAGTGTTTCACACCACTTTAACTACAAATACGCGTACCTTTAATTCGGTATTATTGTATGTGACATTTTATATTCTCCCACGTATCAGTGTCGCAATAACAACGACACCTCCCAAATTCGCACCAACAATATAACCTTTTATGATAGTGTGTGAAAATCCTTACATAATAAATCCCATATTAAAATATCAGAGACACATAAATAAATAATCCTGGCATAATAAATCCCATATTAAAATAAACATAAACGTATAATTTGAACGGTTGCTTTCAATCCGCTTGGAATTTGGTATCCAGCAGCTAATGCGCTGATCTATCATGCAAATTTACACATATCCTATCTGCGCGAATTTACACATATCCTATCTGCGCAAAATAACTTGATTTCGACTTTACCTACGGGACAGCAACAATAACATTTGTGGGGAATGGATAACATATCTATAAACGCGTGTATAACTTTAATTTAGATACGATATATATTAGGTGCTCGGTACCTGATATACCAGATAATATGTATGGGGCTTTCGCACTTACCTTATATTACGCATGTGGGTCATACAAAGCCTTAATCAATTGTTATCATGAAACATAAATCATAACACAGAATTTGTATGTGTTCTATGAGTTTCTGCTATCTTTTCTGTTCCAAATCTTTGAGACTGTATATCAGAAACTGCCGTTACAGCAGGGTGCTCTGCCTATCATTAGCTTATGTCAGCTTCCGGTGGGCAAGACATGGTACCTCTATATGTGGACTCTTCTGCTATTGGGCATCCCCCCTTTACTCACATAATGTGGGTCACACAAAGCACATGCATAACTTACTCGGAACACAGCTCATTGATGTCCACCATTCATTCGATGGACAGCCACACACTCCATTGACACACTGCAGACTGACGTCATTCCTGCACGAATCCTCTGGTAATAATGTGCACGATTCTCCGATGTCGTGTCCTGCGAATAAATTAGTATTTCCAGATGAACAAATTTAAGAACGCCAGCGTGTACTGAAGTTGTAAGATGGCGTTTAGTGTGAGTGTGCTTTTGGGAGTATCTGATATGCGTGACCAGCTTTAACTTTCGTATCATAAGCACTTTGGTTTCCATTTCAGTAGGTCACAAGGACCTATAGCAGCCTATACAAAATCATCTGAGCGGGGGTTCGGAAATTGCGAAAACGATGAAATTTTGACCAGATTCGTGTGGCGGAGGACGAATTGGGCCAAAATAAGACCTTTCACTCTAAAAACAACAAAAAACACTTTTTTAAGTCGAATATCAACTGAATGTCTAACGCCGAACGCCTAACCAACTTCACACGAAAATATTTGATTTTTCTTGAAAATTTTAAAATCGGTAACAGTCTGTGATCCGTGCATTTGGTTATGACCATTACTAGTGGGGAGGCACTCCCTCACCAAATTTGGGGTATGTTGGTCAATAAGCATGGCCTGTGCCCTCTACATAGCGGCCTATATCATCTGTCGAACACCAAACGAATGTTAAACTGCTAGTTTGACATCATCTGAGCGGGGGTCTGGAAAATGGGGAAGCCGAAGAAATTGGGAACAAATTCGAGTTGGGGAGCACGAATTGGGTAAAATGAACACCTTTCGCGCAAAAAACTCAAAACCGATTTTTGGGTCGAAATTTTCTAAATCCAGCTATGGTCTGGAAATGGGAAAACCGAGGAAACTTCAGAAAATTCGAGCGGGGGCGCACGAACTGAACCAATGGAGCACCTCTCCCGCCAAAACCCGAAATTGGATTTTTAGTGAAATTTTCTATGTTGAATGTCAAACGAATGTCGAACGCCTAACCAACTTCACGCGAATGTCAAACGAATGTCGAACGCCGAACGCCTATCTAACTTCACACACCTAAAATCTAGCGATCTGAAATGTCCAATTATAAGATCCGTCCATAAAATGGGAGACGAATAACATTTTATTCTAATTTGTGAAGACTTGCAGGAATTTCGTTACAAATTGATCAGGCGGTATTATTAGGAAAATTCAACGGGAGAAACCTTTTGTGAATTATTGAAAACTGCGAGAATATTGACATGTTAAAGGTGGATTATCTCTTTATTAACATGTATTATATAGTTACCGGGGTATATTTTCTGGTCTAAAAAGGTGTGGTTGTTTAGCTAACGAACAATAGTGGTTACAATTAACAGAGTCCAGACATTTTATTGTGTAATTTTGTAAAAAATAACAGAGTATAATCAAATGTGTAACCTCTCTAATTCAAAAATATGCCTCTGAAAATTTCTAGAACAAAGACCTTACAATTAAAGGTAAACGCTCCTCGATTACCGTACTCTCGGGATCCAAATAATAGTGCGGGGGTGATTCCATAGAAAGTTAATTAAAGTGTAGGTCCAAATACTAGTGCAGGGGGGATTCCATTGAAAGTTAATTAAAGTGCAGACCCAAATAAAAGTGCAGGGGGGATTCCATTGAAAGTTAATTAAAGTACAGAACCAAATACTAGTGCAGGGGGAATCCGTTGAAAGTTAATTAAAGTGCAGACCCAAATAATAGTGCAGGGGGAATCCGTTGAAAATTAATTAAAGTCCAGACCCAAATAAAAGTGCAGGGTGGATTCCATTGAAAGTTAATTAAAATGCAGACCCAAATAAAAGTGCAGGGGGATTCCATTGAAAGTTAATTAAAGTGCAGACCCAAATAATAGTGAGGGGGGAATTACATTTAAATTTAATTAAAGTGTAGGCCCAAATAATAATGCAGGAGGGGGGTATTCCATTGAAAGTTAATTAAAGTGCAGACCCAAATAATAGTTCAGGGGGGATTTCCATTGAAAGTTCATTAAAGTGCAGGCCCAAATAATAGTGCAGGGGAATTTCCATTAAAAGTTCATTAAAGTGCAGGCCCAAATAATAGTGCAGGGGGGATTCCATTTAAAGTTAATTAAAGTACAGGCCCAAATAAAAGTGCAGGGGGAATTTCATTGAAAATTAATTAAAGTGCAGGCCCAAATAATAGTGCAGGGGGGAATTCCATTGAAAGTTAATTAAAGTGCAGGCCCAAATAATAGTACAGGGGGGGGGGGGGTCCATTGAAAGTTAATAAAAATACAGGCCCAAATAATAGTGTAGGGGGGATTCCAAGTGCAGGCCAAAAATAATAGTGCAGGGGGAATTAGTTAATTAAAGTGCAGGCCCAAATAATAGTGCAGGGGGGTGGGGGGGGGGGGGTCCCATTGAAAGTTAATAAAAGTGAAGACCCAAATAATAAAGCAGGGGGAACTCGGACATAACAATAACTGTTGTTATATATAAACATACATGTATTATGTGTCATGTGATGTGTTATTCAATTTTTAAATGTTCACATGTATACCCAAATAAGCACTGTGTGGGGGTGGAAATTTCCCAAGAAAATAATAAACGTGCATGCATGTTTATTTGTAGCCCAAGAGTATATACATTAGACGACTCTTCATACTTACTACTAATGCAATTTCTTCCATTCCAATATGATGGGTCGTGACATCTGCACTCGAAACTAACCAGAGCACATACCAGGTCTCCATAGCATTGATCGTCGTACACACCTGTGCACTGTTTTTCAAATGGGAGTTCTGAAAATCAAGAATGTTTTTTCATTGTAATTCAAGTTAAATATTTGTCGCTAAAACGCGCATTCTGAAAAGTCAAGAGTTGCTAACTTCGGTTTTTGATTCGCCAGCATTGTGCACTAAAGCGTTCGCAAATTTTGAAAAGAGTACGTTGCATGGTCGACTTCAGTGGAATTTGTGAACTATTTAGATACGATTAGCAGAACGTTGTTCGGGGGCTGTTAACCCATGTATTTGATCACCGAAAAAAATGACAACTCACTTCGCAGAATTGCATGCAAATAGAAATAGCTTTTCGTGCAATTTTATGGAATGCACCTTGTATCGTTGAATATTTGGGAATTCGAGAATGAGAACAGTTTGTGAACTCGCCGGCAACAGGAAAGAGTAAACCATCTCCTTCATCAATCTTCCCATCATTGTAATCATTGTAATCGTTCTAATCATTGTAATCATTGTAATAATTATAATCATTGTAATCATTGTAATAATTGTAATACAGTCAGGGGCCTATACTATAGAATACAATTATTGTAATATCAGCGTTAATTTGTGATTTACTGATTTTGTAATACATATTTTGTGTTCTATATTATTCGACTGTATTTCTATCAGTATATTTCTTTCATTGTAGATTGAAACTCAATATATGCCAAAAACTCTTTATATGCAGAATACATTGACATGTAATGACTTATATGATCTTTTTGGCGAACCATCTATATACCGGGATTCACTTGACCGGACAATCTTTCCATTTTTTGGAGAAAAAGGGGGCCTGAATGTTTCATTTTTTTCATGTTTTCATAGTACTCGAACACTACAGCTTTGTAATATGTAAAACATCGCAATACGGAATGATAAAGTACTGGCTAAGCGGCTTCTATAGTACAGCAATAATACATTTTTGTAAAAAATCAGTATCAGATTACTAATGCACAAGCATACTTGGCATTAGCATCAGGGACGTTCCTATTGGGTTCCAACTGGGGGGGGGGGGTGAGACCATAACATTTCCAACTATATAGGATTTGGTCTAATATAGGATATATATGCAAAATTCCAATATTGGCTTAATGGCTTAATAATTTGGGTTTCTATATGTTTTGTTTGTAAATAAAGACACTAGTAACAAGAATGACATAGCATTGATCCAATTGTTATATATTGAGTACATTGTGCATGCAGTACATTATACATGATATTAATCAGAATATGTTTGAGAAACGAATACGAGTTGCATGTATTCAAATGTCACAAGTTATAACTCACACAATGGTAACAATTATGGATGCTGAATTATTGTTATATCGTTAAAGCTGTCCTCAGAAATATATGGAGGTTTGACATTACTAATAGACTAGTGACCATGAAGCTATGTGGTTGGTAAAACATACCAGTCTGCACTTGAAGGAAATGCGTTGCCTTCAATTTCATATATTTGTTCAGGTAATGAGCATTACTGAAATGTATTTACTCAAATGAATGTATTAACGTGTAACATTGACATTACATTGCTACGTACCTGGCAGGACAAATTTAAATAAACTGATTAATATACTGCTATGAGAGGAACTTAATGTATAAGTGCAATGTCCCCTTTAACATTTAAAATAATAATAATAAAAACATATTTTAAACATAGTTTAACATATATATATATATACATATCAACAAGTTAACAATATATTGAGTGAAATATAGTCACCACATGATTAAAAAAAGCTCAAACGTAAAAATAATAGAATCCTGGTTCAGAATTCGGAGTCGAAAAAAAACAAACAATTTGTACAATTCCGGAATTGGAAAATCGGTGACGAGTATTTGGAATTGCAATTCCGAGTCGGAAAATAAACAACGGGTACAAATTCGGAGTCAGAAAATCGCGAACTCTGATTGAAACACTTAGATCATTCTATTTACTTGTAATTTTAATTTCCAACTATTGAGTGTAGTATATATTGCACAACATAAATGTATTTATTCGACCGAAGGGATTGTTGTGTACATCTATAGAGACCGATAAACCCCCACATGCGAAAGGTGCCACAAAACATCGAAAAATGCGTTCGACATCAATTAGAATTAGAATTTAGATTTATCGATGAAGACGCTAGCAAAGAACAATTATTAGGTATCAGATGACGCAGTGGAATACTATATACGCATTCAAACGTATTCAAACGATATATTGCTGTGGTAAAACGATCTTATTCGGGTAACTTAACCCGGGTGATTTTATGGGATATGCCGTTAACATCAGATGGTCAACGCAGAAATACTAACAATTAATACGTTACAAACGGTGGGATCCTGGTTACAAAATAATTGTACACATGGATTTTAATGGGATAGGTGTCTTGCACATCAGCATGACGACCATCCTCTTGAATACCGAATGTGAAAACTATCAGACAAGCGCCTCGTGTCGGAGAGGCCATTCTATATAAGTTATCTAGCTCCATGAATTTAGTTCCCAGTTATTTATTCAGCCCCCGATTCAACTAAGTTTAGTATTCAGTGCCCAGTTCCCAACTCAACCTCTGATTTTGTTTTAAATCGCTGGAATTGCGGCACGAATTATCATAACTGATAAAAATGCATCAGAAAGAACTCCGTGTTCACAAATTATCGTTTATCGTCCCTCCCCGTGGTCGTGCGAATTTATGTGTAGCTAGATGGTTTCTGGTACACACTAGATGTTAGGATTTATAGCAATTTTCAGGTCAGATCTAATAATAATTCAAAAATTGGACAGAGCCATGGTTCGCCTATTATATTATGTTGATCCCTCCGGCTAGTGACTGCAGGGTGCGAATGGAATTACGCAAACATGTTTTCTGTCTGGCTGAAGGGGTGGTGCAGTAGGAATTATCAAGCCTTGTGGGCACCCCCACATAGGAGACGCTCTAGCCACGTCACTGATTATTCTAGTGGGTTGGACCTATCCCTTATAATTTAACTGAGATGTTGTCTTGGGGTTTCACTCTTTCTCACGTTGTGCCATTTCGAAAACTCGTTTATGTCTTCAAATCATTCTGCAGAAATACACAAGCCTGCAAATAGCGTGTCTGTCATTTGCAGAATGAGGTCCCCAGAGGGTGAATTTAGTGACGCGACCCCGCATAGCGGGCTAGCATCAGTAAATTCACCCTCTGGGGACCTTATTCTGCTAAGGCCCTCAACTGCTATGGCAGACCTAGGATCAGATTGAAGTTCCCAGTTGAAGTTGGTGATGTTCACCCATTGGGCACCTCAATTATGAATTTTATATGCTGCAAATTAGGGGATATAGAAACTTCCCAGAAGGGAAAACTAAAAACAATGTTAATTTGATACTGTAGATAATTCCCAGAAGATGAGGCCTAAGCAGAATGAGGTCCCCATAGCGTGAATTTGGTGATGCTAGCGGGATAGCATCACTAAATTCACCCTCTGTGGTCCTCATTCTGCAAATGACAGGCACGCTATTTGCAGGCTTGGAAATATACACACCAGTCTGTGTCGCTATACAAGTATATACGTATTATGTATACCACTATGCATGCGGGTTGTGGCCGGTTAGTGCTCGGATTTATATAATACATTCCAAATGGCAAGTCTGATAGATTGGGTCAATCACATCATCGATAGCGTGAGTAGTTAAAGCTATAACGAAGATACCTTGCCCGTTCAGCCGCTACCATATAAACTACCTGGTTTATAAAATGAACCCACTTGGTGAATACGTCCCATGCGGTTTACAACCGTTGATAAAACACTTTATAAACGATGTTTCCTCTAAACTCTGTGCACTGCCAAAAATATTTTCTCAATTCAGGAAAAAAAATAATCTTGAAATGAGATATTATCTTGGGAGAATAGCTAGAAAAATAAGAAAAACATATTTTCTAGGTCAAGAAATGAAAGGATGGGAAAATTTCTTGTCTGAGAAAATTTCTTTAAGAAAACACAGTAATCTTAGTAAGAAAATCCTAGTAAAAAAATCTTAGTATAGATTTTTTTTCTTAATGTAGGAAAGATTGTTTTTCTCACATAAGTTTATTTTTCTTGAAATAAGATAAGTTTAAGATACTGCGATTATCTTGGGATAATAGCTAGAAATTTAAGAAAGCTATACAATTAATCTAGAACAAGAAATTATATTTTCTATAGTTAGAAATATCGTCAAGATATTTTTTCTTAAGTGATGCCAATTTTTTCTAGAATGAGATTTTCTCAAGCAGGAAAATAAATCTAAGTAAGGAAAACAAGTTTTCTTAACTAGGAATATTTTCCCCAATTAGGAAAGATACATTAGAAAACAATTCTTAATTAAGAAAAACATTTAATTTTAAATTAATATATAATTTCAATTGTGTTTTAAAATATACAATTGACATTTATTCTGAATATAAAAACTTCTTTGTAAATATCATTGTTAAATGTATAATAGAGACAATAAGGGGGCTTAAAGGCACGGGAGCCCTTAGTTGTCGAAAATATTCATATTTGTTTCAATCACCGTAAACAGAAAAACATTAAAACGCATACAGTTTTGTTCATATATACCATGACCATCGCGTAAACAGCATGCTATCATAAAGACCTACTATATTTTACCTAAGCAGGAGCCTGAGTGTGTTACTGAAGGCAGCACAGTGTTACTGGCTAATCACACACAAATCATATAAATGCTCTTTATTCGTTCCATATCAAAATTCAGCAACAATGAACGCTCTTTATGTTTACCATCATAATATAAACAAACACCAGGAAAGTACCTTTTTATGCTTTTGTTTACATAAGAATGGTCAAACATATGACAATAACATACTGTTTATGCGATATTTCTTGTTTGTATACGGACAAAGTCTGTCTACATTTTAATATTCTTTCTGTTTGTGGCGGTTTTTGACCGGTGGAAATATTTTCACAGCATACCCACCGCCAAGGCCTCCCGTACCTTTAAACTTTAAATATACAATCAACAATTTCTCGTTACAGTTATGGGTTTCTAAAATTGCAAGTGGCCAAACAAGATACTGTGTACATTCGCGAAATGAAACTATACAAAGTACCTGTATCTTGTTCTGCCTCTTAAAATTGTATAAACCTATATATGCAACAAAAAATATATTGATTGCTAATAATTACATCCCGACACATGATTTTCAATATATTTATAGAAAGAGTTACCTCAAATCTGTCGGTTGCAAAAATAATATATAACAATTTCTGTTATTTGAGTATCCAGTTCAAACGATATGAAAAAAAATCATCACACATGACAAAACAAGCACAATATGAGCCTTAATAAACATCGTAACCCTGTATTTTTAAATGCACATATTCTATGACGGGTGATGTGTAATAAACACAGAAAGACACTTGTATTAATGGATTTGTCGATACGGCACTTGTGCCATTGAGGAAAGATAGAACTCTAGGGTGTGCTGTTCATTCCGTCATTGTGCGCTAGCACTCGTGTCATATCAACAAACCCATAAACAAAATTGTGTAATTCTGTGTATATACAGCATGGTTTCAATAGCTGTTTCATGAATCATGCAGATTGCAGGTTTACTGTTCAGGTACTAGCCCAAGTCTTTTCGGTATGCAACAGCTTGAGATATCGAATACAGTAATGCCCCCGAGTATAATCGACAGTAGAATTATGGGTAACTTTTCAGGATTTAGTCGGAAATATGGCTTGTTGCCAACAAGCCATATTTCCGACTAAATCCTGAAAAGTTACCCATAATTCTGCTGTGGTTAAGGAGTTGATTACTTAGAGCATTACTGCAGTTGAAACTGTTTTGGATCGAGTCCTGTCCGGCTACTCTTCTATAACCTCTCAAGAGTTTGAAGTGTTGAATGGGTCACCATGAATCGCTCAATTAAACAATCGCAACGGTGTTGAGTGTTTTGCTTATCGCTCACTATTTACTGCTGTATATAAACAAACGATTGACTCACACAAAGTGTGTTTTGTGGATAATAACGCATTCATATGAACATTATCCTATACTATTAGTATATTCTTGGGAAACTTTTTGTAAATGTTATTTATAAATTATAACCTATAACGAAGGCCATCCATTCCTTTAAGTTCCAAAGATATAAGGAGAATCACTGCATTTGAATTGCATACCGCATCCATCGTGGTGCTGTTTTGTGTTCAAGTGACAACCTTACCATGGTGTTGGAAATTACTGCAGTGTAATACCACAGCATTACCTGGGTAACACCACGTTAGAGATGGTCAATTACTTTAAGTATATGCAGGTTTGAAATCATCACGCTTGGGAAAGGCTGCCCTCTATGTTCTTATAAAAAAGCGTCACTTTGACCTAATCTGACGAAATACTGGTAGTGCTACAATCAAGATAACTTCAACCCACTATTCTGGGCGTAAAGTCCATTATAGAAGAGTATCGGGATGGGACTCGGTCCAAAACAGCATCAACCCAGCCGATACCACAAGTTGTGGACAGGGAAAACTTGGTCTAAAAAGGTACTAGTACATGCATGTATTACAAGCATTAAAGGGTACACTAAATCCGGCCATTTATGAGACCATCTCCTTGTATACTCAACAGAATATATGCAACAAATGAATGAATTTGGCCCATGGATAAGTGCAACACATGTGTGCTCTATGAACAATGCAAACATGGTATTTATAATGATATTGAATTATTGGCTGGAGTCATAAATTCATTTTCATTATAATTTATACCATGTTGTTTGCATCTATTCTGCTGAGAATAAAAGCAGATGCTCTTAATGCTCAGTGTAAAACACTGCAAGTATGGAACTTAAAGAGCTTTTGTCTATCTTCTACTGGAAACAACTGTTAAATTTATTAAGACTTTATCAAGTCTTTTCACAGTATATAGTCTACATGTTTAATAGTATAGCACTAGTACTCACTAGTATTTCCAGACTTTTTGTGATAAAAATGCGGATAAAAGTGCAGAATTCTAAATTGATGCATTAAGTTGCAGAATTTTAAATTGATGCATTAAGTGCATGAGCGGCTTTAGAGTTCTTTGAAGTGCGGTCATGCAAAATAACATAAAAGTTTGTAAAACAAGGTACATGTACATACTATGATTATAGCGGTATGAAGTGTCTGGAGCACCTTTGATGGATAAAAGCGAATGTATACAGGCCTTAAAATTTTGCAAGAATCAAACTATAGCATTTCTACATCAAATCAGCTGCTTTTTACCAGACTCAAACGAAGAATCACGATTCTGACTCTCATCACACTAAAATCCCTACAAAATAATCTACAGGTGTGCAGATATTTCATTGAGTGTTTCAAATCATTTTAAAGGGACCCAAGGCACTCATAGTGAGTAAATATGCCAAACATATAACATACAACAGTTCGTAAAAACATCACCACTCAGAAAAACATGAATTCCTGAGTCCTATATTAATTATTGAAAGTTTTCCAATAACGAAATTTCTCCTGTTGGAACCATTGCTATGTAAACAAAACTGTTACAGTGATTTGTCAACAAACATTGCTACTAGTAATCGCGTAGAAGGTTAAACATATTTGAGTCTATTAAAATATTATTTTCAGAATATTTTTCAATGCTTTGGCCATGCAATGTTTAACCCTTTCATGGTGGGAGCTGCGCTGGTACAGCATTAAAGATCATGTACCAGTGAATTCTTGTATATATGCAAGTCTCGCATAGGAAGCCTCATATGTATAAGAGAATGCACTGGATTACAAGGTCAATGTAAATATTGTTAGGCCATGTATTCTCTTATATATGTGAGGCTCCATTTTGGAGACTCGCAAATATAAGAGAATGCATTGGCGCAGGGTTTTAGCAACATTTCAAGAATCTCCAGTCATGGAAGGGTTAAGTTTTTATTAAACTTTGGCATCTTATTGGACTTATTCAACATTGGATGGTAATGTCACTGTAACCGTGATGTTTATCAGAATTGCTAGCATGCAATGACATTCTTTCATATAAATTAATTAACTCACAGAATATCGAAAGACCAGATGTGAGTATAATATAAATTTATCACCCCATTTTATGCAGGGATACAAAAAATAAAGATAACATATGTTATGCTTTAAAGTCAACATGGACAATTAAAGGTAAACAATCTGAATTGATGGTCTCCATACCATCAGATTCCAAGAACAACATTTCTTAATCGATTAAATACCAAAACATAATGCTAACTACTGTCAACTCTAATGTAACATTTTCCAAAACATGTTATATATCAACATTTTGTTCATCGCAACTTGGTATCAAGATTAGGTCAGTCGACTCAGTCGGCTCGTTGAATATTTGCTAGGCCGGGAAATATTCAAGGCGGTGAAAAATAACAGATTTCAAAAATTTATATTTTGTAACTCAGAACTTTAAAGGGTGTGTTCCTCGACTCGAATCAATTATTTTTACCCCCGAAGCCAAAGAAATAGTAATTGAGGAGCGTGAACTCGGATTATCTATCTTTAAATGTGCATGTATGGTACATGTATAAGCCACTTTAAGCTCCTTGTACAGATTACTTGGTGATACAGCAGGTTGACAAAGATAAAGGAACATTAGAATATTTTGATTCTGTTATGGATTTTAAGGCTTGTATGTGTACATGAATCTGATTATATTGACATACTGCAATAATATGTCACTTAAAAGTTCATATCCTTCAGATAAGCTCAGAAACAAGGCTTGAGACTGTTCCATGGGTACTGTTGTGCTTTGTGTGGAGATTTGAAACTGGTACACCTCCAAATTCTGGTCAATGTAGTATGAAATATAAAAAAGTTTATGCATACGCTGGATGCCATAATGCACATTTTCTGAGACTCGATGAAGCATACAAGTACATGTCTGTTGTAGAATTGAATTCACTAACTTCACTTGCCAAGATTTTCACCACATAAGTCTGATAAAATGTAGAGGTCACTGATCTGTCTCCATCAAGGAAGGAATGCATACATATATGTGTCATTTTTGCCTTTGATGAACACATTGATCGTCATTTGGTTATAAATTAAAGCCTCCCCTTCGCTGCAGTGTGCACTAGTTACCAGGTAAGCATGGTACTGGATTCAGTGCATACCGTCCGTAGGTATACATATGGTACATGTGTATAAACAGGAGACTCAGGACTCACTGTCACACAGCAACAACACACATGTCATCATCATTGTCATGCATGGACGAATACCGATAACATCTACAGTACATGTATACAGTACATGTATCCAGTACATGTACACCGAATAACATTTGAAATCCTTCCTCATCCAGTCTTGGACAGAATTAATAATATTGGTATTAAGGGTCACCATGCAGTGTCTGCAAGAAGCACTCTGACAGGAAACATGATTCTATGATTGGTTATCAGATAATCATATCAGGCCTTGAATGAAATTTTGATGTCTCAATCCAGTCAAGCAGGTCATCCTGTCTGAAAAAAAAAAGATTTTAATGCTTGTAATGACATCAGAAAAGAGGAATGACTGATCATATACATATTATTAAGATACATCATCCAAATTGATCACCCGGGGGCCGAGTTATAACAGTAAATTATATCCATTCAAATGCTGCATGATGGTCAGAAACAGCTACAAATACATGTACCGGTATCATATACCGGTGTAACAGATATCTCCCCCTGGATATATCCCCCACTCTGGATACCCCCCCCCCATGAATGACTAAAATAAAACTTCACTCATTTGATATATGTTACTTGAACAAACAAAAATTAAATATAAAAAAACAAACTTAAATCTCATAAAACATTTCTTTCTGGCCATTTCAGGGTCAAACGATATTAAATTAGTGAATTTTCTTTTAGTCATACATGGGGGAAAATGCCCAGGGTGTGCGAGTGTGATATCTGAGGACATTCGCAAATACACTCCCCCATGGAGGAAGATATCCAGACAGGAGGAGGTGACGTGTTACACCGGTACCTGCACCGAATACTCCCAAAAACATTCCAGATACATGTATATAGGTACCGGTATGATATCATATTTGTCTTGTAAATATCATATATTTGTAAATGTTTTAAGGCAATTTAAACAGCTTGGGGGGGGGGGCAGAGGCGGACTGGCCGATTGGGAGACCGGGAAATTCTGATTCCACGTGATTTTCTATCAAGCGAGAATCCGAGTGTTTTTTTTTGACAGTTTGGGGGGGGGGGGTATATGTGGTTGGGCCCGCCCAACCACAACTTGGGCCGCAAATGAAACCGACGTGGGCCGCCACATGTGTTGTTTAACCAGCCGTGTATCCAATAAGATGGTACTCTTCTCACATAAATTCATGAGGGCAGAGGCGGACTGCATGGCCGATCGGGAGACCGGGAAAATTCCGGACGTGGGCCGCCACATGTGTTGTTTAACCAGCCGAATTGGCTAATCGTATTTTTGACATTTAAATGAACTTGTCGGCATCATATAACACCACGTAAAGACCCCATTAATCTCGAGATTTTAACGGTAACTCCCAGCTGTAAATCCCAAACAAATTCTTACGCACCCCTCCCCCAATTGAAATTTACAAGAAAATAGGAACGCTTCAGTTGATGCCAGTCTAGTTTATCGGATTCGAGATTTTCTTGTATAGTTTTCAAAATGTTCTCACCCGGGCCGAACAATCATGAACAGCCCGGTGTGTCCTGGTCTCGTGTCCGTAGCCGTGTGCATTTGTCTGGAGTTAGACCGCTAGATGTTAGATTTTATGCAATTTTTCAGGTAATAATATCTGAATGGTCTCATACCGGGAATATATAGAACCATGGTTTATTGGTTTATGAATATATTAGGATACTGTATTAGACCAGAGGTGCAAATGGAATTATGCAAAAACATGTATTTGGTCTGCATCTGATTCAAGGGGGCGGGGTGCAAATGGAATTATGCAAAAATATGTATTTGGTCTGATTCTGATTCAAGGGGGGGGGGGGGGTGCAGTTGGAATTTTCCAAGGTGGACTGTGGACGCCCCCCCCTCCCCAAACAGATGGGCCGGTATTATATTAATTTCCCGGGCCGGTTTCTTGGCCCAGTCCGCCGGGGTGGGTGGGTGGTCAAAGCCACCAACAAGCAATTTTTTCGCAACTAAAACAAAAATTTCCTGCTTGTTTTTTTAGTGTTTTGGCAATGAGTTGGGCTTCAAAACCACTTTGAATGAGAGAAATAATGTAATTCTAACTGGTAAACTGACTGCAGGCAGTTATCGTGTTGTATTTTGTTGCAAATTTTGAAATCCAAGATGGCCACTGGCAGCCATGTTTTTTTGGCCGAATGACCTCAAAATGACTCATTCCTATTTACATGTCCATGTTAACATCCATGATAAATAGTATGCACAGAAATTCATATACAGCTGTTTACAGTGAATTTCCCCCCGCAAATCTCTGTTTTAGTGTTAAAAGGGGGTGGGTGTGAAAAAAAATGATCGGAAAAAACTGCCGAAAACGGAAAAAAATTTGGCGGTGGGGGTGGGTGGGTACAAAAAATGATCGAAAGGGAAAAAATGCCATACATGCCTGAAATTTGTTTCCGATCCCCCCTGGGGGGGGGGGGGGGGCAATGTGGCACCCCAAATGTCAATACAACATTTGATTTTATCATCTTTACTTGAATAGGTGAGTTCACAAATACTCTATTTCCATGCATATACTAGTAAACACAATTATACATAATCATTGGGGAATTGAACAAATTATACTGTATAATATACAAGCATAATTATGTATACTAGAAGATAGCAGCACAAACTAGTACTTCTGCATGTCAAATATCACACATACCAGTATATACCACTTATACTGCGGATTGACTTCTTTAAAAATATTGGCCATCATATCAGGGGGGGATTTCCGGGCACGTATGCCGGGATGGGGTGGATGGGTGGTTGAACTTGATGGGACCAACAAACATTTTTTTCCGCAACTAAAATGTTTTTTTCCTGCAAGTCGTTTGACTGTTTATGCAATGAGTTTGGCTTAAAACTCATTACAATAAGAGAAATACCGGTATTAATAAAACAGAAATGACAAATTTCATGATGATCAGACAAACAGTATAGCTTGTAGCTCATGCTAATGGATTGAATTTTGAATTCCAAGATGGCCACCGGCTGGTGACCGGCAGCCATGTTTTTTTGCTGAATGACCCCAAAATGAGTCGTTCCTATTTACATGTCAATGTTAACATCCATGACAAATAGTATTCACAGAAATTCATATACAGCTGTTTACAGTGATCTCCCACCCCCCCTGCAAATCTGTTTTATTGTTAAAATGGTGGGGGTGGATGTTTGGACGCGGGAGTGGATGGGTCCCAACAAGGGTCGAACGAAAAAAATCAGCATACATGCCTGAACATATTTTCCGACCCCCTGATCATATGGCCATTTTCGTCAATGTTTCCAACTATACTTTCTATAAGCAATGGGAATGCTTGATAGAAAATTTGTAAATAGTATATACAAGTAGGGGGTTAAATGTAGCACACCATGAACTTTGAAGTTGCCGACATTGTTTCTGGTGTCAATTTTTAAACTCCACCCATCGCCTGTTGTCAAGCCGCATTGATTGGCATTACACAAACAGGCATGGAAATACAAGATAGTGATTCGTCTTATACATGCATATATAAGTTAATTTAACGATATCCGTGTGGTTGTATTAATTTTCAACTTTTGGTGTGATATCTTTTGGTGTATCATAACTACACGGTACTGTAGTTCCATAACAATGACCGTGGCTAATGAATCTGGCATTTCTGTAAGAAGAAGAAAAATATGCTGCATATACATGTATGTGATATGGATACATGTATTTTTATAATTTGCAAACATATTTATAAACAAAGTGTAAAGTCCTCGGCAATTCAGATGACCATGGCCTGACAAAATCATGGATAGTTTGTTGACACGATTACGATGTCATCACATATGAGTATATTGTCGGCGGTTAACCATGTGATTAACTACTAGTACCCTATGTTCTTTTATTTACTTTGTACAATTTTTAATTACACACACAGTTCTGATGCAGTCACAAGTGGAGGTAACCAAGGATACGCCACAATTTCGCATCTAAAATGCTTGATACTACATTTTATCACTCGCGACAATGCGCAACCATGCGCAGTACAACTATCACTGTATCGGTTACTACCCACAACAAAATCTGTCCACTTACGATTAAATCGTGATCATCAGAACATTCACTTAGTGAACGTTCAGATGACCACGATTCGATCGTAAACTTGTGGAAACTTTTCCGTCGTAGGAAATAACTGATAATTGGACTGCGCATGCTCACATCGAAATCGTAGGTCAAAAATAATATCAAGCACTGTTTGATTTTACTATTGTTAGATGCCAAATTGAGGCGTATCCTTGATTTATACCACCACTTGTGACGAAAGATTCGCAGTGGTGTGTGCATAAAAATTGTAGCTGAAAATGCCCGGTGTAGTCAATCACATGCTTCAGGATGTTCAACCTACGGTATAATCATGTACGATGCCGCATCGCAATTGTGTGAACAAACTATCCACGATCTTGTCGGGCCTGATTCCTCCACTTACAAATTAATCGTGGTCGTCTGAACGTACACATACATGTAGTGTTGAATTGGCCACACAATAACTAGAATGAATGGGCATTTTATTTTTAATATTATCAGGTTCACATTTGTTCAAAATTATTCTATGAAGAAGTACCTTTATATACAATTTCCTTTTAAGTTATATTTTCAATAATTGTGACCTTTCTGTTTTCCAACTATTGTCATATTAATCTCGACCGATAATACAGAGCAATTATGCATAGCTTTATGCCAGAATTTGATTTTTGCAGAGTAAAATTTGCCACTCACGTCGGTTACGGAATACTTTACTTTTATTTATCGTAGAAATTAAGCACAAAATATGATTTAATAAAAACCGATTTTGCAAAGTTTCCCAGTTTTGCGAATATTGTGGATGGGTACATTTATATACGAATGATCAATGCCATATAATCATAGTCCATCAGATGTTACTATTTTAACATGAGAAATCATAACAAATACAAGCAGATTGAGCGTATTCTAAAATCACATACATTTTTCACCGACAGTAAAATTTACCATCATTTCATTTGTAAAATATGAATAAATCACGCACGTGTAATCGTAGTTCAATTAAGTATATCACTCGTAACAACATTTTCGTAAAGAGAAAACACTTTACAACAGTTTACTTACCTGAAAAATCAGATCAAATGGAGTTCATCTGTTCATTTCCGATCTCGAAAAATGTGTTTTGTCAAAATGGCTGACGAGCAGAAAAGGCGTGACCGAATGGCGGACACAATAAAAGTTGTAGTCCGAGTCCGAGTTCAGTAAAAGGTGTAGTTGTGATTTTCAATTTTGTCCATCCCAGAAATCTAGTATATTTTATAAAAGAGACATGTTCTGCACACAGATCTATACAATTTGCATGTTCATAAAAGGTATCTAGGGATTACTCAGATGGTGGGCCTATATAGACTTGAGTGATGTGTTTTGGCCTGTGTCATTTAAAATTAATTCGGGGGGGGGGGGGGTCAATGCATATTATTTTTCATTTGCGCTTAACTGCAAATGATTTTCGCTTAGGCATAAACATTTGCGCTTAAGCCCAAATGATAGAGGTTATTTGAACAGTTCAACTTAAGCGAAATATGTGTGCTTAAGCGCAAATATTTGTGCTTAAGCGCAAATATTTTCGCTCAAGCATAAATAAATAATAAATGTGAAAAGGGCCTCCCCCATATATATATGACCATGGAGGGAATTGCGCTGGTGCAGCATTAAAGTCTTAACAGACCATATGCTAGAGCATTCTCTTATATATGTGAGTCATCCATATGAAGCCTCGTATCATATATAAAAGAATGCACTGGCTTACAAGGCTTGCCAATGAACTGAACATTTATCAGGTTATTGCATGAATTTTTAATACACAGCAAGGCAGGTTACATCATTTTATAGTTATTCTAGAATTTCTAGTTTGTGAAAACTATACTTAAAGCCATATTTTATGCACCCTGTCTAACCAACTGAACTATGTACTATAGACATGTTATTATTTTTATTATCAGAGACATGCCTTCTGCAAAGATATAGCCTTATACATTATAAACATGCAAATAGTTGCTTCATTTGGGCTAACTTCCATCATTTAGTGAGTCAAACGTGAGAAAATTCTCTTAGTTTGAAAGTTGTAGCATGCCTGGCCCTGTGAGTTGATGTCACAAACATCAAATATTAGTACTACTTATCAGATGGACATCTCTACCAATAAATTAAACATTTCTCATAGTCATTGCATGCATTATGATATACAGGACAAGGTAGAAAACATCATTTGATGGATATTTTACTTAAAATAGTCTGTGGAAACAACCTAAAAGCCATATTGTATGCATCCCTGTGTAGCCAAAATAAATTAAACTATGGATATTTTATTGTTTATTTCACCAGAGACATGTATTCTGTTGAGATATAGCCTTATATATGTTATAAACATGCAAATAGTGGCTTCATTTTGGCTTGCTTCCATAATTTAGAGAGTCAAACCTGAAGAGATTCCCTTATTTCAAATTTGTAAGATGCCAAGGCAACTGAAATGATGTATCAAACCTCAAATGGCAGTATTTCTTATCAGATGGACATGTCTACCAATAAATTAAACATTTCTCATGGTCATTGCATGCATTTTAATATACAGGACAAGGTAGAAACATCATTTGATGGAAATATTACTTAAAATAGTCTGTCAAATCTACATAAAAGCCATATTGTATGCATCCCTGTATAGCCAAATGAAATTAAACTATGGATATTTTATTGTTTATTTCATTAGAGCCATGCATTCTGTTGAGATATAGCCTTATATATGTTATAAACATGCAAATAGTGGCTTTATTTGGGCTTGCTTCCATAATTTAGAGAGTCAAACCTGAAGAGATTCCCTTATTTAAAATTTACAAGATGCCAAGCCAGCTGAAATGGTGTATCAAACCTCAAATGACAGTATTTCTTATCATATGGACATCTCTACCAATAAATTAAACATTTCTCATGGTCACTGCATGCATTATAATATATAGACCAAGGTAGAAAACATCAGTTGATGGATATTTTACTTAAAATAGTCTGTGGAAACTACATAAAAGCAATATTGTATGCATCCTTCTACAGCCAAATGAAATTAATCTATGGGTATTTTATTGTGTATTTTATCAGAGACGTATATTCTGTTGAGATATAGCCTTATACATGTGATTAACATGCAAATTGTGGCTTCATTTGGGCTGTCTTCCATTATTTAGAGAGTCAAATCTGAAGAAATTCCCTTAGTTTTATATTTATGATCCCATAATCCCATGAAATGGTATTTTAAACCTCAAATGTCAGTATTTCTTATCAGATGGACATATCAACTAATGAATTAAACATTTCCCATGGTCATTACATGCATTTTAATATACAAGGCTATGTAGAAAACATCATTTGATGGATATTTTACTTAAAATAGTCTGTGGAAACTACATAAAAGCAATATTGTATGCATCCCTCTATAGCCAAATGCAATTGAACTATGGATATTTTATTGTGCATTTGATCAGAGACATGTATTCTGTTGAGATATATAGCCTTATACATGTTATTAACATGCACATAGTGGCTTCATTTGGGCTTTCATCCATAATTTAGAGAGTCAAAGCTGAATAAATTCCCTTAGGTTTCAAATTTAAAAGATGCCAAGCCAGCTGAAATGGTGTATCAAACCTAAAATGTCAGTATTTCTTATCAGATGGACATCTCTACCAATAAATTAAGCATTTCTCATGACCATTGCATGCATTTTAATATATAGGACAAGGCAGAATACATCACTTGATGGATATTTTACTTAAAATACTTTGTGGAAACTACATAAAAGCCACATTGTATCCTTTCCTATATAGCCAAATGAAATTCAACTATGGATAAATTGGATATTTTATTGTTTGTATCATCAGAGATATTAGCATTCTGCTATTATATAGTCTTTTGTGTGTTATAAACATACAATAGGTGCATGGCCTCATTGGGCTTGCTTTCATAATACAAGAGAGTCAACTCTGAATAAATACCATCGGTTTGAAATTGGTAGCATCTTCCATCCTTATATAAGAGGGGTATATACCAGCTTGAAGTACCGGTTTAATTAATAGGTTCAATGCAAGGGGCCACCAGAGAGGTTTGTCTAGTTCGGGATGGTGTGGCAAACCGCCATTTGGAGATTTCAAGGGAGCTCTAGGTCTCCTCAATGGCGACCCACTATATTGTGCAAACAAAATTTTATTAAAATTGTATAAAGGTCAGCATGCCCTAAGAGCATTGAGAAATAGATAAAAGCACTTACTGACAGATTGCCAATAACAAAATTACATATGTTGAAACTATTGTTATGTAAACAAAACTGTTACAGTGATTTGTCAACAAATATATAATTCTAGCTGTATTATTAGTTCAAATATTTAACTATGAATAACATTTTCTGAATATTTAATCAACAGGTTGGACCTTTTCCAATGTTATGTAAACAAAACTGTTACAGTGAGTGACTTGTCAACAATTATATAATCCTATAGCTGTAGTATTACATGTAGTTCAAATATTTAAGTATGAATATGAATTTTCAGAATATTTAATCAACAGGTTGGTCTGGTTGGACCTTTTTCAATGTTTACCATAAAAATTTTATAACAATTTTGCTTTCGTTGGACTTTTACAGTTATTCCAATACAGCAGTAATTTCTACATAACAATTAATTCTTGGTTTAGAAATATTTTCTTTAAGTATTTCTTAACTTAGAAAAAAAATCTTGAAACAAGAAATATATATTTAATTTTTGAAGCCAATTTCTTAGTAAGGAAATTGTTTCTTGTTTCAAGACTAAAATCTATCTTATTTGAGAAAACTATCTCTTGTCTGGTGGGAGTTTCTTAAATTTTCTTGATGTAGCAGACTTGGGAGGTATATTTCCCAAAATAAGATTTATTTTCCTGTTTCAGGAAATAGTTGTTCTTGTTTCAAGATATTTTATCTTATTAAGAAATTATGTTTGGCAGTGTGTAAACTTAGATTGTGATTGAATCAAATAACATTATTAGGAGGTCCGTTCTTCGTGAGAGGGTGATATATATACTCACTGTCATTGCAATTAGTCCCATTCCAATACTTTGTATCCAGACATTCACATGCGTTTGTAACACATGTGAGAGATGACTCGCATGAATTGGGATCACCTGCACAGTCTCCATTAAATCCTGAAATGGAATAATTGTATTCAATTGTCACATTGGAGTTTAATGTAATTCATATAATAGGCATTGACTGTACTGTCAGGAAATGTGATACGATATACATTTCATTTGTTTTCTGTGTCTCGAACATGTTCCATGAATTAATTTCATTGCAATATGTTAAATCGGAACATTTACATGTGTTGGTTGCTTAACATGTTAGGAGTGAATCACATGGATCATCATTTTATGTCCGCACCAAACCGTGGAGTGAAAATGATCGCATTGATATTGAGCACGTGGAGTTAATTCACACGCATGGTTGTGCCGTCAGAAAAAAGTGAAATCAAATGATCAGACACACATCTCGGTTGAGCAACATGTCTCAAAATTAATTCACGAATTACTCTTGCAAGTAGTTGATTATTCACGTTTACCTTCATGGAAATTAAATCAGACAAAACAGGTATATATGAGCAACACATCAACTTAAAAAAGCACAAGAGCTAAAACAATGCATGTTCCCCATGATTTTGATTTTTATGATAAGCATGGTCGTTGAATGACTGTAAGTATTTTACCTGACGAACTGCTACATGCATTTTACACGATTTTACTGTGTGTACATGCAGGAGATGCTTCAACTTTCAACTTTTAAACTATGGTACATAGTCGGTTGTGTATTGGCATGCATTGCTAACGTTAATGATGATTTTGTTTCAATGAACACAATATATTAATTATCACTGTTCCGAATGGTAATTTCACCCCTAACATATAGTGGGAATCTTTCAGTCGGGACAAATATGATGCGTCACACATTACACATGTGATGATCTGTCCAGTCCTAACAACAGCAATTTTGTAATTCATAGTAATTAACTTACCCACGGCATGAACATATCTAGTGAGGACGGAAAATAATACCTGTAAATGAGAAAAGGTTATTAAAATGCCAACAAGTTAAACAAATGTTTGTTGCATGTGTACATAAATATAGCATAATACATTCAAAGTAGTCTAAATTTGGTATAGTTCGGGCAGAAATATTCAAACTACAACAATTTCACCAATATTTACCATGGCCGACATATACTGGCCTCAACATGTCATACCTATAGTGGTATGGATACATGGCCTACAGTAATACCCAAAGTAATTGACCCCTTAACTACAGCAGAATTATGGGTAGTTTTTCAGGATTTAGTCTGAAGTATGGCTTGTTGCCATTCATCGGAAAACTCTCGACGAGAGCTTTCCGGTGAATGACAACAAGCCATATTTCAGACTGAAAAAAATTACCCATAATTCTGCTGTAGTTAAGGGGTCAATTACTTTGGGCATTATTGTATATACTAATATACATGTGTCTTTTTATGTCGATAAACTAAATATATGAGTTTGGGTCGATCCATAGCTTGCTTATTTGGATGACACATGTCCATGTCCTAATTTTGGTGTGTGGATTCATGGCCTACTCATTTTACATGTATATTGAGACCTGCATGGGGCATGACCAATGGACCCACATATACATCCAGACCCATATATATTGAATATGGATCAAGCCACTTATACAATCAAGTTCATATGTGATGGGCATGGACCTAAGTCTCGCGTAGCTCGGCCATGCACCAAGTGACCTATATTTTGGCTATGTAAACAACCCTAGATGTAGGTCATGGGTCCAGGGAGGCCTCCTACAGATAAATAGATAGATTTATTAGCATAAAGACGCTCGTGAGAGCCGTATGCATGTATACATGATGATGACACAATATAATGTATAAACACATTTTAACACAATACATATATACATCTATACAATAAATATGTGAACGCTATTAGGTCAGTAGAGCTAGTTGTTGTTTGAAAGATTGAGTATTAACTAGCTACAGCTGTTAGTAGTCTCGCGAGCTATGAACAAGTTGCTCATAGCTTTGCTGATCACATCACTGGCCTGTTCCTTGTGATATCGCACAATTTTTAGGACATAAAATAAAAAACATCCATTACCCTGCAAGGAAGATCTTTTCTCATTTCGACATATTTTTGGCAATACAGAACGAAATGTTTTTCACCTTCAACGGACCCTGAGTCACAATATTTGCATACTCGTTCATTAGCGGGCGTTTGGGGGGGGGGGGGGGGCGCTTATGTCTGCCTTTTTCAATTGCCAGTGAGTCAGAACTAATTCGCAATCTACAAAATTGTTCTCGTTCTTTTATTGACTTTATATTTAGTAGATACAGTTCAATTCGGAATAAGGTTTTGAAATGTTGGTATGTTCTCAATTTGCTGTGTGGATTTTCCGCGCTAACAATATATGTGTTTATGTATTCATCTTTCATTCTTTCCGTAATATCATTAATGTAATCATCTGAAATATGCATACTATACTTCCGTTCGGTGCATTCAATGATGCAATATATTTTTCCTTCGTTGATCGAAGTGAGGTTTTAGATGTGTGCGATTCACTAGATCGGAAAGCTTAACGGATAATTGAGTTGGGGGGGTCTTCGCTGACTCGTTTAAGCGCTTGCCATATGCAGTCCACGCGTGTATCGGATATTCGCCGAGTTCTAGTCTCACTGTGTGATTGACCGCCTTTGACCCTACACCGAGTATCATTTTGCAGAAGTTTAAATGTATTTTCTCTGCTGGTGATTTATCATCGCGTGAAATGTCTGGAGCCCATATTTCATGTATATGTAGAGCAATTATGTCCTGAACATAGGATATCATGTGTTGGTAATGTACCCAAGCACAATGTAGTGTGCCCAGGCGACGACTATTAGGTCACTATATATAGGGTATGATGGACCCGGATCGTGTAGGGCATGGATCCATGTGCATAATTATGAGTAGGTCATGACTTATGCGCCCACATAAATACAGGTAGGTGATGGTTCCAGATCGTACAGTGTGCCAAGACAACCCCAGGGACATAACTTTCAACCTGGGAAGAAGACAGGCAATCTCTAAGTCAGAGGGGCGCTCGATTACCACACATATCAGCGCCGCTGTTGACCACATCTAGATCGCAAATACTGGGCAACAAAACGAATTAGCGGACGTCCATGCAATAACAATCCCCGACACATACATAGGGAAATGATTTGGGGAGTAAACAGAACGATCTTGAGGATTAGCGAGACCAGATGTCTCGCCTAGAAAAGCTACCGAAACCTAACGCAGCGTGATGGATAAGGAGAAGAGTCTATAGAACGCATAGGGAGATGACGATCGCCCGATTACCCTTGGTACGCCTGGAACCGATTCGCCGTGAAGATGCACCGGGCCGTCATTAACGCCCTCTGTGTATTTAGTAAGAAGAAAGCCGACACCGATAACCAGTTCTAACAAACCACCACAGCGATCACCAAGAAGCCTCGGACGCGTAGAAGAGCAGTGTGGAGCAATGGACGAAAATACAAGGTAAACATTATGCTCTTGTATTTCTAACAACGTCCCACTGATGCGCCGACGGAAGAAGAAGAGCAGACGACAGGAAGATAAACTCAACCGGAACTCAGCCGAGTAGAAGTCAAGCAGACACACCCAACCTATGAAGACGGAAGAAGACCCTAAACCAAGTAGACGACAGGAAGAGAAACCCAGATGCCGATGATTGAACATTATTGACTTTGTTGTAAATAAATAATCAAGCCGTTCTGATAGCCTTAAGAGTTATATGTACCCGTATTGGCACATATCTCTTAACTGGTGCCTTCGAGCCAGGATCTGAACGCTAATCACAGACACAACGTGAAACCAGAAGAGGAACAGTGTGAACAAAAACTGTGTGGGAAAATTCGCAAAACGTGAGTCTAATTGTTTATTATCATAATGGCTACCCAACAATCTGCTGGTGTTCTCGCCCCATTAACAGAGTCTATCAATTCTCAAATTGCTGCAATGGCCATGATTACGGTGACACAGGTAGTGACGTCATTTGACGGGGACCCCACGAAATACCACGGGTGGGTCAAGTCGATAGAAAAATGCGCGATCCTAACCGGCGCTAACGAAGCAAAGAAGCCCTATATGGCATTCCAGAGCGCCACGGGCCCCATTTCATATTTTTTACAAATATATTTGGCCACGAATCCTAACGCCACGTGGCAAGACACAAAAACCGAATTATCTAGTCGATTTGCCGAGATAAATGACATTCAATTCGCCTTTTCGATGCTAAGAAAAATCAAGCAAAAACAAAACGAAAATTTACATGTGCTTGCCGAACGAATTTTGGAGATCGCGACGGTGGCATACCGAGAGCAACCCGGTGGGATCAACGCGGTTGAAGGCCAACTCGTAGGGTTTTATATTGACGGTTTAAGAAGCGACAGTTTGAAAATGAAGTTGATCAGAGATGCGCCGAAGACACTAAAATTGGCAGCCGAAATCGCCATGCGGGAAATGGGGATCCGACGGGTATTCAACCTACGAACGGGCCGCGAAAATTACAACGAAAACGAACCGGAAGCAATGGAAATCGATAGTTTCAGAAACAAAAACGCGAGAGCAACCCGCGATATTTGCGCACGCGATAACCACACGACCCGAGAACACCGATCACGCCCGAGACAGGTGCATGTCGAAGCGGTGGTTAAACCACGAACAGTCGAATCTTGGACGTGTCAAGGTGACCATTTCGCTCGCGACTGCCCCTTTAAGGCCGAAAACCGAAGGCACGTATCTTGCTGGGTTTGCGAAGGTAATCACTTGGCTAGAAATTGCCCCTCTAAATCCGGAGATTCGAAGCAAAAGCAATGGAACGCGCCAGTAACGCCACCTAGGGGAATCCGCCGAGATCAGCCGAATCGATCACGTGACCTATCCCATGATACACCGCGTCACAGCCGGAGATATCCGACATTAAACGAACCACCACGACTAATGACCCCGCCCACATACGCAAAAAACTAAGGAATCCTCTCATTGAGGCCACATATGAGAGAAAGTTTAGTATCAATATTGTGGGAAACCCCAGCTCATGTTTAGTTAGAATAGGTAAAGATAAATATCGCTCATTAGTGGATAGTGGCGCGGAAGTGTCATTGATTCACAAACGCGTCTATGACGCATTACAGTTTCGACCAAAACTAACTAGGAAACACATTAACCTTAGCTCCGTGAATGGGAAGTCACTGGGCGTACTTGGTAGCGTGGAACTAACCTTCAGAATGGCGAAACTAAAATTAACCCACAAATTTTATGTGGTGAATGAGATGACCCGGAATATGATCTTAGGGAGGGACTGGTTGACCTCTCGGGGGGTCAGACTATATTATGACCTGGGATGCCTCAAGGTCAGTGACGTGTACGTCCAATTGGAATCGGATGCGCACATAGCTTCCCTGCTGAGATTGACCAGCAAGGTTAGCTTAAAGCACCAAACATCAACTTTATGTATGGGAAAATAAAAAAACTTAGCTTCCCTTCGCAAGTCGACATTAGTAGAGGTGGCCCAAATCGAGAAAGGCTACCTAGCGTCAGAACCCGGTCTGGAAATCGGCAGCTCCATTTCTGGGGTGGGCAAGAGGAACAAGGTCCCAGTATTACTCGTCAATAACACTAACAAAACGTTTCGCCTACGGCGGGGCAGTGTGATCGACAAAACGATCGTGTGTGACCCCGAAACCAATCATGAAATCAACTCTTTGTCGCAAAGCTCCCGGTCCCCGACAACCCGTAATTACCGCGACAATGGCTATGCTCCCGGGCGCGCCGACCGTAACAGGGTAGACAACTCTAGTTCAGCGCGCGCTACCGTCGAGAATAGATTAAATTTAACCGAAGTTTCATGCCCCGAGCAATACCGAGAGACACTGATAAAATTGTTGAAGTCCAACTCGGACATTTTTGCCGACAAGGACACTGAGCTGACGCAGACGAGCACAGTCAAGATGCATATTGACACGGGAAACCACCGTCCGATAAATCTTCGCCCGTATCGCACCCCTTTGAATAAACGACCGTTGGTTGACACTGCCATAAATGATATGCTCGAAGCAGACATTATCAGGCCGAGTTCGAGCCCGTATTCGGCGCCTATTGTCATGGTTGACAAGCGCGACGGCACGAAACGATTTTGCGTCGACTTCAGACAATTAAATTCCATAACCAAGCCTATGTCATACCCACTTCCGGTTATCGACGATATTTTGGCACTTCTTGGAAAGTCTAAATTCTTCACCGCTATCGATCTTAAAAGTGGCTATTGGCAGTGCCAGGTCGCAGAGGAGGACAAGCAAAAGACGGCATTCGCTTGCCACCGAGGTCTCTTTGAATTCAACTCCATGCCTTTTGGGCTCCGAAACGCTGGAGGGGTTTTCTCCCAGCTGATGGCCCAGGTGTTATGTGGGATGGGTGATTACGCCATTGCCTACTTAGACGACGTCCTCATCTACAGCGAGTTCCTAGAATTACACTTGGAACATATCCAGAAAGTCTTTGACAAGTTGCGCCAACATACACTAAAATTAAAATTAAAAAAGTGCCAATTCCTAAAGCAAGAAACACAGTATTTGGGTTTTATAATTGATACCGGCGGCGTCCGACCTGACCCCGACAAGGTCAAGGTTATCCGGTCGCTTGTACCCCCAACATCAGTCAAAGAAGTACGTTCCTTCATTGGCATGCAGATTTGTCCCCTCATTTTCGCAAATCGCTGAACCTTTGGTACAGCTTACAAAAAAATATGCCAAATTCAAATGGGACCAAGCTTGCCAAATTTCGTTTGACAAACTAAAAGAAAATCTCACGGCAGTGCCTCTCCTGGCCTACCCAAATACGGCCACGCCCTATACATTGTATACTGATGCAAGCGACCTTTGCATCGGTGCCTGTCTGACCCAGTTGGGCTCAGATGGCGTTGAAGAACCAATTTATTATCTCTCACACAAACTTAGTGATACTCAAACCCGATGGCCAACTGTGGAGAAAGAGGCATATGCAATTCACTTCGCATTACAAAGGTTGGACCATTACCTTCATAACGCCACTTTCACGATAAAAATAGATCATAAACCATTGAAGTATATCTTGGAATCCCCCATGCAGAACAAGAAAATTCAACAGTGGGCTTTGGGCATAACTGGATATAACTGTAACATTGAGTACATAGCTGGCCCAGATAATCACTGCGCAGACCTGCTCAGTCGAACGCCACCTAATGCTTATACGGAACGAGAGAAGGCAGAAGTAGAGGTAGATATAAACGACAATAACCTTACTGTCGCCGAGACCCAAGCGGAAATCGCCGCCTTGAATTCGTCTCGATTTAAACCCAAAGACTTCGCAAGCTGCGAGGTAACCCCAAAGGAACTGCCGAATAAAACTTAAATTGGTCAGGCCTACCAACCTACTAATCTACTGTTCAACAAGCCAGGCTTCAACATGCTTGAGGAACAAAAGAAAGACCCGGAAATTGCGTCAGTTCTGGAGGCCCTCGACAAAGGCGAGGACACCCGGAATGACAAACACTTGATGATTGACGGGGTACTCTATTACCTCTCGAGTGCTGACGCAGAACCGACCCCACGCCTTTGGGTGCCCGCACATCTTCAAACCAACATAATCCAACAATACCACGATGATAACGGCCACGTGGGAGTAGACAAAACGCATGATGCGATTAGGTCGAAATATTTTTGGCCCAGACTGTACAAGGAATTAAACTGCTACGTTGGAAAATGCGTGACCTGCCAAGTCAGGTCTCTGCAAAATCAATCCCCTAAAATGCAAATAACGGACACGCCCCCCTACCCTTTTGCCAAAATTGGTTTGGACCTATCAGGCCCCTACCCCACGTCGCTATCGGGTAACCGCTACATTATCAGCTTCGTAGACTTATATAGCGGGTGGGCAGAAGCGTTTCCGGTCAAGGACAAGTCAGCCGATAACGTTGTTCATCTCGTGATCGACGAGATATTCCCGCGACATGGATGCCCTCTAGAAATAATTACCGATAACGGCAGTGAGAACATTAATTACAAGGTCAGGGACACGCTGAAGGCCTTGAACATTCACCACGTGACTACGTCTTATTATCACCCCCAGAGCAACAGTAGAGTGGAGTGATTTCACAGGACTTTTAAAGACATTGTCTCAAAGAAAGTGGCAGACCAAATAAACACGTGGGACGTCCATTTAAATCAAGCACTAGCTGCGATTCGATTTAACAAAAATGAAACTTCAAAATTCTCCCCCTTTTTCTTTTTGTACAACCGAGACGTCGTGTTCCCAATAGACAATCTCCTAAAACCCAGGCGTAAATACGCGGGAGAAGATTACCATCAGATAGCTCTGCAACAACAGCACAAATCCTTTATGATGGTACACAAACACGTGAAACAGGCGAAACGCCGACAAGCAGCGAAATTTAACAAAAAGGCCACAGACACCAAATTCGAGATTGGCGAGGCCGTCTATGTGAAGAATCATTTACGAAAAAGCAAACTTGAAAGCAAATGGAAACCCTACTTCCGCATAACCAAGCAAATAACGCCCGTTACTTTCGAGTTAAGGAATCAATTAACTGGGAAAGTCACACAATCCCACGCTGAACATATGCGCAAGGCCAACCTCGAATGGGAAATCCCCAAAACTGACAACAACAAGGGTGCTCAAACGTATGTTGTTCCCCCCGAAGACGAAGATAGCGACGTTCCTGCCCCTAACCCTGTGGGTGGGTCTTCTGGCGATGAAACAGAACCATTACCAGATGATGTAATCGCTCGATATCGGAGACAATGTTCGGACTCCGATGACGAAGATGTCCCTTTAAGCGAGCTTAAGATGCGCTTACAGCGTAGAAAAACGCGACTCGCACGCTCAGAGCCGCTACAAAACCCTGACTCGTCCATGGACGAGAGACCAGAGCCGAGTGCCAAGGCACGACGCGCCCCAGTGCCTCGTCAACACGGGCGCAAAGTAACTAAGATGTTTACGAGTGATGACAGCTCAGAGGATGAGTTAATGGAAGTGGCCGCCATTGAACAAACCCCTCGTGAAGGTAGGCCCGTACCGGCCCCACGCAAGTGTAAGCAGCTCATGAATGGAGCGAGCAGCAACTTAATAGGCATACCGTCGCTTCAAGCCCTGCTATCAGCGATAATAATAGAGTGCTCGAAACAGTGACCTGGGGTCCATTACAGAAGAAATGCGACCCTACCCTTAACTGGCTTATTGGCAAACCTAACCTGGCTCCGTAATATTTAACCCAGTGGCCCAACCAAGTCGAAATAAGTAGTCATGCCCCTATCGATCACAGGTCGCGCGTCCCCATGAAACCAGACACTTGCGCGTAGCAATTCAATAAATAAACCCTTAAACTTTACAATCACGCGCCGAGAGACAACGAGCACCGCGCCGACGTGCACGCCGCCACCCGTAGGGTTACTGCGTTTAAGCGCACCCTGCTCAAATAAACACGATCGAAAATATGCTCACGACTGACTTAGTGAACGAAAAAGTATTACCCCAATGAATGGTAGAGATGGCCAGGGTGGTATTTTGCCCTAGTAACGTAGTTACAGTGGTAATTTTCATTATCTTGACCCACCGATTCGGGTGGAAATTTGTTAAACGACATTTACCAAGGTTAGCCATTATGTATAATAAGCAGTTAGACCAGCGACCTGAGGATATCCCGAATGCCGTGTTCAAAGAGCCCATAGACGAAACAATGGAGACGGATGCACCAAAGCCGTCTGCGCTATTCCGGGACAACACTCAGGAACGCCTACATGTATATCCAATTATAGCCGTCAGAGGCTGACCACATCTGTGGCGGATTTGGATTAGTATTAATTATGTATCGTATATTAATGTATTCCGAATTTCCTCCGTAATTATTGTTGCGCGGATATCGGAATCATTTGCATGTATATAGATATTTATGCATTTCATATATTTCAAATACTAATTGTTGCATAACGATGTCCAGGATATTATAGTTGTATAATCATCAGAATGATTATAGCAAGCGTTGAATAGGGACTATAAATCCCGACATTCAGTCATACGTTTTGATGATTGAAATCAATCACCCCGACTTATCTTGTGTTTAACTGTTCGTCAACCAATCCATCTATATAATTAGTTGTAAATTCCATTTTCGTATTGGGCCGATCTGACGACCCTCAAGCGATACCGATAAATTGGAAAAGTAACCATTGTGTATACTGACTGTGTCGTTGGTTCTCAAACCTCACACAAATATTCGTTTGAGTATTACAGGCTGACCATGGCGGTGGAACAAGGGTCGACCAGTTGTCAGAACCTACCCCCATACTCGGACATTGAGGAAGAAAATACCTCGACATCCGATGATAACGATATTACACAATGCAGTCACCTCCCCCGCCTTACAGCCCGCCCAGAGAAACTGAAGATGCACTCATCGACATCGAACCAGCTATCCATCGCCGATGCCGCTGTTGCGAAACACTTCGACGAATCATCGACCTGCTGCGCAGCGACGAATTGGACTTGCGATTTCAAGATCAACTTTAAATCGAAAAAGTGAAGGAGTAATGTGCCAAGACAACCCCAGGGACATAACTTTCAACCCGGGAAGAAGACAGGCAATCTCTAAGTCAGAGGGGCGCTCGATTACCACACATATCAGCGCCGCTGTTGACCACATCTAGATCGCAAATACTGGGCACCAAAACGAATTAGCGGACGTCCATGCAATAACAATCCCCGACACATACATAGGGAAATGATTTGGGGAGTAAACAGAACGATCTTGAGGATTAGCGAGACCAGATGTCTCGCCTAGAAAAGCTACCGAAACCTAACGCAGCGTGATGGATAAGGAGAAGAGTCTATAGGACGCATAGGGAGATGACGATCGCCCGATTACCCTAGGTACGCCTGGAACCGATTCGCCGTGAAGATGCACCGGGCCGTCATTAACGCCCTCTGTGTATTTAGTAAGAAGAAAGCCGACACCGATAACCAGTTCTAACAAACCACCACAACGATCACCAAGAAGCCTCGGACGCGTAGAAGAGCAGTGTGGAGCAATGGACGAAAATACAAGGTAAACATTATGCTCTTGTATTTCTAACAACGTCCCACTGATGCGCCGACGGAAGAAGAAGAGCAGACGACAGGAAGATAAACTCAACCGGAACTCAACCGAGTAGAAGTCAAGCAGACACACCCAACCTATGAAGACGGAAGAAGACCCTAAACCAAGCAGACGACAGGAAGAGAAACCCAGATGCCGAACTGACGAAGGCGTATTGTTTCATTAAAAATGAATTAATAATTTTGTACGAAATACACAAATATTTGCATCTACATGTCTGGATTATGTTAACACTGTCTGATTATTTGTGAACCGGGCAAGATGTTAATGTGCCAATAATGTAGCATTTTTATGGTGAAAACAATTATAATAGTGTTGGTGTGAGTCTAATCAGAATATTTAGTTTTATTATGGGTACAATGATCTGTTATGCTCCATTGCCAGTTCAGACACTGAAAACGGAGACCATAATTGAGGAGTTTTGCACTAATCGACCAAACGGGAATTCAACGTGAGAGTTGAACAGTTATTGCTTATATTTAATATGAGGCATGACCACAATAGTTATGTAAGCCATTAATCCACACAGATAGATGTATAAGTCACGGACCCACTCTACTATATATATGATAACGTACTCTACCCATGCGGATCCATGAGCCCAGGGCCAAAATAATACGAAAAAGCTAACGTTTCGCCGCCTCGAGAACATTTTGAAATTTTATATATGCCGACTTGACACGCTAAATGCAACATTTCACATGCATGTCATGCGAAAGGTATGTTACGTAGGTGTTGAGTATGCACATTTCTACATAACTGTTATAAGGTGAATCTCCGAATTGATGTCGCTGATTGATGCTTGAAGACAATATACACCTTGCGTTTATCCTGACCACTTAGCGCCGCCATCTTTAAACGTACAAATCTCTATTCCGAAGGTTCGCTATTCCGAAGGTTCTATATTACGCAGGTTCGCTATTCCGAATGTTCACCATTTAGTCCAGGAGATATTGGTCGACCTCTGCACCCCCCCCCCAGGACTTAAATTCACCCCAATAATTTTCTTCCTTAAGGTCTCCTCTAATTTTTTTCACTTGTTAACAAGAAAAGAAAGTGGCCGCAGAGACTCCAGACAAGATGGCGTCCATCATAACGGCCATTTTTTTTAAATGCACCAGGTCTCTTTGATCGCCGTGATAGTAAAGATGATGTCACATGCCGTCTTGTTTTCCGCTCGATTCGTTATGCTAATATACAACCCTTACAAATTAGCCAAAAATCCGACACCAGAATCTAATATGGCGGCCAAGATGGCCGCCGAAATGTGAAAATATGCTATTTTTCTGACATGTTACCACCTTTCGTTTGTCTCTGTTGGAAAATGTTAGAATATTTGCGTCATATTATACATTTATCATATAGAGGAGTCATTGGCGAAGACATGGGGACCATAATATGCATTCATTGCGGGATATTTATGTCCGATATCACGTTTTCCCAAATGCCGGTATCATAGGTCAAAGCCGAATCTCCGTTAATAACGCGATGTTATGTTTCGAATTAATGAATGTCATTGCTATTATAACAACACCCATGCATATATATGTGCAGGAGACACTCAAGCTAGGATTCCTCTTATACCTAAGTTGAGGAATATTTACCCAAATCCAAGATGGCGGCCAAAATGGCAACCAGAAATAAAAAAATCGCCGAAAATCGCCGATTTTAACATCAGTGAACATTATTGTCATGAAAACTCCACACCTGCTTACTATTATGAGTTGGGAACACTTAGGCGAAGAACTTTCCTTGTACCATCTCCAAATAAAAGTCCCACAAATCCAAAATGGCGTCCACAATGGCGGAGAGATTTTGAAAAATCACCGAAATTCCCTCATATTCACATCATTGGGCATTATTGTCGAGACAACTCCACCATGCTTACAATTTGGAAATACTGAGGTGAGGTAATTACATTACATCTCATGCAAGAAATTGTTTTCCAAATCGAAGATGGCGGCCAAAATGGCGACCGAAATTTGAAAACACGTCAACATTCCTTTACTTTCTTACGATGGGCGTTATTGTTTCGCGATTTCTATCCACCATTCGGACATACTATATCTCTTACATGTAATTTATTTCAGTCATGCATTCTTCGTGTTTTCAACTTTCCATAATAAACGATAAACTGATACTGTCTTCTTGCTATTAATAACCGACATCTGGGGCAATCTGGGAATTATAATGGGGTGTATAAGTTTACTATGTGTGAAATGTGAATACTAGCCTAATAGTATTTTTAACTCCTCGTCTCTTTTTTTGTGGGGGGTGCACATTTTAATTCATTTCCTGGTTAAATACACCCAGAAGAGAAAACCTTCAGAATAGCGAAACTTTGGAATAGCGAACCTTCGGAATAATGAACCTTCGGAAAATCGAACCGTCAGAATAATAAACCTTCGGTATAGAGAACCCCACCCCTGGCATAATAAACATTTATGAGGCGAATTGCTTTCACCATACAGAGTCATACTATTGATACGTCTACCTGTAACACAAACGTTCCAGGCGCTGACCAAATATAAGAGATGACAAATATAAAGCATATAAATTTAAGAATGAAAACAAGATTGCTATACTAGGAAGGGTATCCGACAGTGATAATTATTTTCGTAGTATTTCTAAGCAATCTTGTTTTCATTCTCAAATTGATATGCTTTATATTTGTCATCTCTTATATTTGGTCAGCGCCTGGAACGTTGGTTTTACAGGTAGACGTATCAAGAGTATGACTCTGGTGAAAGCAATTCGCCCGCGTCATAAATGTGTATTATGCCAGCAACCAGGAAGTTGTTGTACAAATATCTAGCTTGCAACCAATAATTATTGTCACTAGGTATGTTCGCTATTTCCACGTGGTTCACTTCTATTGAAGTTTATTTTCTCATTCACAAGGTCTTCCACCAACAGGATCTAGACCCACGTAAAAATGTTAAGTCTGAAGTCGTGGGAAGCTAGCAATTAAACGCCTTAATGACATTCTGACGAACAAAATAGGTCACAATAACATGATATACTATTACACGGATTTGATATTCAGTGACATAATATTACTGGCCACAGTCACAGGAAATTGACTAGGTATTAAATTCCGCACAGAATAGAGATGTCGTGCTTTATTGTCGTCATATTAGGAAAAGAGCAAAAGACGAACAAGGCTGAAAATAATTTCTATGACAAGTATTGTATAGAGTGTGTAAAACGTGTATATCGATATTTCGTGTATGGGTCGACCCACTTAAGACATAATTCGGAGGTTTAAATGAACCATGTCCGTTTAATAAATTGATATTTCTGTCAATGTGTAGAATGTTTTATCACATTTTAGTGACACTTTATTGATAACCCTCTCACGACAGGAGCTGCGCTGGTGCATCATTAAAGATCATGTGCCAGTGCATTTTCTTATATATGCGAGTCTCCCATCGGAAAACTCGCGTATATAAGAGAATGCTCTGGCTTACAAGATTAAGGTAAAATTGTCAGGCCGATGCATTCTCTTATATATTCGAGGCTGCCTATGGGAGATTCACATATATAATGCAATGCATTGGCACATGGTTTTCGCAACATTTCAGGAACCTCCGGTCCTGACAGGTTTAATGTTAGAAATGGCCACCGTGTCCTGTCGGAGAACCCTGTTTGAAGCAGTGTGTGTGATCTCTGGTCTTTGATCATTGAATCATACTCGAATAAGTAGACCTGTCAGTACGTGTTTTTGTACATAGTGATGCTGAATTAGTCGCTATCCTATGTTTTTGGGTTTATAAGAGTCACACAGATTTTTAAATGTGGGTCCTACATAGAGTGTCGAGGGGAGATAATTCAACGTGTGATGTGAACATCCTGTCAAAGTACATGTACAGATACATAAATGCTTCGACCAAGCGTTCATGTTATGTTTATCAAAGAACATGCCGCAGCAGAAGGTTGTAGTACAATACCATTATACCACCCTCAAAATTGCGAAAATGTCGGAAATCGTGGATTGCATCCCAAGTCTCATTTATTGAATGCGTGATAATACTTGAGATCACTGAGTCGCTACCATGGTTGATCCATCCAGCCCCCATTCCGCGAGATCACCGAGTCACTACCATGGTGGATCCATCCAGCCCCCATTCCGCGAGATCACTGAGTCGCTACCATGGTAGATCCATCCAGCCCCCATTCCGCGAGATCACTGAGTCGTTACCATGGTATATCCATCCAGCCCCCATTCCGCGAGATCACTGAGTCGCTACCATGGTAGATCCATCCAGCCCCCATTCCGCGAGATCACCGAGTCACTACCATGTTATATCCATCCAGCCCCCATTCCGCGAGATCACCGAGTCACTACCATGGTAGATACATCCAGCCCCCATTCCGCGAGATCACCGAGTCACTACCATGGTAGATCCATCCAGCCCCCATTCCGCGAGATCACCGAGACACTACCATGGTATATCCATCCAGCCCCCATTCCGCGAGATCACTGAGTCGCTACCATGGTAGATCCATCCAGCCCCCATTCCGCGAGATCACCGAGTCACTACCATGGTATATCCATCCAGCCCCCATTCCGCGAGATCACCGAGTCACTACCATGGTAGATCCATCCAGCCCCCATTCCGCGAGATCACCGAGTCACTACCATGGTAGATCCATCCAGCCCCCATTCCGCGAGATCACCGAGTCACTACCATGGTATATCCATCCAGCCCCCATTCCGCGAGATCTATGAGTCGCTACCATGGTGGATCCATCCAGCCCCCATTCCGCGAGATCACTGAGTCGCTACCATGGTGGATCCATCCAGCCCCCATTCCGCGAGATCACCGATTCGCTACCATGGTGGATCCATCCAGCCCCCATTCCGCGAGATCACTGAGTCGCTACCATGGTGGATCCATCCAGCCCCCATTCCGCGAGATCACTGAGTCGCTACCATGGTGGATCCATCCAGCCCCCATTCCGCGAGATCACTGAGTCGCTACCATGGTAGACCCATCCAGCCCCCATTCCGCGAGATCACTCAGTCGTTACCATGGTATATCCATCCAGCCCCCATTCCGCGAGATCACTGAGTCGCTACCATGGTAGATCCATCCAGCCCCCATTCCGCGAGATCACCGAGTCACTACCATGGTATATCCATCCAGCCCCCATTCCGCGAGATCACTGAGTCGCTACCATGGTAGATCCATCCAGCCCCCATTCCGCGAGATCACTGAGTCGTTACCATGGTATATCCATCCAGCCCCCATTCCGCGAGATCACTGAGTCGCTACCATGGTAGATCCATCCAGCCCCCATTCCGCGAGATCACCGAGTCACTACCATGGTATATCCATCCAGCCCCCATTCCGCGAGATCACCGAGTCACTACCATGGTAGATCCATCCAGCCCCCATTCCGCGAGATCACCGAGTCACTACCATGGTAGATCCATCCAGCCCCCATTCCGCGAGATCACCGAGTCACTACCATGGTATATCCATCCAGCCCCCATTCCGCGAGATCACTGAGTCGCTACCATGGTAGATCCATCCAGCCCCCATTCCGCGAGATCACCGAGTCACTACCATGGTATATCCATCCAGCCCCCATTCCGCGAGATCACCGAGTCACTACCATGGTAGATCCATCCAGCCCCCATTCCGCGAGATCACCGAGTCACTACCATGGTAGATCCATCCAGCCCCCATTCCGCGAGATCACCGAGTCACTACCATGGTATATCCATCCAGCCCCCATTCCGCGAGATCTATGAGTCGCTACCATGGTGGATCCATCCAGCCCCCATTCCGCAAGATCACCGAGTCACTACCATGGTATATCCATCCAGCCCCCATTCCGCGAGATCACTGAGTCACTACCATGGTAGATCCATCCAGCCCCCATTCCGCGAGATCACTGAGTCGCTACCATGGTAGATCCATCCAGCCCCCATTCCGCGAGATCACCGAGTCACTACCATGGTAGATCCATCCAGCCCCCATTCCGCGAGATCACTGAGTCGCTACCATGGTGGATCCATCCAGCCCCCATTCCGCGAGATCACTGAGTCGCTACCATGGTGGATCCATCCAGCCCCCATTCCGCGAGATCACCGATTCGCTACCATGGTGGATCCATCCAGCCCCCATTCCGCGAGATCACTGAGTCGCTACCATGGTGAATCCATCCAGCCCCCATTCCGCGAGATCACTGAGTCGCTACCATGGTGGATCCATCCAGCCCCCATTCCGCGAGATCACTGAGTCGCTACCATGGTAGACCCATCCAGCCCCCATTCCGCGAGATCACCGAGTCACTACCATGGTAGATCCATCCAGCCCCCATTCCGCGAGATCACTGAGTCACTACCATGGTAGACCCATCCAGCCCCCATTCCGCGAGATCACCGAGTCACTACCATGGTAGATCCATCCAGCCCCCATTCCGCGAGATCACCGAGTCACTACCATGGTAGATCCATCCAGCCCCCATTCCGCGAGATCACCGAGTCACTACCATGGTATACCCATCCAGCCCCCATTCCGCGAGATCACCGAGTCACTACCATGGTAGATCCATCCAGCCCCCATTCCGCGAGATCACTGAGTCGCTACCATGGTAGATCCATCCAGCCCCCATTCCGCGAGATCACTGAGTCACTACCATGGTAGACCCATCCAGCCCCCATTCCGCGAGATCACTGAGTCACTATCATGGTGGATCCATCCAGCCCCCATTCCGCGAGATCACTGAGTCACTACCATGGTAGATCCATCCAGCCCCCATTCCGCGAGATCACTGAGTCACTACCATGGTAGACCCATCCAGCCCCCATTCCGCGAGATCACTGAGTCACTATCATGGTGGATCCATCCAGCCCCCATTCCGCGAGATCACTGAGTCACTACCATGGTAGATCCATCCAGCCCCCATTCCGCGAGATCACTGAGTCACTATCAGGGTAGATCCATCCAGCCCCCATTCCGCAAGATCACCGAGTCACTACCATGGTAGATCCATCCAGCCCCCATTCCGCGAGATCACCGAGTCACTACCATGGTAGGTCCATCCAGCCCCCATTCCGCAAGATCACCGAGTCACTACCATGGTAGATCCATCCAGCCCCCATTCCGCAAGATCACCGAGTCACTACCATGTTAGATCCATCCAGCCCCCATTCCGCAAGATCACTGAGTCACTACCAGGGTAGATCCATCCAGCCCCCATTCCGCGAGATTACCGAGTCACTACCATGGTAGATCCACCCAGCCCCCATTCCGCGAGATCACTGAGTCACTACCAGGGTAGATCCATCCAGCCCCCATTCCGCGAGATCACTGAGTCACTATCATGGTGGATCCATCCAGCCCCCATTCCGCGAGATCACCGAGTCACTACCGTGGTAGGTCCATCCAGTCCCCATTCCGCAAGATCACCGAGTCACTACCATGGTAGATCCATCCAGCCCCCATTCCGCAAGATCACCGAGTCACTACCATGGTAGATCCATCCAGCCCCCATTCCGCGAGATCACCGAGTCACTACCATGGTAGATCCATCCAGCCCCCATTCCGCGAGATCACTGAGTCACTATCAGGGTAGATCCATCCAGCCCCCATTCCGCGAGATCACTGAGTCGCTACCATGGTAGATCCATCCAGCCCCCATTCCGCGAGATCACCGAGTCACTACCATAGTAGACCCATCCAGCCCCCATTCCGCGAGATCACCGAGTCACTACCATGGTAGACCCATCCAGCCCCCATTCCGCGAGATCACTGAGTCACTATCATGGTAGATCCATCCAGCCCCCATTCCGCGAGATCACCGAGTCACTACCATGGTAGATCCATCCAGCCCCCATTCCGCGAGATCACTGAGTCACTATCAGGGTAGATCCATCCAGCCCCCATTCCGCGAGATCACCGAGTTACTACCATGGTAGACCCATCCAGCCCCTATTCCGCGGTTTAAGGTGCCGTTTACACATAGCCTGTGAGCGATTTAAGCGGCGAACCCGTTAACCGGCGAAGGTTACTGTAGAGTGTTTACAGGTTACACTGGTGTAAATGTTTTCCATAGGCCTCAGTGCTAACGTTTTAGCGTATACCCCCATTCCACGAGATCACTGAGTCGCTACCATGGTAGATCCATCCAGTGCCCATTCCGCGAGATCACTGAGTCGCTACCATGGTAGATCCATCCAGCCCCCATTCCGCGAGATCACCGAGTCACTACCATGGTAGATCCATCCAGCCCCCATTCCGCGAGATCTATGAGTCGCTACCATGGTGGATCCATCCAGCCCCCATTCCGCGGTTTAAGGTGCCGTTTACACATAGCCGGTGAGCGATTTAAGCGGCGAACCCGTTAACCGGCGAAGGTTACTGCAGAGTGTTTACACATCGCCGGCGAAGATACGCATGTATATTCATTTGTCTCATTTACTTGTTAATATTTTTCCTTTTAGTTCTCACTGAACTGCAATATGATATTGGTGTACACCTGTAAACATCTAGCCGCTGCTGTTAGAGGAATGATTGGGCAGTGAACATTTTTAAAATGAAAACGCCGAAATTATTAATATCCAACTCAATCTTTCAGGTATTGCTGTTGGTAATTTTAAAGATATTTAAACAACATTGTTAAAGGTTTGTTTGAGTTCATAGACAATCTGTGAAGTGAGTGTCGCACCAAAAGCATGGTCATTGTCAGTTTTGAGATATTTTCGTCGCATACGTCTACACATTGGTATCTAATTAATTTTATATTATATATTATATATATAAGTTTCAACATCGCGAATCAAATGTGACACATTTTGCGTTTGAACATTATACAATAAAATATGTTTTTCATTTTACTTGGGCGTTCACCATGTCCATGTATACAGGATCGTGGCGATGGGGGTGTCTCATCCCAAGTTTAATCAAAATATTAAAAAGCTGGAAATTTCATACCTGACACGACATTACTTGGAAATTTGACATCAACAATATGATGAAATTGTTCTCGTAGTTTATTTTCCAACAATTTATTAGTGGGGATTTTTGTTTAGACCAACATTTGCTTATTTGTTGGCCAAATTATTGGACTGAAATTGCCATTAGTTGGAAATGATCAAACCTTAGAGATGTGTCAAGTTTGGAAAATGTCCAACAATTGGAAATCTTACGGCAAGTCTGGATGGTATGATTTTGCAATTTTCAGGGTTCAGATTAAAACAAAATTTCACACCTGACCATAACCATAGTTGGTCGATGATATACTGTCTTGGTCCTGCCCCCGTTCTTTATACACATGTGAAAATCGGGCTGGTCTATCAGTGATTAATACTGTTCGAGTTAATTGTTGAAAGGAAATTATCCATGACGGCATGACCCCAGATAAACATCTAATTTAACCGCAGAGCGAATTAGAATCCATACGACAATCAGGTGCGTGTACTAAATAATGTTATCCAAAAGTTGAAAATCGTATAGCTGCGTATATATCCGGATACCTGTGATTCTTATCCGGCGAATTATAAACACTCTATTATTATCGCGAACCGGCTAAAGCGAATAGGATCTTCGCAGGCTAATGTATAAACACCCCCTAAGTGTTATTCTCAAAGTTCTGAAGTATATAGCATTCTATACATGTATATGGAGTTTTAAATATTCATGAATTCCAAAACATGGAATTCATGAATATTTAAAAGCTCCATATATGGAATGCTATTCCATATATGGTGTTTTGATTATTCATGGATTCTATATTTTGCGAATAGCAGCAAATGGTCTGGTATTGAGTTTGGCCAAGTTGGGGACTGAATATAGTTATTTTGACATCTTCAGATATTTCTGTCAGGTTGCTGACAGATTGCTGACAGAAAACTAACACAGTATCAGAAGGGTGTCGCAGCGATGTTCCAGATACACCAAATTACTTGGTACATGCAGACTAATGCTACGATTCGCTTGCACCCAGTTATGGTTAAAACACAGATCCCACAGCTATGCGCTGCTGCATGGCTGTGGAGTCCGTGTTTTAAACAGACGTCGCAGGTACCATGCTGCAGCGACCCATCATATTATTCTCGAACGAAAGGGCTTATTCACGCCCATCGGGTGTATACTGGTGGGCAAATATTAGATCGCCGTGTGTCGCCGAATGCGCCGTGTGTCTGTGGAGCTTTTATAAATAGATAATTGGTTTTTCCTTTTTCCGGTTGTGACAATTCGCAGTATGTCCCTGTTTGCGGAAGTTCCCGAATTCGCGGAGACCGCCTAAAATGGTCGAAATATGTTGATTTTAATGATGGAACGGGTGCGTATATGTCAATTGATACGTATTTTAAACAAATAATGACACGATCATCATAATAGTGGTTTGTTCTATGAATCATATCATGATCATGATCATGCATGATCATCATAATACGGAACAAGTCTTGCGAATTTTCGTCCCAATAACATTATTTGCAATGCTTGTTTACAAATATATGTATCGTCATTCGATATTTACTTGTTAATTTACTTTAGTGAAAAGGGAAATAGTATTCAACCAACTGATAGATAGCCTGTTGTGACAATTCGCAGTAGGTCCATGTTTGCGGAGGTTTATTTTCGGAGTCGCCCGAATTCTCGGAAATCCCCTAAAATGGTCGAAATATGCTGACTTTAATGAGGGAACGGGTGCGTATATGTCAATTGATACGTATTTTAAACAAATAACGACACGACCATGATAATAGTGTTTTTTTCTATCAATCATATCAAATTCGCTGGATTGATAGTTTCAGTACGTAACTATTATGACCGCATTCATCGCTGTCAATGGTTAGATATCAACAATGGCTGGACCACTGTTGAAGATTTTATGGCGGGAACACAATGACTCCGATTTTTGATCCGCATTTAGAGAATTCTGGTGTGGTGAATTTGAAACATGCAGTAATAAGCCGTAGTTTTTTGTAATAATTTGAAGGATTAGTTGTTTTAACGGAATTCTGAGGCGGTGCATTCATGTAACCAATATATTTTACATTTTTTTATAAATTATATTTATGCGTAATAATCTTGAGGGGGTTACCATTTCTGATTATGATTTTCTTGTTAATTCATGCCGATCTAGTTTAAACAGTATTTATTCCATGAACAATACAACATAAATTACAACATATCAGAATATGATATCATGGACCGGATTCGACATCAAGCGTGTGTGCTTTATGACGCTTATGTGAGTCGTTTCCGGGAATAAGTTTGTATCCATCCCACCCATGCAGCGAGAGAGCGACTGTCAGATTTTATAATATTGTGTCGTACGATATACTATCCTTGATCCAGATATTACTGTCGTTCCATGTAGCCGATTATTACTCTCGCGGGGTGGGGTGGGGTGGGTGTATGTACGTCAGGTAATGGCATTGTGTAATTTTGTATGGGGCATAAAAAACAAATGTTTATAGATAATGATGATGTATCTCTTCCCTATGTTTTCTGTATAGGTTCAGAGATGTACATGTACAATAATGCTTCGTATTATTGAAACAGCTTAACTCAACCCTGTAGCTGTGCCATTTGATTGCGTCGATCTGCGGATCACATTCAGGTTTACTCGAACCCGATTAAATCTTGCGGTAAAGAATACTCAAACATTGCTATCGAAAAGTGAAGAAATACACACGATTTGATCATGGTCTTGAACTTGGTCAAAAGTCCACACAAAGAATAATGGAACATATTGCATTCAACAACGATCAAATCAAAATAACCCACCAGTTTCCACAGGTTATATTTTTATATCCACACCCCGTGTTCAAAGTTTTCCCCCGATTATGAAGTTATGACTAAAGTAAAAATTAAATAACCCTGAAAAGGGCCGTTTAAAAATTCACTTCTTTTATTTCTTCACCACGGTTAAATCCGCGATCCAAATGTCGGTCGCTTCGTTGATTCTTTCTTGAATTCATGTACTTCGTTGATTCTTTCTGGAATTCATGTACTTCGTTGATTCTTTCTGGAATTCATGTGCTTCGTTGATTCTTTCTGGAATTCATGTACTTCGTTGATTCTTTCTGGAATTCATGTACTTGAAGTGGAATGTCAATTTTTCAGGTTTTAGATTGACTGTATATTCAACCGATCTTTGTGCCAGCTGCTTTCTCGAGTCCTTGATTTCGTGGATAAATATTTCGTAGAAGTTTGTTTTATGGTGCCCATATTCAGAATGAGCAAAGGGTGATGCCACAGTGTCCTGTGCCCACAAACAAGGTACCCCGCCTTGCTCACCGGAAGCTAATATTATGCTAATGATGAACAGACAGTCTGCCGTAGGAGCAGTTTTAGCCAGTCAAAAATAAAAATAGTGTAAATAAAATTGTAGAGTATCCTGAATCTCACGAATTGCTTACATATTGGTGTACATATACAAAACACAACATATGCAACTTTAAATCCCACACGCAGTCGTGGCCAGGTTATTTTGTTTATATCATAATCGGAGGTGCCGTTGTTGTAGCGAGAGGTATCGGATTCCTCCGAGATCGCAGCGGCCGCACGAATTAATATATTTAACAGATACCCGCGTTATCATAACAGCTTAGATTGACTGTATAATCAACCGATCTTTGTGCCAGCTGCTTTCTCGAGTCCTTGATTTCGTGGATAAATATTTCGTAGAAGTTTTGTCTGTTCTTCCCATTTTGAACTGTTGATAACTTGGTATACAACATGTTGAATCGCTTGTTGTTGCACTCTTCTCGATGTATTGTATATTGGCTGCTGATCCAAAGCTGTTCTGCATAATTATGTAGGTGTCGTTTGCTTCTGTTCTCTTCGTGATGTCATATTCCCCGTATACAGGGGAGACGGTTGTTACTGTGATGTAGGAACATCATACCGTACATCAATATTCTTGAAAAAAATTGTTGCAGGATCCATGTTACAAGTCAATTACGTAAAACGATAAAATCACCGAAGTTTACTAACATATAAAATGCGCGGGCGACGTAACTGATGTCACCCCAAAATTCGATGAACATCAATTCAGCTGTGTATCTTTTTTGACAATAAATCATCACATTTCTGTAAATAAGACACCGATTTGATTCGGTAAAGTCTTATTTGTACTGTTAAAACCATTATCAATACAAACATAATATAATACACGCTATATTAAAATTACTCTTACATAAGACTGTACATTTCACAACGCTCCCGTCTTCAAATATTTTCGAAGAGTTCCGCATTTGTTAAAAGTGCACTGGTAAAGTATCACATTTCGCGAACGTCCCGATTTCCTCGGTATTTCTTCTAAATCCGGGTGTGTAAAGTGAAGGGGGACACCCTTCACACACCACACTACCATTAGAAGCCGAGAACTCGGAACGTGTTACTGTGTTACTTTTCTGTCAAAATAGGTTACTTGGTTTGTGAACCTCCTTATGACCCACCCTGGCTCGTGGGGACTCTGACCAACACTGGCTCATGTGGACTCTGGGCCACCCCCTACTCGGCTGTCACTCTGGGACACCCCCTCACCTGCTATCAAACTCGAGGCCGGAGTGGCCCAGAGTAACAGCTCTTACTAATACGGTGGCCAAAATGGTGACCATTAATTTAAAAATCACTGAAAATCAGTAAGTAAGCGTTATTGTCAAAACAACTTCACACATATTTATCGTTTTGAGTTGCAAATACTGATGCGAAATACTTTGCTTACATCACATTCAAGAAATATGTTCCAAATTCCAAGCTGGCGACCAAAACTGCGGCGAAATTTGACAAGTCGATTTATATTTTGAATAGTGTGTTGAAGGGGTGTTTTAGCAACAGGGGTTGAAGTAAAAATGTTCTGTTAAAATTTGTTTCACTATGGATTGTGATTCTGGGTGGTGTGTAGATCAATTTCTAGGTGGGTGTGGAGTTCTCACCCTTGAGCAATTCCTATAATTCAAGATGGTTCCAACATGGCCGCCGTCAGTCAGCTTAGTCTCTTTTGTTGGAAACTATATTTCAACAAATGTTCACAAATATATATATTATTTGGAAGCTATTACATTATACTACTCCATTAGAAATATGGCTGCCAAAATGGTGACCGGAATGTGAAAAATATGACCCCCCCACTCATATCTCTTATATCCGTTCCTATTGTTTAGTTTTATTATTAATATCGTATTATCATTTGCTCAGTACTACGTGTTGTTCCTAGGTGTCAGTCACTTCCAATCCCAAACAAACTTGATCTTACAGAACGTAGTATGAAATTTCCTCGACAACTCAATATTTGTTCCTGGCCATACTTTAATGTGAAATGAACAGATTTGAAGGAATTAAGCGAGTGTGAGTATTGCCTATAAAATGTAATTTCTTTAGGGCCTGAAAGGGTTTCTAGGATGGCAGTCAAAATGGCAGAACATGTATAGTACATTATAACAAACCAAAGCCGGACGCTTTGGGTCGTATTTAGGCTATATCTGATTTTGTGAAGTCACCAATTATTAACTAATACGACGCTCCAATTTTTGAATTTGGGGAGCACGAATGTTGCACTGTAGATCGGTGGGCCTAAAGCTTTATTGTCGTAATCGGCTGTCAAGAGGCCAACACAAATCAGTCGATGTGCAACATTCTCCTATTTATATAAACGTCATAAAATAATTTATTGTTTTTATTTATAAGGGAAATTAGGTCCATAATGAATTTCTAACGGGTCTACTCCGGCACTCTACTGGAGCAAATCATAAATAAACTAAAATCACCACAACTCAACACGATCTACGTGTATCTCAAAGCTTTATTTTCCAACTGATGCACAGCAGTTGGTCAATACTGCATGGTTCTGTAGAGACTATACCGTGCAAAAGGAAATAAGATAATATTTAATGTGGATTTGATTGTTATCATAAGTCTGATATCTGATGCATCTGATAATCCATATATATCCTATTTCTTGAATAGAAGTAAAACACATACTTATGAACAAAGCAGAAGGTACATTCAGTTCCACGCGAATTCGGTCAATGTTGAAAGTTACACGATGACGTTGTTTGTCGACTATCGTTAAAATTGACATGATGACATGTTATGATTGAAATGAACATCGTTCCCCAGCACGCCAAGTAATAAAGGTCTAATGGTTATTTTCATTTCCATGCACTCTCGACAACATATATAATTATTTTTAATTACCCCACCAAACATAAGCCTTATGCATGTGAATATTATATGGTGGTAATCTGTAAAGTGATTTTGACAAGAATTGTTTTAAACGCTACATGCAGAAACCCCTATGTGATTGTTTTAGCTTTGGTTCGTTAATTACGCTTGCGTATGATCATATTATATTTTGTCCTTATGCACTTGCATGTGGTGACTGATAGATGCACGAATTTGGCTAATCTGCTTTAGATACATTAAAAGGACAAACTTTAAGTAGGACACATTAGAAGACAATATGAACATGGGAAATGACATGCACGTATATATATATATATATATATATATATATATATATTGTAGAAGACAGACACTCCCGCGCTGTATTTCATTTATTCAATGAATATAACACATATAACGACCCTATCCCAAAGTGAATATGGTAAACAAAACTGGTTAGTTTGCAACCTGCTGAAGTGTAGCACACCGTTGGTTGAACATAGGCTAGCTATGTCAAGAAGTGTGCAAATTAGGACTATTCAGTGAAATCAAAGTAACACTGTTGGGATTACACCCGATCGCTAGCGGTTGATAAATTATGCCCAAGACAATTGTTGCTTGTAAGCAATATTTGCAGAGAAACTCGGTTAACGGTGGAACAAACTTGAAGATACACATGAATATGCTACGATATAATTTTCTCTGAACTGTTGTTCGCCCATGGTACATCCCAAATTGGGGCGAGCTAAATCATTTGCGGTGACAACACAGGGCATAATAATTATGACGCAGACACCAAATGACTAGATCCACTCTGGTAGTATATTACAATACTCAACGATAAGTGGTGATGGAAAAAAATACCGGAATGAGAATTTGGGTTTAGGAGCGAATGCACTTTTATGGCTTAATGTTTTATTCTAAGTGCAAATGGCTATAACAGCTTTTATTGTATTCATATCTGAACCTCTATCCGTGATCTCTGTGAACTAAACATGTTCCTGACTAAATGATGGTATTTAATTCTAATATTGTACATCAGGTTATCAAAGATCGCGGTAGCGATAAAAGACAAATTTACCATGAGAAAGCTGGCAACTTTGAAGATTCAACATGAATGTACATATACGTGGTTTTGAGGGCCATTGCATATAATGCTATATGACAAACATCACCGCAGCTGGACTCAATCTCCACTATATAGATAACATGGCTATTCTAAATTATATTTTCCGACCAATACACTTGGAGTAGACACATGTGTACTGCTTAGATATGCAAATAACTCTCCACAGAACTCAACAAAATGCATTTGGTGGTACGTATCAGACGTAACAAGAAGATTAAAGCGCAGATTCACGACAAAAACTAAAATGGTATGTACTTCATGCGAAGCATGAGTTTCGTCGGTTCTACTTCGAGGGTTGGTGACAGTTACTTATAATTGGATGCTCATGTTGGGCGCTATCTCAATGTTCTGAAAACGCTCATAAGTGAGCAATGATCAGCCACCTAGCATTACACGGTATTCAGTACGGTTTCTACGAAATATTTAGTATAAACAAGAGAGAGTTAGAGTTAGAGAGAGAGAGAGTTAGAGTTAGATAGTGAGAGAGAGAGAGAGAGAGAGAGAGAGAGAGAGTTAGAGAGAGAGAGTTAGAGAGAGAGAGAGTTAGAGAGAGAGAGTTAGAAGTGTGAGAAAGAGAGAGTGTGTGAGAGAGAGAGAGTGTGAGAGAGATTTGTTTATAATAGCTCTAAACTCATCGTGGTCCACTATAATTATGCTCCGTGTGCTCGCCGGCAGGGACTTCCAGAGGTCTGCTTCAATATGAAAGATATGTCATGGGAATTTGCATGGAATTGCGGAAGTCTGAAGTTTTTGGCGTTTCGAGTGTTAATTTGGTATACGTTTTATACATTTGATACGATTGGAGGCACTAGGTCTTGGAGATACACGGGGGCCAGATTATGAAAACATTTGTGGAATAAATATAGTTTACTGTCACTAACAGACCTAGTACACCCAGAGACAATTCGGGCTGCCTCGAGTTGTATTTTTTCTCCAAATTTCCAGATTCTAATGCAGTGCAGTTTTTCCAAATATATATAGCGTTTGCATATTCTAAAATTTGTCGAATGTATATGTGGAATAGCATTTCTTTAGTAATTCGCTGTTAAGAACATACATGAGTTTTTGTAACACATATTCGTTGCCGTGCATTTTTAGAAATATATTCGGTATGAGCTTTCCAACTTCAATTGTCTTCAACACAATGCCCAGATGTTTGTGGTTAGATACTGTTCGTAGTGGTACGTTACCCATATGCAGGTCCGGGTGAATCATGGGAGTTTGTTTGCGTGATATGCACATATAGCTTCTGATTTACTGGCATTAAAGTTTACTAACCATTTCTTTGACCAGGATTCCAATGTGTTTATATCACTTTTGTAACATTTTGGCGGCAAATAGTCGTATATTGACAGTTTATTGAATGTTGTAAACCAGACGGAAGGAGTATCAGTGTTATTCAAGATATATTGCATGTGCTCAATATGGTCAAATTTGATTTTCGTATGAGAAAAATTACTTCGTTTCGTTTCTTTTTGTAAGCTGTCCATGCGTTATCGGTTTTGCGAACTTTTGCTTTACTGAACAAGCGTGTTCGTTGTTTGATATGTGATTTAATATCAGATATCAGCCATGGAGGTTCATCCTTCCTACATCTGACTATTTTACTTGGAATGAATGTATTGATCTGATCATGTAAGAATTTTGTTAGTAATTTAGTCATTTCGCCGACAATTAATTGTGGAAGCAATAACAAATTTCTTCCCAATTTTGTTCTGCAATTGCCGTGTCTAGTTCGGTACATGCATTTATGGAAGAGGTTATTTCCGAGTAAAGCGGAAATGGCCGAGTCATTGCGAATAGGCTACATGTATAAAACATAAACCCATTTTGAATGAACAAATGTGACATCCGCATGTCAACAGTATAACATTACAACAACATATTTGCAAATATCATCTTGCCCTCTGAGCCTTTTACACAAATCACTGGTTACCCAAGCCATATTATTTTGTATATGGTGGTAGATCAAACATAAGAAATCAACCGATCACTGACATACTGCCCAATCGATTATAGAATGTCACACGGAGTGGCCAACAAACAAACATTTGACCAACACATTCAACAAACGCTGTATATGCACATGTACCATTAGAATTGTGATGTGTATGTCATAGGTCTAAGGTGAACGCCATATACATAATACATATATTTATATATTCATTCATAATTATTTCAATGTTGGCAAAAAGATGGGCAGCAGATACCGATAGGAACTGTTTTTATTATTTTGCATCCGATCATGCTACTACCGTCTATCGTCTCTGAAAAAGATCTCCTGTTCGGCATCCCGCACTATAGTGAAACAATAAATACGAGCATTTTCGAGACAGTCCATTCATTTATTTCTTCGACTGACCGCTTCTCATAAATGTTATCCTACCCCATACCGCGAGACCATAGCCACTCCAAACAGCTACAGCATGAAGCATTCCACTTTAAATTTTGAACCTATCTATAAATACTTTTATTAGCAGCCTAAGGCCAGAGTAGAGTGGCTCTGATAAGTTCCGTAACTTGTGCTCTGATCCTCTGTGCCCACACAACTATCTATATATGTCTATAATAATATGTGTAATTTGTATATACATTTGGGGGTCACAATAAATATGTTCAATACAAAAAAATGCTACTACCATTTCACTTTTTGGTGGTATTTATATGTTGGAACTTGGAATATGCTAAATATTAATTGAGGTCGGAGGTGGCCCAGAGTGACAGCCGAAGATTGGTTCCGCCCCTCCTCGGCTGTTACTATGTGCCATCGAGGCCGGGGTGGCCCAGAATGACAGCGCTTATTACTCACCATCTTGGATTTGGAGGATTTCCTCAACTCAAGTATAAGAAAAATCTTAGTCCGGGTATGTCGTACACATATATATTAAAACTTATCCTTTTAATAACGCACAAGAATAATACTGGTACTGAGAGATGTAAAGAATAGTGAATCTGGATGTTTTATACTTTTATAAAACTCACTTTAACCCTTTACCCAACAGAACGGCCCTGTGCCAATGCATTCTCTTATATATGCGAGTCGAACATAGGTCGCCTCGCATATATAAGAGAATGCATTGGCTTACACATATTAAAAATGATAAAATTGTCAAAGAATGTAGAAAATTATTATAAAAATTGTTAAAAAATGTAAGACAAAATTATAAAATTGTTAAAGAATGTAAGAAAAAATGGTGAAAAAGTGTTTTTTTTAGGCCAATGCATTCTGTTATATATGCGAGGCGACCTATGGTCGACTCGCACATATAAGAGAATGCATTGGCACAGGGCATAACTGTAACCATCGCAATGTGGTCAATGAACCGGTTCCAATGATATCCATATTTGTATGGTGTTATTGAGACAGACCGAAGATATTTTAGGCTGTTGAAGCTTTATTTGGGCGCTTTTGGTCGCTTTGTTGGGTAAAGGGTTAACAGAAAAAAACATCTACCATATATTATATAACAAACTTTACTTACACATATAATAGCTATTAGAATCATGGCTGTCATCATCGACTTATACTCCACAAATTTTGTGATAGCTCACGGTCCAGGTGAACATGTTTATCGGTGGGCACTGAATGGAATCAGGATAGGCAGGTCCAATCTGCGCATGCGCAGTTTTTAATGTATTAATAATTTGTCGAATAAAACTGAGCGGGACGACTTAACTAAAGTTCCGTAAACCATACGGTCAATTTGATCACCTTGACAACGCATTGTGCGTGTTTGATCAAACTATGAACAGTTGTGGGAGTGTTAGATCCTCTTGTCGTGCGCGTCAAAAAATGACGCATGCATAGACCCGACCTGCCTATCCTGATTCCATTCAGCCTTTTCCATGTTTATCTGTGTGTTTCGGTTTTAGTTTCGCAGCAGTATTTGAATTTGGAAACATAATAGAGGGTTGATTGTTACGAATTTGTTTGTTCGTTTTATGCTTGTTCGCTGGGCTGTGTGGTGTTCTCTTTCACATATATTTCTGCATCAGCCATGCAGAGACACACGCTATGCAACTGTATGCAATGATTGTCTGGTAATAGCAGTACCCATGACTGGCGATATATATAATACTAGCAGGTTAGCCCGCCACTGGCGTGGTTGGTCCGAAACATGAAAAGGTCAAGGTCAGGTCGCGGTCACAATTTAACCCGTCCATGACACTTCCCGTAGGTAGCAAGTGTGAGCGCAATCTGTTCGAGTCTATGAAGGACACATGCACACATATATATAATTTGTGGGTACCCGTTTTGAGGTGAAAATCACCTAGGGCGGAAAAACTGACCCGATCCGCGTTCCTAGGAAGCCCTAAGTACGTAAGAATCACACAACACGCATATATATAATTTGTGGGTACCCGTTTCAATGTGAAAATCACCTAGGGCGGAAAAACTGACCCGATCCGCGTTCCTAGGAAGCCATGAGAACGTAAGAATCACACAACACGCTCATGTCTGTATAATGACGCACACGCCGAGACCCAGACGTAAGAATCACATTGCGAAAACTAATAAAAAATGTAGAGTTACGCCTCTTAGATCAATACGTCGATGACTATATAAAGAGCGTTAACCGGATACATCTCCCAATATGGAAGATATAAGGAGCGTTGGTGTGCTAACCCCCCACGGTGCCATTTTTTTGTGACCGGGAAGGGAGAAGCGGTGCTCTGAGCTTCTCCAAAATGCGACGTGGACGATCCCCGTGGGTTTTTACACTTATATACGAAATTTGAGCTCGATCCGCGCAGCCATTTTCGATTCTATTAAGTACCCACATACACGCATACACACATATATACGTAGTTCTCAAAATATATAGGAGATTATTTTGGGAAAAGGAAGAGGAGTTTAATTGTGACTAATTCCACAATATATAAGTGTGGGCGACTTCGCGTAAATTGCCGGACTATAGGGAAGCGAGAATAATTAATACCGTCTCTTTGTTACGCTCGAAGTCGAGTCATAAGTGCTTGTAAGGCGCCCCCCTGCTTGTCATCTACATATCTATATACCCAACTCCAGGCTCTCACATAGCTCCGCTGAGATACCACCACTGCTACAAGGACATTTTGAATCACTGAATGGTTTCCCATAGACGACAGTGTTAACGTTTCATCCAAATTCACTGAATTGAAGCCTGCATGCCACTCCAGTGATGTTTATCCAGCTAGATTGACACCAGCTGATCACGAAAATAAATCCCCAAGTGTACGATAGGGCTATCCCGCAGCCAAATTTTACCTGAAAAAAACCCCGGAACTACAGCAGCTAGTTAAATAAATTTCCCACTCACAAAAATCCATTCCCCCATTAATCACCCCCGTGTACGTGGTATCGCCAAACCCAAAGGTATAGCCAAACAAGACGAAGTGGTTTTGATAAATGAACATATTTTCGTTTTTATAGTATAATTTGAGGTGGGCCACTCTAACGCGTCGTTTACTTGGTCAAAATCAGTTCATAAATACCAAAACGTCTATGGTTGCCATTTTGGCCACCTCATGTGACAACCGAACGGGCTAGAGGGTACGGTTTTCGGTTTTTATAATATACGTTGGAGTAGGCAACCCTTTCGCGTCGTTTATTTGGTCAAAATCTATTCATAAATACCAAAAACGGCCAATGTTGCCATTTTGGCCATCTCCTGTGGCAACCGCACAGGCTGGAGGGGTGCGGTGTTCGGTTTTTAAAGTTTAATTTGGGATAGGCTACCCTACCGCACCATTTATTTGGTCAAGATTGAATGTTTCCGAATAAGGAATACGATACTGGGAATACGTAACCGATGTCACGTAGTAGACAATACCACGTACAATTGCACCCTAATATGTTCTTGCTGCAAAGATTACGCCCGTGAGAACGCGGCCGTTTAAATGGTTTGAGCTCAATCAGAACAGTATTAGAGGTGCTGGTTCAAGTGAATTGCGTCTGGTATAGTCCATATTGGCAATTAATGAAATTTATGAAAACTGTTGACATGTAATGCTGTAATCGGGTGGGATGAGGCACCCACCGACCTGCAGCCACGTTGCTGCTCTTATGCGTAAAGACCTTCTATGTAATGGGAAAGTGGTCACGTTTTTTCGGAAATAGGTACACGCCTTTAATTTCATAGTACATGCATAATTATGTGGGATGTCAAAATATATTAAGGTTTTGTGGAAAATAAATGACCCCACCCCATTGAGACCCCATATGAAGTGTTCTATAGAGTTGTGGATTTGGCTTGGTTCGTGGAGCTGCATTGTAGATTACGTTACCAAACATACAGGGGTGCACATGTGGACATGGGACCCCACACCCAACTATGATAACGGTTTTCACCAGTTGGAAATATCATACCTGACACAATATTAATTAGAATTTGCACACCAACTATGGGTTGAAATTGTTTTGGTAGTCTGAGTAATGTATGTGGAATTTGTTTTTTTAGACCAACATTTGCATTTCTTCCTACTTTTTGCTAATATATTGGTTTGAAATTTCTTCCAGGACCTCCCTCCCGGTGTCCAGTCAAAATTCAAGTTAAAAAACAAGGCATGTGAGGTACCAGGTGGGAAATTCAACTCGATGGGAAGGGTGGAATTTTAATTATGTGATCTTGAGAGTGTTACCTGGTTCAAGGGGGGGGGGGGGGGTCAATTGGAAATCCCGCATGGACATCTTCCGTCAACGGAAACCCTATATAGATACCTCCCTAAACACATATCCATCTGATATTTCAGCGATTTTGTCAATTCATCCAAAATGGAATTACGAAGTCAGTTGTTGAAACAGGCGATAATATTGATGGATCATAACTCGAGTGCGTGAACAGTTACCAGCGTATCCCTAAGAGATTATTTACCGATGACCACCAATCAAGGTGGGCACACAGCACACACATGCGATAACATACCAGTTCACTGCCTCGTCGGGTATTTTCCTGTATTATGTTTATCATTGGTCAAGTAAGTCGCAACACCCCCGTGTACGTGATATCGCCAAACCCGATGGTATCACTAAACCCGAGAATTGCGTGTTTTGATAATGAACATATCTCCCTCAGATGAAGCTATATATCTCCCAGTTAAATGGTGATATCCACTATTCAAAACATAATTTCGCAACCCGGAATGTTCTCTCAATGGGATAGCGACCATATAACTTGCTCTCATCCCGATAAATTTAATTGAAATTCCGACTAATTTCCGATTTTATCATAAATAGTAGACACTTTTTTACGTTAGGTATTTCGTTTGAAACATCATTATCAGTCATAAATAGCGGATAATGCGTGTGTCAATATAAATATATAGGTTTAATTAACCATAAAATTGTCTAGCCTGAAGAGTATTTGGCAAAAATACTATATGCGTCCAAGTGTGGGTACCCACCATAATTTCGGGTATCAACGCCACAGATCGATCCTGCGATGAGATGTCGCCAAACCAGAGCTGGGATGTCAAAGATGCGAATGATGTCCATCACATTTTGACCGTTTCTGCTTAAAATTATCCCAATTATCTTTCGGACAGGCCGGCACATGGATCATCTTTAGGTGGAGGCACATGTTCAAGGTGAAAACGTTTATGTTTGGTTGTGTTTTATGTTCTAAAGTCACATTAATAGTATAGGCTATTCTGTGTTATTCGATATTATAGGCCGGGAACTGTTCAACGAATGGAAACATTAAATCAGTGTAAATCATGAGTTAGCAGGAACGTGGCTAGAGGGTCCCTGTTAGGGGTGTTCACCTATAGTTTCTAAATGTACCCCTTCCAGTAACTTCTATTTGCACCCCCATGTTAGGTTCCAGTTTTCATCGAGTTTACGACGGGTTCTTCCAACTGCTGGATATGACAACCCCGAAGTTTAAATGTTTTCATCTGGTGACAGTTTCAGTTCACAAATATGACCGAAATTATTTAATTTATCTTAATATGCGGGGTGCACATGGGCATATTTGATATTTTCTTGCTCGTCATGTGGATGCGCCATTAATGCGGGATGTGAAGATGATGGCGATGATGATGACACCGACAACAACTATATATACGACAACTTTATGCAATGATGACGACGGTGATCGTAAATGACAAAGATGGCTTCGATGAAGTCGTCGACGACGACGATAATGGTGATGATAATGATGACGATGTCGACATCGATGTCTAATATAATAATGGTATTGACAATGCCGCTACCCTACGACGGTGATGATGGTAATAATTATGATGATGCCGCCAATAGCGGATATGATTATGATGACACAGACGACGATGATTATGATGATGACGACGACGATGAGTATAACGACAACGACAGCGATAATGATGATGATAACGAACAGCGATTATTATGACTACGACGACAACATCGATGATGATGATGATGGTGACTACGACGACAACCTCGATGATTATGATGATGACTACAACGACAACAATGATGATGATGATTTCGACGACGACAGCAATGATGATGACAACGACGATGACAGCGATGATAATGATGATGACTACGACGACATCGATGATAATAATGACTACAGCGACGATGATGACCGTGACTATACGACGAAGATAGAGATGGTGATGATGATGATTGATGATACCCACCCTGTTTGGCTGCTAATTAGCATAATCCGAAGTACACGACCTATATTCTCAGCAGTACTCCTGTTGGTGTTAGTCTAGACAGTTTGACCTATATTCTACGCCCACACATTGCATCATGGTATATTTGTATGCCGGTTGGGCATGTCCAAAAAATTTCAAAAACTTCCAAAACTTCAAAAATTTCAAAAACTTCAAAAACTTCAAAAATTTCAAAAATTTCAAAAAAATTCAAAAATTTCAAACATTTCAAACATTTCAAAAACTTCAAAAATTCAAAAAATTTAAAAAAATTTCAAAAACTTCCAAAAATTCCAAAATTTCAAAAACTTCACAAATTTCACAAATTTCAAAAAACTTTTAAAAAAATCAAATTTTCCCAAAACTTCAAAAATTAAACAAAATTCAGGATTTAGTCAAAAATATGGCTTGTTGCCATTTATCGGAAAGCTCTGGGGGTACGGTATTGAGCGCCACCGAAAAAAGCAAGTGAGCGAGGGAAAAAAGAGAAAAATAACATGACATGTGGTACATACTACAATTTATTATATTAACTATTCACTGTCACTTTCGTCCGAATTGTCATCACTTTCGTCAGATGTGTCATTTGTTTCGTCCATGAACTTTTCTAGCAATGGTCTGTACTTTAATATTGACATTTTCACTACATCACGATCTTCAAAACCATTCTTCATATATTTGTCCACTTTATCCATGACACTGTTGTGCAGAGTCCCATTGCGCAGCAACATGTTCTTTATTATTGTCCAAGCATAAACATTCATAAATAGCCTCATGCCTTCAGTTTTAAGATCTGTACTTTTAAGGTCCTTGTCAGCTTGTAATTTTGCCTCTTTTTCTGTCGAGCCATTTTCCATATACGTTTCCACGTTATCACTCCATGCTTCTTGTGCTTTATCTCTACTCTCATCACACAAACTTTTGAAGTATTTATCTTCATTCGATTTAATTTTCTTATTCTGACTATCATCCATGTCCTCAGTTAATTTTCGTTTTAACTTATTTTCTTGGCACCAGTTTTTTACGTGTCTCTGGACATCATGCTGATCTTCGAACAAAAGCCCACAGTCATTGCAAGGGTACGACATGTCTTCTCGAATGCGTATGTTTTTATGGTTTTCTTTATTAATTTCATTGATCTCACCAGGTGTCCTTATGTCCTTAGTATAGCCATTATGTTGACCCTGGGGCACAATATAATTATATGGCATGCCCTCCCGTTGACCAGGGAGATCTCTGTCATCATATTTCATCTCATTCCGTTGATCCGGGCTATTGTTGTCATCACATTTCACCACATTCTGTTCATCTGGGTGCTCGCTGTCCTTATGGAGATTATATTTCATGCCATTCCATTCACCCATATGTTGGTTCGTGTCCTCTTTTAGCACATTCTGTTGCAGCCGTAATGTGTCCGGGGTTGCGGCTTTTAAATCCACCAGTAGGTATCCGTACGGTTCACTCGTCGCTTTCGAAAAATCTCACATCATACGTTGAGGGCATTCAGGATACATCTGTCTTGATAAAGTTGAAATTAAACCCTTGTCAATTGTATTATTGAACAATACCAAATATTGACAATTTCGTCGTTGCGTCGGATCTTTGTTGTAGTAGAAATTCTGGTTCAAATGGTGACTTCCTTCGGAATGTAAATCATTAACTCTCTGGTCTTTTGATGAAGTTTGCATCATGTCATCGAGTACAACTAGATTTTTATACTGGGGGTTGATAAGAGAATCCAAGTTTGCTGGTATTCCCCGTATAAAGTTGACCTGAGGGGTGACGGTATACTTTATGTCATCATATAGGGGCTGCCAATATTTATTAAACCATATTATTCTGTCAGGTGCGGGTGATATTTTTGAGGCAGACTTTTGTAGCAAGGTTTTCACGAAGTACGTCTTCCCACTAGATGTCGATCCACTTACACATGCCGTCGAGTTGGCCGCCGGTTCCCTAATTAGATACTGGTTGCTATTGTTATTTTAACGGAATTCTGAGTTGGTCATTCGCAAAACCAATATTTATATTCTGCAATTACAATCTTGGGTTAATAATATATGGTCTTGAACGCGTTACCATTTCTGTCATTGAATTTCTTGTTACATATGTTCAATAAATATACTCCACGCCATGCAATTTATGAACCTTAGGTATTTGATAGGCTGCTTTCCTCAACCCCCACCCCAGTCAGGTTATCACGACATTATCGCGACGGTATAGCCGCGTGTTGGTTGATTATTACATCTGTTCAATAATTATACTCCATACCATATAATATGAACCACCTTAGACGTATGATTGGCTGCCCACCCCCACCGGTCACGTTCTCACAACATAACCGCGACAGTATAGACGCGTGTCGGTGATTATTTCATATGTTCAATAATTATATTCCATGACCATGGAATCTGGCGCACCCTATAGGTGTTTGATTGACTGCCACCACCCGGTCAGGTTATCACGACATTACCGCGACAGTATAGTTGCGTGTTAGTTGATTATTACATATGTTAAATAATTATACTCAGCATAATGTAATCTGATGCACCTTAGATATTTGATTGGCTGACCCCACCCCCGGTCAGGTTGTCACGACATTACCACTACAATATAACCGCGTGTTGGTTGATTATTACATCTATTCAATAAGTATACTCCATACCATGTAATCTGAAGCACCTTAAATGCTTGATTGGCTCCCACCCCTCCCCGGTCAGGTTGTTACGACATTACCGCGACAATATGGCGCGTGTTGGTGGATTATTACGCTCGCCGCGTGTGTAACTGATAGCGATATGACATTATCAATGGGTGATTTATTTATAGAATTGGAATTTTCGGGATGATTAAATTTTAGTTAAACTGCGAGCTGGAGGCCGAGTCCAGTAAAAGGTGTATTTAGAGAATCTCAATTTCGTAAATTGTCGTTAATCAACGTTGATTAATGTTGATTTTTAGTTTGTGATAATTTACTGATAAACTATATATCAATTACAATAAAGGAAATTTTATCAGCCCACTGGGGGTTGTGATCGGAGTCGTTCGAGTCGGCCACCGGTTCGTTTATAATATGCTGGTTGTTATTGTTATTTTAGCGGCTGCCCCCCCCCCCCCACAAACTCCTCCCCGATCAGCTGTCACAATTAACATTACCTCGACAGTATAGCCGCGTGTTACAATATTGACTAGTTAACAATTAAGTCACTGTTGACCTTTCCACAAACTTTCTGTTTAGTGTCGATTAATTTATATAATGCACAGCCGGTTACTACATAATGTACATGGTAATATAAATTATATCAACGATAACCTATTAATACCTATTTGCAAACGACAACCTATTTTATATATATATACGTTATATCCTTACACATACATAGTTATAATTTATCAGCGACAACCTATCAATACTTATTTGCAAACGACAACCTATTATATATATATGCTTTGTACCAGGCTCTACCCCATGTACATCTGTATTTACCCATATAAGCCTTGTGTGACAGTATACATGCATTTTCTTACATGTAAATATTATTTGTTGATTTCTATATCTGTGCTATAATTGCCACTCCATACCATATAAACTGATGCCACCTTATGTGTTTAGTTAGCTACCCCTCCCCCCCCCCCCGGTGAGGATGTCGCAACATTACCAAGGTCAACAGGATAACCGCGTATTACGATATATGTCGTTACTTGCCATCATTCTATACATGTATCACAATAAGATATCTTTAATACACTCGATTAAAGACCATTTCCCGTTTATCTGGTTGCATTGTTATCTAGAAAGGAGAAATAGACAATATAAGATCGGCAGACAAAAGGTTAAAAGCACCTGTGACGTCGTATTCAGCACGCGATTACGCGATTTCGCACGAGACATAAAGGCTAAGGTCGTTTGGTTGTTTTGTTTTCGGTCAGAATCGAAAATACTCTCTGTGTGTTTCCTTAATTCATTACCAATTTAGTGATTATTGAACTATATATTACTTCTGGTTATACATCAAATAATAATCTACACAGACATTCAACACACCATTCGTGGAATCAGAGATTATTCATGGAATCGGAAATAAGTTACTTGATGAACACTATTTTGAAGACTGTTACAAATGACGATTTACGGAATCGGGAATAATTTACGTCAGTGGTAAGCAATAATATGAAAACTGTTTACAAATTACATAAATCAATATGTAACGTAGAGCGCACGTAGCTCAAGTAATTTGATTTAAGTTCAGCACATTATTCTTATAAAAATATACACATATGGTTTCTAGCTGTAACCTTTTAAAATTAATCTGTGTTTCCCATTCATTCATTGTTGGTACAGACAGTGTATTATTATGCCCCCGACTTGAAGTCGGCGGGTATATAGTCGACGTCCCCGTCCGTACGTCCGTGCGTCCGTCCATATTAACGTACGTCCGTCCGTACAAACATTTAGCATTTTTGTTCAGCAACCGCTGGGCAGATTTAGCTGATAATTGGTATGGTGATAGAGCAGCATGGGGGAACAGCTATATGCATAGCGCGGATTTCGTCCACCCATTTTCACCAAAGTTATGGTCCTTTTTTGACTTAGAAAATTCAATTTTGTCCATCCGTACAAACATTTTGCATTATTGTTCAGCAACCGCTGGGCATATTTAGTTTATATTTGGTATGGTGATAGAGCAGCATGGGGGAACAGCTACATGCATAGCGGGGGTTTCGTACACCCTTTTTCACCAGGGTTATGTCCCCTTTTTTAACTTAGAAAGTTCAATTTTTCTCTTGTTTTTTTGGGGTTTCCAGATGATAGCGTGAGCTTTGGTGGTACGATTGCAAATCCCGTATTTTTGTGGATCAGTTATATGAAAATACATGTCAAATGCAAATTTGGGTATGATCTGATGATTTTTGCCAGAGTTATGGCCCTTTTTTCAACTTATAAAATTTTAATTTGCTTGTTTTGGGGTTTCCGGATCGCTTGGTTTTGGGTTTCCGCGTCCATGCTTAATCCGAATTGCTACAGTCGGGGACAAGTGCCACGCGACAGCGACCTCTTGTTTGATTAATGATTATACAACACTGATTTCTAAAAATAAAAGTATAAATTCGTTTATGATACGCATCTATGCGTAGCTGCTATGGTATAACGTATACATGTTATATATTGTTTTCTGACTATAACAGGATCACATTAACTGTTGATTTCCATTCATTTCTAGCTGTAAACCATAAGAGTATTAAATAACATCCATAGGGAAGGGCCCATTCGTCATACTCCCCTGGAAGCCTTGTTCTGTCGGTAATTTAGATAGGATCACGGATAAAAAATCCGGGCTCGAGCTGGCTGTACAAACTGATGTCTTGCAGAAAAGGGCCGAAACATCACGTGACATGCGCTTAGTGTGTTACAGAGTCAGCAATCTGCAACTGAAGATGATCTTATCAAACCATTTTGACATCTTTTCAATTCACTGGGAGTCTATTTCCAAAATTATCTAAATTCTAACTTTGGCATAAAATAAACTTTTAGGGGTACGTTCAAAAACTATTTTCAAAATTCCAATAAACCGCTCCAGAATCCAGCTTCCATTTCAAAATTTATGTCACAAGAACGAGGAGCAATTTGTCTGCGATAAATTGGGACCTTGGTCATCATTAAACTAGCCTCTCTTCTTTAATATGCCTATAGCAGACATCCTTCTCTTGCTCGTGTCATCCATAACTTTAGATGCCACATTCATTACAAACTGATCTACATGTATTACGAACGGCATTATTAATTAACAACTACTAATAATGATTGATATATGATATACATATAGTCATCTCCAACCCGCATACTAATTATTTTGAAATATAATTCCCACTTACATGTATACTAAGTATAGAATCTAACCATTTATATTATGTTCCAAACTCATAAGGTAATAATATAATGATGTTGGTAAGTACACTGTAACTTGCATACATCTTTGACACAGGAAGATGTGTTACCCTATGTGGCACATCTAAATTCATTATTTTGAATCGTGGTTAAGTGGTTATACACTGGTTTACCACCACATAAATATCACATAATCATATACTGCAGACAATTCAAGAATTGAATATGTATAGATTGTAAGATGTGTATATGCATACACCTATTTTATACACATATCACGTGGAAAAATTACATATATGACGACAGAATGATCGGCCGTTTTACTATCCTATATCCTTTGTTGACTTATAGATAGCCGAGGGGTAACTCTCGGTTACCAGCTGATCCTTCATACTAGTATTTACCTGCTAGTCCGGGGGGTCAGTGTGGTTCTATCCACCCAGTCTGAGATTACTAGATCTGACATCACCTTTGCCATAATGGCATAAACCATAAAACATATAACACGATACATGAGCTGTTATTATAGATTATCTTTTCGTTGTAAACACATTTCAGTATACATGTAACACTATAGACGATCTGTTATTATGGATTATCATTTCTTTGTAAACACATTTCAGTATACATGTAACACTATAGACGATCTGCTATTATGGATTATCGTTTCGTTGTAAACAGATTTCAGTATACATGTAACACTATACATGAGCTGTCACTATGGATTATCTTTTCGGAGTAAACATATTTCAGTATACACCAACACTATAGAAGAGATGTTATTACGGATTATCATTTCGTTGTAAACACATTTCAACATACATCAACACTATAGAAGAGCTGGTTTGGTCAAGACTAAGTATTGACGATAACGACGAGGACGGCTTTAAGGCATAGTAATACAAGTCTATTTATCATGGTAATGTAATAGGTACTAGTAGTAGTAATAGTAATGCAAGTCTATTTATCGTGGTAATGTAATAGGTACTAGTAGTAGTAATAGTAATACAAGTCTATTTATCGTGGTAATGTAATAGGTACTATGTAACTCGGTATATGTCCTACTTATATGCCATGATGTCAGTATATGTCCTACTTATATGCCACGATGACAGTATAGGTCCTACTTATATGCCATGGTGTCAGTATAGGTCCTACTTATATGCCATGATGTCGTCTCGGAATCTATATGCCCATCAACACTCTTATTGTCGCCAATAAAGAAAATGAACCGACTGAAGGAAATTTTGAAATTGAGACAGATGAGCTTGAGTCGTTAACCAGTAGTCAACTCAGTTACATCTTTTCTGAAGTGAATGTCATTATTGGACTTGATGAAATTACTAAACACAGTAGTACAAGTGCGCTTGCAGTTCAGTCAATGTCAAAATCAAGCAACGTTCCAATACGTAAAATTCAAAATAACAATCAACAGTTTTCATTAATTGTCCAACTTTAACAATTAATTACAATTAATTAATTACAAGAGATTTTCGGATGTTCAATTAATGTTGTTTGTAAAATTTTGACTTGTTGAAAAACATTGTTGTACATTTTATGGATTTATATATATGGATCAGTAAGGTAGTTCAGGCTTAATGGGCTTGATACCATCGGTGGATTATATAATAAAACACTTATTGTATGGTTTCAAGGTTGACATGAGGATTTATCAACCCTTGGAAGTTAATATTAACTTCCTCGAGTTGATAAATCCACATGTCAACATCGAAACCATGCAATAAATGTATATTATCATTTCGTTGTAAACACATTTCAGTATATATGTAACACTACAGAAGAGCTTTTATTATGGATTATCATTTCGTTAAAAATTGTAAGCACATTTCAGTATACATGTAACGCTATAGACGAGCTGTTATTATGGATTACTATTTCGCTGTAAACACATTTCAGTATACAAGTAACGCTATAGACGATCTGTTATTATAGATTACCATTTCGTTGGAAACACATTTCAGTATAAATGTAACACTATACACTCTTAGAAAAAAATGGAACCCAATGGTTCTTCATTGGTTCCCCACTTGTCCTCCAGGCGGAACCAAATGAAGAACCAACTGGTTCTTCAGGGGACCTAGAACCATTTGGTTCTTCAGATTTGGGTTTATCGGGAACCAAACCAAGAACCATTTGGTTCCTCATTACTGTGACTATTAAGAACCAAATCTAGAACCATTTGGTTCTTCATTATTTATACACCGCAGAACCAGTTGGTTCTCCACGACTGAATATTTGGTTCTTCGTTGATATAATTGGTTCTTCATGTGGAACCATTTGGTTCTTCGGGAATAATAATTTGGTTCATCAAGAGTAATAATGGTTCCTCACAGAGAAAATTGAAGAACCAAATTTGGTTCTTCAAGTTTGTCCTCCAGGCGGAACCAATAGGTTCTTCATGATTAAAATTTGGTTCTTCATCCCAAGAACCAAATGGTTCTTCGTTGGTTCTCCCTCAAGAACCAATCCCTGGTTCTTCATTGGTTCCAGTTTGGTTCTTCCCCAAGAACCAATTTCCCCTCCTCCCTTCCCCGAAGAACCATTGGTTCTTCATTTAGAATAAATTTGGTTCCTTGTTGGATACATGCCCAAGAACCAGTTGGTTCTAGTAACAGAGATTGCATTATCAGCACTGAAAATGCATTTCATTCTGTGTACAGGTGAATCAGAAGAAAAATGTTGCATAAAGATAATCATTTATTCATTAAACTTGAAAAATATTCTACATATAGTCAGGTGGAATTTTGGCACAATATGTTTAAGAATTCAGTATTTTAAAGAAACCCAATCCGATCAGATGCTTCTAAGTTATTATTTCTTTGGCTTTGGGTGTAAACAATATTTGATTCGAGTCGAGGAACCCACCCATCTCAAAGCTCAGATTGATTAGATATCGATGTTTCAAATGTGCTGTTTCTATTGTTTGTGGTCCAATCTTTTCGACGACGATGCGCTAAAAACGGACAACTTGCAGTTGTAAGATGGATAAATCTAAAATCAAGTTGTAACTATTAACAAGAAAAGATTGGACCACAAACACATAGAAACAGCACATTTCAAACATCGATATCTAATCAATCTGAGGTTTGATGGATGGCTTCCTCGACTAGAATTGAATATTTGTTTACCCCCGAAGCCAAAGAAATAGTAATTTAGGAGCATCTGATCGGATTGAGTACCTTTAAGGATAGCAGACCATACTTGTAGCTTGTCGATTTATTTGTCACATTAAAATAAATATTTTAGGACAAACAATTTTTTCAGTGGATCAATAATCTCATTTATGGTTTTGTTTTAAACGTGAAATTTTGAAAGATATTTATAAATTCACCATCATTCCCTTGCCAATTTTGTTGTAAACGCCTCAAAAAAAGAAAGTCGCCCCCTAATATAATCGGTAATATTTTATGAGATATTGGATGGATTTTGATGAAAATCTCTGAATGACTTGAGGTACCAGAGACATCAAGTGTGATATAAGCACTATGCGGCGAGGTGACATATGGCTGAGTGAGCATGAATTGAAAGGAAAAGGGCCACTTTTAAAAAGTTGCAAAAACACAGATAGAGTGATCAGTCATTCGGCTGTGCTGTTGTCCCCCCATTTCTCGCACGGGCTTGAAACATCCTTATCTGTTGGTACTTCAATGCCTATATGGTTTACTGAAAAAGGGCTTCAAATAGACTGATTCCAATAACTCTGTGTCGTCCACAGCATGTAACTGCATTACTGCAAGGTGTCTTTCCAAATTAATGTGGTTAGCCTGAATGGCCTGGGTATGCAGTGGGCACATTGGGTCCCGAAGATAACACGCATGTTATCGTGGATAAGTGTCACATTTGGACCACATTTACAGCCAGTAGCAACTTGAGTGAACAATGGAACACTGGAGTGATTGTTCACTCTAAGTCAAGTGTTTTGCAGCTTTTGAAAAGCACCACTCTTCCAATCAATTTGTGCTCAGTCGGCCATAACATAACCCACAAGACCTTGTCTCGTACACTGTGCAGGCTCTGAACCAGATACCACAAAACAATTGAATGATGTTTCGTCAAAATCCATCTCATATTTCATAACATATTAACAAATATATTAGGGGGGACTTACTTTTTTTAGGTGTTTAGAACCCCAAATGTCATGTTGAAAATTTGTTTATTTATCTATTTGCGATAAATCATGAGTTTAGTAACCAACTGAATTACCATTTGATGTTAAATGGGATATTAATGAGAATTTATCAGGCCTCAAAATAATGTGCTGGACATTTTGAAGAATGAGGTCACCAGAGGGTGAGTTTAGTGATGCTACCCCTCATAGTGGGTTAGCATCACCAAATTCATCCAATGGGACTCATTCTGTTGGGGAATTGATCAGCTATGAGGTCCTCAGAGGGTAAATTTGGTGATGCTAGCCTGCTATGTGGGTTCCATCACTAAATGCACCCTTTAGGGACTTCATTCTGCAAATGAGTCTGACCGGCACCTTATTTAGCTGCCTGGAAATACTTCAGACTAGTACCATTTAAATTTTCTCTGGGAGTAGTCAGAATCATCTTGATGCATATTTTCTGGACGTTTTAGAAATATGCGACACGTGTTGACTTCATCATACGATTTCCTGGTTCTTTCCAATAATATTAATAAATTATTACCCGTTTCAACAACGCCAAACAGTTGTTCGAAAATGAACACAGCAGCTAGAATAGTATCAAATAGCGACGCTGCGATGTGTATACATTAACAACCAATGTCAAACCACAATAGAAGTGCAACTACTGATGCAAAATGTCCATTCAGAAAGTCAACAAATGATATGCACAAATTAAACCAGATCTAATTATTTGGGAACTTGACATTCGTGTACACAGATTTGAGTGTGTATGGTTCCGGAAGATACCACTCCAAATGAATCCATTTGTTATTTTCCTCGATAGTTCAGACTTCTCGCAAGAGACTAATAAACAAACGCATGCCTCATGTGCGCGAAAACCAGAACATACACATAGCTTGTTCTGATTAGTCCCAGAAAAAAAATAAGGTGGAATATATCAATAGCTCAATTGAATCTTGATATTTCACTTTGCAACATAGTAGTCGTGTGATATATCACAATGACCATATATACAAATCACGAATATGTCAATAGTGCGAATTAGCTTATTGAGCCACACAGTTGCACCAAATAGTGAGATTTGAGAAAACATTAAACTTTTGTATTTGTATGACAACTGGTATTCTGAAGTCGTTCCCATCCGACGCCATCAGCATCCATATTCCTTGACGTTTTAATAGAAAGACTGGGATATTATCTGACTACTCTGGTAGCAATGCTGGTCCACGGTTTCATAGCTGACATGCTTAGAGCGGGGAACGTAAAAGTGTTTCTCATCCTTATTTTGAAGGTCACATTGTCGTTCATTCTTATTTTGAATATCAGAGTTCTCTGTTAACACGGTTTCATCTGACCTCTCTGCATTTAGATTCCAACTACATTCCTGTGTGAATCTTCAGAATGAAATTGTTTACTAAATATATTTTCGTCAATCATCTCGAATGGACACACATCACATTTGAAGACAGCTCCGCTAGATGGGCGATATCTTTCCAAAATTACATCTCAATGAAAGAGATCGCCGGCACACATAGTCACAAAAGTTACGTATTTTGACACGGTTCTTGTCTATATGCAGCAACTGATCACGTTTCAGGGATAACCGGTCTTTGAAACTGACCTGACACGTTGGACATCTACAAATAAAAAATAATATCTCATTAAAGGACTCAGGGCCTTAAACGTAAATGGCTCATTCGAACTGCCAAAACTATTGATGCACCGGCTTCATGTGCTCTGAAAAACACTTTGCCAAAGTCACAGCCATTTCTCAGCCATTTTCAACTTTAGCCAGAAGTAAGATAAACGCTCTTTATTGCTACCATATCAGGAGTAGAGTACCATGGAACGTTCTTTTTTGTTCCATTTCTTGTAAATGGCTGTTTTGTGTTTGGGACCCTAACACGGTATTCACAGACTCACAGTTGTATTTTTCATTACTTCAATGCGTCTTTTTGGGTTACAAAATGTTCGTAGAAAGGTAGTTAAGATATTTATCGAACTATTTCGATACTTGGAAAAATTCTGAAGCTAATAATATTATTTCTATCATGGAGCACAAACCGGGCTGTGGCTTCAATGTCCCTTCCATGATGGGATCGGCACAGCAGATGCAGAATTAAAGATCATGTGACAGGAATTCTCTTATATATGCGAGTCTCCCATAGGCAGCCTCGCATATACCAGAGAATGCACTGACTTATAGTCATGGTAAATATTGTTAGGATCATGCATTCTCTTAATAAGCATCTCATATGAGAGACTCACATATATAAGATAATGCATTGGCACACATGTTTTTCGCAAAATTTTAGGAAGCTCCAGCCAAGGAAGGGTTAATAAAAGGCCACAAGTTCCCAAATAAGATGGCTTTGTTTGACAATGTATTTTCGTGTGATTAATCCACATAGTAAATTTGAAAGGTATCGGATAATCATAATTTGAGTTAACATCCAGACAACACAATAATTATCATATTCTAATTCGAAAAGGGACATAACTCCACCAGAAATGGTTAAATGGATCCAAATCTTCCATGTGCTAAGTTTCATCAAATTGTGTTACTGACTACTGTTAAAGTTATCATGCGGACAACAGATGATGGCAAGACATGGATGCATACCACGCAGACACACGGGCACCGCTCATTTCTATATTATATAATTATTATTCTATGTCAATCAGCAATTAGGGCCTACATGTAAAACTTTGTTGTTATTATAAATAATTCTCCAATAATCAAATTTTGCATATAAAAACTATTGCTATATGCTACTTCTAGATTACTGATAACATTCCTATCAGTCTAATAAATGACCTCTCCAGTTGAACTTATTATCTTAATATTTCCTGAGAGAACGACATGTACTCGTCAATGATTATTTAGTACAGAAAGGGTTAATGACTTTATATTCGCTGGCGAGCAAGCTTGCAATATTGTGTATGTCATTTGCAGAATGAGGTCCCCAGATCATGAATTTAGTGACATTATCCTGCCCAGCAGGCTAGCATCACAAAATTCACACTCTGATAACTTCATTCAGCTTAAGCCTCAACTGCTATGGGAGACCTAGGATCCCATTGACGTTCCCCAGTTGAAGTTGGTGATGTTCACCCATTAGTTACTTTGATTATGCATTTTATCTTCTGCAAATTAGGGGATATAGAAATTTATAAGAAGGAAAAAAGTAACTAAAATCAATGTTAATTTGAGACTACAGATATTTCCCAGATGAGGCCTAAGCAGAATGATAATACTATCGGTGCTGATATGTCGATGAATTACTGCTCTGAGGCCAGTCAGAGTGCTTGGTGATAAGTTTATGCCTTGATTTTTGGTTTCACTTAAGTTCAGTTTAGCATAGAAATTTGGTTCTTCATTTGGTTCTTCAAAACGCGTGAGTCAGTGTTCTAGAGAGCGCGAAGAACCAAATCCCCATAATATCGGTTCTTGGCGACGTGAAGAACTGTAGAGAACGCCCTCTAAAGTGGTAATAATATTCAATACCGTAAATTAAGTGACATAGATCTACAATCTGAAAGCTTTCAAGTTTACTTTAATAAGGTCTGATTTAAATTCAACTGAGATTATTGTACAAAACATCCGACATCCTAAATATAAATTAAGATAACTAATATAATCACCTTCAAAAGTAGCAACACGTGATGTCAACTGGCAGTCTGACACTCGATCAACCATTGCTCCACATCGCCAGCACTCCACATGGCCGGTTCATTTGTCGATTCTGTCGGATTTTGTTCCATCGCCTCTCACAAAAATCAGCGATCGAAAATGGCGGTTCTGAAAACTCAAAACGAGGTCGTAGTTCTGTTCCATTTGGGCGACACGCATTTATTACGAACCGCAACTCATGTTATACAAAGTTGGTTCTTCATTTGGTTCTTCAAAACGCGCGAGTCAATGTTCGGTTCTAGAGAGCGCGAAGAACCAAATCCCCATAATATCGGTTCTTGAAGGCGTGAAGAACCGTAGGGTTCTTGACTGTTCTTAGAGTGTATACGATCTGTTATTATGGATTATCATATCGTTGTAAACATATTTTCAGTATACACGTAACAATATAGACGAGCTGTTATTATGGATTATCATTTCGTTGTAAACATATTTCAGTATACACGTAACAATATAGACGATCTTTTATTATTGATTTATCATTTCGTTGTAAACGCATTTCAGTGTACATCAACACTATAGAAGAGCTGTTATTATGGATTTATCATTTCGTTGTAAACGCATTTCGGTATATATTTAACACCAAAGAAGAGCTGTGACTTGTGGGTTAATATTTCAGTGTAAATAAATACACTTTAAAGACATTTGCGATTTATAACTTTGTGATTAGGCAAAATGTCTTTAAAGCTGTCTAATAAACATTACTCCTTAAAGGTACGGTTGGCCTTGGCGGTGGGTATCCTGTGAAAATATTTAAACCCGTCAAACACCGCCACAGACAGAAAGAACATCAAAATGTAGACAGACTTTATCCGTATACAAATAAGAAATATCGCATAAACAGTATGTTATTGTCATCTGTTTGACCATTGTTATGTAAACAAAAGCATAAAAAGTAACTTTTTTGGTGTTTATATTATGATGGTAAACATAAAGAGCGTTCTTTGTTGGTGAATTCCTGATATGGAACTAATAAAGAGCGTTTATGCCATTTGTGTGTGATTAGCCAGTAGCATTGTGCTGTCTTCTATAACACAATCAGGCTCTTGCTTAGGTAAAATATAGTAGGTCTTTGTGATAACATGCTGTTTACGCGATGGTCATGGTATATATGAACGAAACTGTATGCGTTTTAATGTTTTTCTGTTTACGGTGATTGGAACAAATATGAATATTTTCGACAATTAAGGCCGCACGTGCCTTTAAGTATTGCATATAAATATTTTCTACTATACAGAGTCTCCACGATCAGTGGTGCAATTAGTTACACGGAATAAACTTAAATGGGAAGTATTTTGCAGCGTGTTAGCTATCAGTGTTACAATCAGGGTACGTTCACGGAATAAACTTAAATGGGATGTAATTTGCAGCGTGTTAGCGATCAGTGTTACAATCAGGGTACGTTCATGGAATATATTTATATTGGACGTAATATTCAGCGTGTCCGCGATCTGTGTTACAATCAGGAAACGTTCATGGAATCTACTTCAATTGGATGTAATTTACAGCGTGTCTGCGATCAGTGTTATAATCAGGGTACGTCATGTAATAGACATATATTGGGTATAATTTACATCATGTCCGCGATCAGTGCAACATTAAGGGTACGTTCGGTAATATACTTATACTGGATATGATTTACAACGTGTCTACGGGCAGTGTTACATTCCGGGTACATGTACGTTCACGGAATAGGCTTAAATTGTTTGTCATTTACAGCGTCTCCGCGATCAGTGTTACAATCAGGATGCGTTCATACTCTTCTATGTTATATGTATTTGGACACTTGCAGGCTCTTTTCATGTAACTTACATGTGTGTAATTTTTGACACCAAAACAATCCAATCATAAGGGCCCGTGTTGGAAATTGTCGCAGGCCACACCGCGACTAGAATGGAATGTAAAGAGACCCTTTATGTCTGATTTACTTCCTATGCCGCTAAAAGGCTATTTGCACTTCAAACCAACCATAAAATGTAGTCTATGTGGTGATGCGAATTATGGTCTCTTTCATGTTGTTAATTGTCATGTATTTTATGTTACGCCCAAATAAAGCTTCAACAGCCTAAAATATATTCGGTCTGTCTCACTAACACCATACAAATATGGATATCATTGGAACCAGTTCATTGACCACATTGTGATGGTTACAGTTATGCCCTGTGCCAATGCATTCTCTTATAATTGCGAGTCGACCATAGGTGGCCTCGCATATATAAGAGAATGCATTGGCCCAAAACAATTCTTTTTTAACACTTTTTACCATTTTTTCTTACATTCTTTAACAATTTTATAATTTTTTCTTACATTTTTTAACATTTTTAATAATATTTTTCTATATTCTTTGACAATTTTATCATTTTTAATATGTGTTAAGCCAATGCATTCTCTTATATATGCGAGGCGACCTATGGTCGACTCGCATATATAAGAGAATGCATTGGCACAGGGCCGTTCTGGTCGTTACTGGTACTTGTGTTGATATACGATGGTATCTAACTCTGAATTTCTAACTGAACCAACACAGGCTCCATTTGGATTGGATGAGATTTCAATTTTATTTCCACCTGAATCCCTTTATCTTATTGGAAGAAATCCGATAGCGTAATAATTATCTTTGTTAATTGGAACTCTCAATTGTTGAATACAATCACATAAAATCATATTATGAACATATGTTAATTTGTGTTAAGTTGATATTATGATGGTAAATACATATATCATGTTGCAATGAAACTAAAACAGCAATCCAGAACTGGACCATAATTGTAGTCATAATCTGCCCGCAGCAAGATTCCGCCAGCCGATGTACTAACATGTTAAAGGATGTTATGAAGCAATGGCCGTTTGGCTCATGTTGCTATCAGTAATGTTATTTTACTGACGTAATATTTTACGTCAGTACCACTCGTTGCTGGTACAGCTAGTGGTGTTGCTACATGATTTACATTTGTGCAAGGGTGTTTCAAAATGCGCCCCATTCGTGCATTTTCAAAAAAAATCAAAACATCAAATTATAAATTTGAAGGGAAAATCATCATAATTTATAACCGGTTATTTGAGATTGTGACATGAAATATTTGCAAACAACGCAATGCATTATCTAACTTAGGAATAAAAATGGGGTCTACAGTTTGTCTTCTATCTAAAATCATTTTAAACATTTTTCATTGTATGTTTGTTGTCGATTATTACACGTTAAGGATACCCGCTCGTATTTGATAGAACAATAGACACATTTTCCTGTGCCAAACTTTAGCGTGCAAGTGAAATTGAAAAATACTTGAAATAAACATAATTAATATTCACAGGCAACGCGAGAATCCACCCAATCATCCGTACGTAACACGTGGAGAATCCACCCAATCATCCGTACGTAACACGTGGAGAATCCACACAATCATCCGTACGTAACACATGGAGAATCTACCCAATCATCCGTACGTAACACATGGAGAATACACCCAATCATCCGTACGTAACACGTGGAGAATCCACCCAATCATCCGTTCGTAACACATGGAGAATCCACCCAATCATCCGTACGTAACACATGGAGAATCCACCCAATCATCCGTACGTAACACATGGAGAATCCACCCAATCATCCGTACGTAACACATGGAGAATCCACCCAATCATCCGTACGTAACACATGGAGAATCCACCCAATCATCCATAAGTAACACATGGAGAATCCGCCCAATCATCCGTACGTAACACATGGAGAATCCACCCAATCATCCATACGTAACACATGGAGAATCCACCCAATCATCCGTACGTAACACATGGAGAATCCACCCAATCATCCGTACGTAACACATGGAAAATCCACCCAATCATCCGTACGTAACACATGGAGAATCCACCCAATCATCCGTACGTAACACATGGAGAATCCACCCAATCATCCATACGTAACACATGGAGAATCCACCCAATCATCCGTACGTAACACATGGAGAATCCACCCAATCATCCATAAGTAACACATGGAGAATCCACCCAATCATCCATACGTAACACATGGAGAATCCACCCAATCATCCATACGTAAGACATGGAGAATCCACCCAATCATCCGTACGTAACACATGGAGAATCCACCCAATCATCCGTACGTAACACATGGAGAATCCACACAATCATCCGTACGTAACACATGGAGAATCCACCCAATCATCCATACGTAACACATGGAGAATCCACCCAATCATCCGTACGTAACACATGGAGAATCCACCCAATCATCCATAAGTAACACATGGAGAATCCACCCAATCATCCGTACGTAACACATGGAGAATCCACCCAATCATCCATACGTAACACATGGAGAATCCACCCAATCATCCGTACGTAACACATGGAGAATCCACCCAATCATCCGTACGTAACACATGGAGAATCCACCCAATCATCCGTACGTAACACATGGAGAATCCACCCAATCATCCGTACGTAACACATGGAGAATCCACCCAATCATCCGTACGTAACACATGGAGAATCCACACAATCATCCGTACGTAACACATGGAGAATCCACCCAATCATCCGTACGTAACACATGGAGAATCCACCCAATCATCCGTACGTAACACATGGAGAATCCACACAATCATCCGTACGTAACACATGGAGAATCCACACAATCATCCGTACGTAACACATGGATAATCCACCCAATCATCCGTACGTAACACGTGGAGAATCCACCCAATCATCCGTACGTAACACATGGAGAATCCACCCAATCATCCGTACGTAACACATGGATAATCCACCCAATCATCCGTACGTAACACGTGGAGAATCCACCCAATCATCCGTACGTAACACATGGAGAATCCACCCAATCATCCGTACGTAACACATGGAGAATCCACCCAATCATCCGTACGTAACACATGGAGAATCCACCCAATCATCCATACGTAACACATGGAGAATCCACCCAATCGTCCGTACGTAACACATGGAGAATCCACCCAATCATCCGTACGTAACACATGGAGAATCCACCCAATCATCCGTACGTAACACGTTGAGAATCCACCCAATCATCCGTACGTAACACATGGAGAATCCACCCAATCATCCGTACGTAACACATGGAAAATCCACCCAATCATCCGTACATAACACATGGAGAATCCACCCAATCATCCGTACGTAACACATGGAGAATCCACCTAATCATCCGTACGTAACACATGGAGAATCCACCCAATCATCCGTACGTAACACATGGAGAAACCACCCAATCATCCGTACGTAACACATGGAGAATCCACCCAATCATCCATACGTAACACATGGAGAATCCACCCAATCATCCGTACGTAACACATGGAGAATCCACCCAATCATCCGTACGTAACACATGGAGAATCCACCCAATCATCCGTACGTAACACATGGAGAATCCACACAATCATCCGTACGTAACACATGGAGAATCCACCCAATCATCCGTACGTAACACATGGAGAATCCACACAATCATCCGTACGTAACACATGGAGAATCCACCCAATCATCCGTACGTAACACATGGAGAATCCACCCAATCATCCGTACGTAACATATGGAGAATCCACACAATCATCCGTACGTAACACATGGAGAATCCACCCAATCATCCGTACGTAACACATGGAGAATCCACACAATCATCCGTACGTAACACATGGAGAATCCACCCAATCATCAGTACGTGACACATGGAGAATCCACCCAATCATCCGTACGTAACACATGGAGAATCCACCCAATCATCCGTACGTAAAACATGGAGAATCCACCCAATCATCCATAAGTAACACATGGAGAATCCACCCAATCATCCGCACGTAACACATGGAGAATCCACCCAATCATCCGTACGTAACACGTGTAGAATCCACCCAATCATCCGTACGTAACACATGGAGAATCCACCCAATCATCCGTACGTAACACATGGAGAATCCACCCAATCATCCGTACGTAACACATGGAGAATCCACCCAATCATCCGTACGTAACACATGGAGAATCCACCCAATCATCCGTACGTAACACATGGAGAATCCACCCAATCATCCGTACGTAACACATGGAGAATCCACCCAATCATCCGTACGTAACACATGGAGAATCCACCCAATCATCCGTACGTAACACATGGAGAATCCACCCAATCATCCGTACGTAACACATGGAGAATCCACACAATCATCCGTACGTAACACATGGAGAATCCACCCAATCATCCGTACGTAACACATGGAGAATCCACCCAATCATCCGTACGTAACACGTGGAGAATCCACCCAATCATCCGTACGTAACACGTGGAGAATCCACCCAATCATCCGTACGTAACACATGGAGAATCCACCCAATCATCCGTACGTAACACATGGAGAATCCACCCAATCATCCGTACGTAACACATGGAGAATCCACCAATCATCCGTACGTAACACATGGATAATCCACCCAATCATCCGTACGTAACACATGGAGAATCCACCCAATCATCCGTACGTAACACATGGAGAATCCACACAATCATCCGTACGTAACACATGGAGAATCCACACAATCATCCGTACGTAACACATGGAGAATCCACCCAATCATCCGTACGTAACACATGGAGAATCCACACAATCATCCGTACGTAACACATGGAGAATCCACACAATCGTCCGTACGTAACACATGGAGAATCCACCCAATCATCCGAACGTAACACATGGAGAATCCACACAATCATCCGTACGTAACACATGGAGAATCCACCCAATCATCCATACGTAACACATGGAGAATCCACCCAATCATCCGTACGTAACACGTGGAGAATCCACACAATCATCCGTACGTAACACATGGATAATCCACCCAATCATCCGTACGTAACATGGAGAATCCACCCAATCATCCGTACGTAACACGTGGAGAATCCACCCAATCATCCGTACGTAACACATGGAGAATCCACCCAATCATCCGTACGTAACACATGGAGAATCCACCCAATCATCCGTACGGAACACATGGAGAATCCACCCAATCATCCGTACGTAACACATGGAGAATCCACCCAATCATCCGTACGTAACACATGGAGAATCCACCCAATCATCCGTACGTAACACATGGAGAATCCACACAATCATCCGTACGTAACACATGGAGAATCCACCCAATCATCCATACGTAACACATGGAGAATCCACCCAATCATCCGTACGTAACACGTGGAGAATCCACACAATCATCCGTACGTAACACATGGAGAATCCACACAATCATCCGTACGTAACACATGGAGAATCCACCCAATCATCCGTACGTAACACATGGAGAATCCACCCAATCATCCGTACGTAACACGTGGAGAATCCACCCAATCATCCGTACGTAACACATGGAGAATCCACACAATCATCCGTACGAAACACGTGGAGAATCCACCCAATCATCCGTACGTAACACATGGAGAATCCACACAATCATCCGTACGTAACACATGGAGAATCCAACCAATCATCCGTACGTAACACATGTCGAATCCACCCAATCATCCGTACGTAACACGTGGAGAATCCACCCAATCATCCGTACGTAACACATGGAGAATCCACCCAATCATCCGTATGTAACACATGGAGAATCCACCCAATCATCCGTACGTAACACATGGAGAATCCACCCAATCACCCGTACGTAACACATGGAAAACTATCACACTAGCTCACAGATGAGAAATAATTTCATTGTAGAACCAAAAAGCCTGCATATCATGACATAACATCTATACTAATAAAACTCAATTTTGTTTGTTTGTTTGTTTTGTGTTTGTTTGTTTGTTTTTCCGCTTATATGCGACCAAACGGCTGGACCATCGGCGCTGGAAATATGTATATATGGGTCATTTGATCGGGGAGCGTTATTAGATAGGTCCAGTTCACCTCAGAAGTATTAAAAGGGCACTAATAATTATTTTATTTATATGTTGGCTAGATGTGACAAAACGGTTCAAAAGCATCGGAGCTGAACTATTTTAAAAGGGCACTGATACTGAATTTAACTAATTATATACCCACAATGATTGCAATCTGGTGGGTGGAAATCGAAACACGGGGTTAAGTGGACCCGTATCTGGTCATGTGGTATATTCCGTTCACCCCAGACAACTTAAAGCGGTAGATACGAGCAACAAGGAACGTTCCTTATCAACTTATAATATGTTAAGGGCAATTGGTACATATGGTTCACCTGACAAGGGGATTATCATGGGAGATGCGTACTTTACCTCAGATGACTTAAGGGGGACTAATGAATTAAATAACAAATAAAGAGCGTGTATTGGGATGTGTGGGGAAATTGGTGCGCAAAAGTCAAATGACGTGGATAATTTCACGGGTTAGGCACTGTAGACATCAAATGACTTAAAGATTCACTTATAACTAGCAACACAGAGTATTAATGATCAACTTAAAATATAGATGTAACTTTATCTGGAGAGTCATGCAATAGTTTCTATTACCCCCGATGACTAATAATCCAGCGTCAAATCCCACAATAACACACATACCCACACATTCATGTCTTATATTTATATAGCTTTTTGATGATTTATTCCCATAAATATGAGTGCATACTTATTTATTTTCGCAAAATGGCCGACAATTTGAGACCAGCCCACGCAGCACCTTAAGTCAGCCTTAAGATTGCCAAACTCTTAGCTACGATAACGTGATTCATATAAATAACTGGCGTCAGATGCAATTCGACTGAACACGGCCATTTATTTTGCTGACCACTTTTAGTGATTAGGTCAGATTAGGTCAACAAGTTGTAACTTCCTGTTCGTGTTAAACTCGAGAGATCTCTGCATTATTTGGATGTAAACTGGGTGACCCAATCGGCAGTTTCCCAGACAGTATTTAACGTAACACAGAAATGCAATGTAAATGTTTACCGATAACCAACTGAGAAGTGGTGTCCCTAATCGGGCGCCAGAGTTTGTCTGGTTTATTATCAACGTCTGGTTTTTGGTCGGAAGTTGTTATGTTTCCATTGGTCCTAGTCATCCTGCAACACTATATACGGAAACCCTTGGTGTGACTTGGTTGAAGCAGGTAGTACCCTTGGTGTGACTTGGTTATAGGAGGTAGAACCCTTGGTCTGACTTGGACAAAGCGGGTAAGACCCTGAGTGTGACTTGGTTAAAGCAACTAGTACCCTTGGTGTGACTTGGTTTAAGCATGTAGTGCCCTAGGTGTGACTTGGTTGAAGTTTGGCAACATTCCCTTGAACTCGTCTATTATTGATACATACTTTGATTTAGGTATAAACACCTTTTTCAGAATATTATATTTCTTGTACATCTCACTCGAGCTCATTGATAACTTCCTGTTGACGAATGGTAAATCGGAATAGGTATTGGGGGCGGGGTGGCAAAATGCTCGAAAGGGCCGCGTCACCCTTGCTTTAATCCCTAATTTTATGGCTTTGATTTGTAAACAAGAAAACACTCGAGCAATTTTATGGTAGATGTGGCAATAATTGTATTGCCTTATCGATTCTTATTTTGATTTTACCGGCGGTGGCACTAATGAGATGGCGTTCGTTCGATGGGAAGTGGTATGGGCGTTGTCCGTGTTGTTTGCGAAAATCGATTGTAACTGCTGCCAGTGTTCATTGTCGTCATCTGTCCAGCGATACCTGGCGGTGCTTGTACTTCTTTTTACGAATAGGCTCTGCTCCGTCTGGCGGTCGATTGGTTCTTCTAGTATTTTTCCTCCCTGAGTGGTGTAAACCCCGGGTCGATGTAGGATTGAGTGTCATGGGTGGAGAAGGGTGGTTCCATCTCTGCCTGCCCCGCTGTAAATGGACACATTGTGCAGTATTAGCCTTTGTGTCACAGGTCGGTTAAATGTTGAGAAATTGATTTATCGCATTGCATTTTGAATAGAACAAGGACATTAGTGGTGTGCGGATTATGACTGTTTAGATGTAGTGGCTGTCCTATCTACAAAACAAGAGTCATTCAGGTTTTAGTGCTCTCGTTTTCCGTACCCGACCTCTCCGTACAAGCACAGTACATTGTATAGTATATATAATTAGCGCCAAGGTAACCGTCGGTGCCAATTTGAGTAAGATTCGTCCCGGTCCCGAACAGGATTAACTACTAGAATGTTCATGGTGTTAAAATGGCACATTCGACGAGAAACACATCAATAGAAAGTCAACTACCATATGCCGCGAATTCAACAAGCAACGTTACAACAACAGAATCCACGAATTTGACATTAGGCATTGTTCAAGTGCTACTTATCTTCGTCGGAACTATCGGGAATGTCTTGATTTTAACCGTATTTACACGTCCGGCGATGAGAGTAAAACGGTCATCGTTGTTCTTTATGGCATTGGCGATAGCAGATCTTGTTCCGCTGTACATTACGTTGCTGCCCGATGCGATCAACAGAATATGCCATTGGCACATCGCTACCGTGAGTGACGTAACTTGCAAGGTATACCCATTTCTGACAAATTCCGTTGCAGATGTCTGCGTATGGATCCTCGTTGTACTGACTGTCGATTGAACCATACGCGTGTGTTTTCACGTGAAGAACTCCTTCTTTTCCAGCAATAAGTCAGTTTTCAGTGGAATTGTGTTCGTTGTAATTGGAAGTCTGTTGGCGAATTGTCACTTTTTATATGGACTACAATTATCTTCGGGTACTGAGCATCGGTCGGGGACTTGCGTCTTTACTGGTGCGACTGAGTATGTCTGGTTTATCATCAACGTCTGGTTTTGGTTGGATGTTGTCAAGTATTCATTGGTTCCAGTCATCATTATTGCATCCTGCAACACTCTACTCATTTTCCATATCAGGAAAACAAAAAGAGCATTGAAATATTTCACTGGGAGCAACGACCAAGGAAATCAAGGAAAAAAAGCGACATCATCGACTTCATTGATGCTAATAGCAAAGAGTTTCCAACTTCTGCTGACAACAACGCCACTTATCTTGACAACGGCAATCAACAAAGGAGATGTGCGTTATTTCGAATCCATTGTTGCTGGTGTTCTTGGGACACTGAACAGGGCTAATAACAGCTTGAATTTTTTTCACGTATGCGATAAGCAGTAATATATTCAGAGCCGAACTCTGGCGTGTTCTAAGAAAAAGATGTCGACACACGATTACTGTAGAGTCTCATAGTCTTGACACAAGACACATAAGTAAAGACCTACCCCAACCAACGAGTGGATCACATCCGCATCCATGAGGCCAACAGTCGGACGAAAATGACGATAAGAGTCCATAATTCACGACCACAGAGGTATATTAACAGCCAGAATAACTGGTTAAAGTTGTTATACGTATATTATAAGCGGTAATAAATTCAGAGCCGAGCTCCGGCATGATCTGAAACAAAGATCTCCACACTCGATCATTGGGTATTTTAGCACACCACAAGCGGACCGACCAATGAGTGAATCACATTCACATGACAGAGGATTATATGGAATAACGTAGAAGAGCTGTGCCTTTTGGATTGTCATTTCGAGCCCAAGTTTATTTTCCTCAATAGTGTATTGATGTACATATATGACGCTGAATTTTTTTTTCTAAGGCTTATGTGCCATTATACAGTTGTCGCCCGCTGTCGAGGGGTACATTGAGATTTGTCACCCGCTCGAGAACGGAATGTCTCCCGAGGAGCGCAGCTCCGAGGGAGACATTCCGTTCTCGAGCGGGTGACAAATCTCGATGTCTCCCGAGAAGAAGGGCAACAACTGTTTTGTTATCCGATTATACCACAGAAAAAAATCCATGCCATCCACACGCACTATATGTTGCACTGAGTCACGAGTGCTTTCTTTCCCGATTATGTATATTTTCAGTAACTACTTATCATCCTATAGGATTTGTGTTCCATAAACGATAGTCAAGCCGTTAAGCGTTTGATAATCATCGTTTATTTACGATCATTTTGGTTGTTAAATCGTAAATATCGGTCCATTCAATGTAAACCAATAAGCCATATAGGTATGTTATCGCCTTCTGCAATGTGTCATATTCAATGTCGTCTTATGCGCGGAATTTACTCGCGATGTTCATTTCATAACGGTCTTCCCCGAAATCTATTGGGAAGTTGCCTATTTCATTAATGGACATTCATATGTGTCAGTGTTCCCATGTTCATGGCGATCCTCACACAAAATACTTCTACATGTATGATCATATTGCAGACATTGCGGAGCGGTCTTATATCGTGGATAAGCGTACAGCACCATTCATTCGCGACAAACGAATGCATTACGTTGTCCACCAGCAAACATTTATAACCAACCGACTTCAAGGGATCCACTCTTTCAATCCTGCATCATAATGTCGACATGAACATATTGAATCACCGAGATGTTTAGATGCAAACACTACATAATGACACTTCTCCGATAAAAGTATCAACTTAAAAGTTCGAATATTAGTGTTCACTAAATATATGCAAATTAGCAAACACCACAACTGGTGTGTTTTGCGAATCCGTGGGGTATGTAAGATCTATGATTTTAGTACGTCATAGTGATGTGAAATAGATGAGTTACTGCAGTGCGTGTTTGGAGATATAATTGCAATATAATATCAGACGGGCGACAAAAACAATGTCAGCGGGCGACAGTGTGATTTGTCGCCCGGCATGGGCCAATCAGAAGGGTGGAAAATAGGGAGGAGGGTAACAAATGTCATTGTCTCGCCTCTATTCACAATGCAGCGTAAAAACAATATTTGTTCTTTTTGTAACGAATTGCGGTATCAATTTCCAGATGAGACGTCAACTCGTCCATTAACGGAATAGATACAAATTTGATGTAATTTACAGTGCGTTAGCGATCAGAGTTACAATCAGGGTACGTTCACAGAATATATATAAATTGGGTGTGATTTACAGCGTGTCCGCGATCAGTGTTACGATCATGGTACGTTCAGGGAACAAAATTAAAGTGGATGTAATTTACAGCCTGTTAGAGTTACAATCAGGGTACGTCCATGGAATATACTTATATTGGGTGTAGTTTAGAGCGTGTTAGCGTTCACTTTTACAATCAGGGTACGTTCACGGAATAGAATTATATTGGGTGTAATTTAGAGCGTGTTAGCGTTCACTGTTACAATCAGGGTACGTCTATGTAATATAATGATATTGCGTGTAATTTAGAGTGTGTTAGCGTTCACTGTTACAATCAGGGTACGTTCGCGGAATAGAATTATATTGGGTGTAATATAGAGCGTGTTAGCGTTCACTGTTACAATAAGGGCACGTTCACGGAATAGACTAAAATTTGTTGTAAGTTACCGCGTATCCGCGACCACTGTTACAGTCAGGGTGTACAGACACACTCCATAATGCTACATGATTGTATTTATCGAGTTCCAGGCAGTGTACGTGTAACTGACATGTGTATGCATTGAATCCACTGCAAACCAAGCGCCAAGCTGTGATTATATTTGAATGCAGATAAAGTCGTTATGTCGGACATATCTGATAGGCCGCTCGAAATACTTACTTATTCTTAGATTTAGCGACAAGATACCAGTGTATCTGGTGCAACGAATGGTCGTTTCTCTTTTGTCGAATTTAGTTATTTTCTGGTATGTTTGACGCCAGTACAACTCTAGTCGTTGGTACAACGAGTGATGTTGCTATAGGCTCTCCATTCGTGTGGTGTGTTAAAATCAAAGTGTCTAACAACACCAATAAAAGCTTCATTTTGACAGTTATCCACCGTTCTTTGTGCACCAATAGGGGTGTTTCGTTACTCAGTATCCCAGTTGATAATGGACATGTCACAGTAGGCCAATATAGGCTAATTTGAGTTTGCTAATGGAATTTCAGTTGTAAAGTTGGAAATATGATTCTTAATAAAAGACAAGAATTGATGCAATTATAAACTTGAGTTATGCAACCCGATGGTGATAATATACGCATATCACATTCTCTGATTGAATGGAGACCATATACAAACATAACTGTCCCTTCTAGAATGGAAATAACTAGCTCTACTAGAAACGACCAGGGCAGAACTGACTAACGCACATGTAACAACAGCAATTAAAGTGATGTGAAACACTCCGATAGGGTGATCAAATAGATATGCTCAAAGTAGTTATTTTTTACGAATAATAATCCAAATTGACAACACACACCGTAATTCTTATATATTAATTAAGTGCAATGACTCTAGATGTCAAAATCGTTTGCGTTAGTTTATCGCCGATTGTTGCGTCCCGAATTGAGGTGTGAATATTTACAATTGAGCTTAGTTCAGACGAAGTTTTCTATGGAGTGGTATGGTCGATTCATTTGAAATGTTCGTGATCTCAGTAGAATTATACATTCTCCAGGTTGGCATAGCGCCTGAGTACTAACTTATAAGTTTATCGCACTCGAACAAGTCCATAATATGTCTTTAAACACGTTTTAATAATTAATCGTGCATCGGCTATGTCGTAGTTACTTGCCAATCCGCTATAAATATACTTATTAGCATTTCAACTCAACAACATATTGGTGTACATGGTGAAGCAAACGGTCGTATTGCTTATACATATATTGTTATTCAAGTTAATTTATATTCTTTATGCGAGTATTTTAGTAATGTTTCTAAATACAGGCTGCATTTAGATATGTATCCACTATACTGTACATCCATAGAGGTTTTTCCACTGCCCAGTGGCTCATTTTATAACATACCTGGCATGTCAGGCGAAGATAAATTTAAAAGGGTGTGATAATGGAACTGCACGGTTCCAAAATAAAAGATGAGAATTGGTCCAGTTAGGCACCCCTCCCACATGTACATCCAATGGGAATTTCACTAATCTACCAGAATCAATAGGGCAGAACTGGCATACATACATGTAACAACATAACTTAATTGGTAAAGAAATGAGCAACACAACAATGGAGTTCCCACATATTCATTAGAGTATGAGCTTATATGGTTGCTAGAAGACAATGCGTCTGCATCAATATTTTAACTAGTTTTACTGTGATTTCCATTGTGCTATTATACACACAAGAAGATATTTCCATTAAACATTTAAATGCGATAAATGTGTCTGTTGCAAAGTGAAAAAGAGTGTTATAATCATGGGCGAATATCCAACAGCATTGCACAGACCGACATTTCAATACAGTAGGACAACAAAAGCGTTTTCTTGAATATTGGCAAATTATGTTCAATGAAGAAAGCGATCAGCTCAATCGCTGATTGGGGGACAACGTCTGCTAATAATTATTTGATTGACAGCTGCGGAAAGGTCCATTCGCTTCATGGGGTCTCGGTAGTTCAGTTAGTTAGGGGTATATCCCCAAGCCGTCTCGTCCTCCAGCGCTGGCGATGAGGGTTCAAATCCACTTATTTTCTTGAATGACTTTGTAACTCGAAATTGTTATATGCTCGAGTTGCCAGTTACTCGCCGATGGCCGGCAAAAAGTCTATCAGCCATTGAAATCACTGTTATAGTATCAGTAATGTGCGGATATCATCCACCATTAAAACTGGCAATGTCGTAGTATGGCCTTAGTTTCTGGAAGCGACATTAAACCACAATCAATGAGTCAATGAATCAACCACAAGCTTCACCCTAAACCATGAGATATTTTGTTTTACTGAGTTTAAGAGCAAACAGTTACGGCGCCGTAGATATATATACTTTGGTAATCTAACCCAAGACCCGAGTCGATGTGTTGATGACATTAGTATGCGACTATTCATAACTACCCCACATCCACTGTGTGCGGGATGATTTGTCTATACTTACCACTGACATGTTCTTGGGCCACCAGTTTGTTAAAATATTAAACGATTGATTTCTCACAATTACTTGACTGAATCAGAAGCTAACGTATGGACACTAATGTGTATACATAATGCGTTTTTATCTGGCTGAATCAGAAGCTAATGTATGGACACTAATGTGTATACATAATGCGTTTCTTCTGGTTGATATATTTTGTTACTTATTATTATTTTGTTAACTAGACACTAATTGGAATCCCCACCCAGGAAACATTCAATATCGTTGGTCCATAAAAGCACGCACGTAATTGTCACAAATTAAAGGTATATATATGTCAGCATTGGTCCCAAGAGAACATCCGATATACACCAATGCACTACACATATAGCGGTATGGGAGCGAGCTCTATAATCACACTATAGTGAAATGGAAAGCCAAGACACCTATGGAAATTTTACCTCCAATGTCGCAGTCAGTGAAACCAGCAATGTGACTGTTGGGATAATTCATCTACTACTTGTCTGTGTTGGAACTATAGGAAATGTTTTGACAACAATTGTGTTTACTCGTCCGGCGATGAGGCCAAGACGGTCATCGTTGTTGTTTGTGGTTCTGGCAAACTTGTTACAAAACGCAATAAACAGAAAAGCGCGTTGGAACATAGTTACCGCGAGTGACGCAGCTTGTAAGGCATACCCATTTGTGGCGTATTGCTCTGCAGATATATGCATCTGGATCCTTGTTGTACTGACTGTCGATCGAACCATACACGTATGTTATCACATGAAAAGCTCTTTCTTTTCCAGCAAGAAGTCAGTTTATTGTGAAATTATGTGCGTTATAATAGGAAGTATTCTGGCGAATTGTCATTATTTATATGGAATGGAATTATCTACTGGTACTGATATCCATTGAGAAATTGTATCCCTAATGGGGCGCCAGAGTGTGTCTGGTTTATGGCCAACGTCTGGTTTTGGTTGGATGTTGTAAAGTTTTCATTAGTTCCAGTAATCATTATCGCATCCTGCAACACTCTACTCATTTTCCGTATCAGGAAAACGAAAAGAGCCTTGAAATATTTCACTGGGGGCAACGGCAGAGGAAAACGAGGGACAAAAGCAACATCGTCGACTTCACTGATGCTAATAGCCACGGGTTTCCAACTCCTGGTGACAACAACGCCTCTGGTCTTAACAATGGCAGTCAACAAAGAAGATTTAAACTTTTTTGACACCGCAGTTGCTGGTGTTCTTGTGTCGTTGAGTCACGCTAATAACTGCTTGAATTTGTTCACGTACTTTACATGCGTTAAGAAATTTAGAGCCGAACTTTGGCGTCTTCTTTAACAAAGATGTCCACACTGCGAACATCCGCCGGCATTGAAGGTTGTATACATGAAGATACATGTAGATTTGTGTGCATATGTCCCAATTCCCTTACGATATTTTAATTGTCAGTGGTAGGGTCATGACCAGGAACAATGTAAAAGTAAAGAAACTATAATTTGCACGCTGCTCTGGTTCTGGTCATGATCATAAGGATTGTTCTAAACCAAAAACATGTGTTCCATCTGTCAAGGTTCACACGCCGCATATGGGACTATGAATTCAAACTTTAACGATGTAAGGCTGAGAAACATCTGTCATATTTCGGTGCAAAGTAAATAGTTGCTGCGTGACCATCAACTCAACCAGTCACATTGTCTTGTTTCTACACAAACGTATGCTGATGCCAGCACTTAGACAAACAACAGCCAGAACACACAACATGACGCAACTGCTATAATTGCTGCCCCATAACCTGTACTAGAACCGAACTATGTCGTGCTCTTGAACAAAGATGTCCAGTTGTAGAATCATTTAGCGTACAGCAAACACACAAACCAATGAGAGAACCACATCAGTATCATGGAGTCGGTCCATCTGACTACGTTATACCTAGCGTTCAGAATACACCACAACATAATTATGTATATATGGGACACTATATGACAGCTGTAACCATTGGACTATCAAAGCCAACAGTTATTTTTCCGCTAGTTTGAGCATGGATTATATGTATATTCATGTATATCAGAGGTAATTGTCTACATATGCTTTTTGCGCCGAACAAATGGATTGTCTATTTTTTTGTCTTTGACTGTAAAATATTTCCATTGGTTGGCAGCTGAGACTAATGTCTTAAAGCCACATGGCGGTTTGCGCTCCCAAATACACAAAATAATATTCGCTTTTGAAATTTTCCCGGTATCAAAATAGGTAGATAAATGCCCAACCTACCTTTCTACGACCAATATATGTCAGAAAAAGTAGGAAAACGAGGGACAAAAGCAACATCGTCGACTTCACTGATGCTAATAGCCACGGGTTTCCAACTCCTGGTGACAACAACGCCTCTGGTCTTAACAATGGCAGTCAACAAAGAAGATTTAAACTTTTTTGACACCGCAGTTGCTGGTGTTCTTGTGTCGTTGAGCCACGCTAATTACTGCTTGAATTTGTTCACGTACTTTACATGCGTTAAGAAATTTAGAGCCGAACTTTGGCGTCTTCTTTAACAAAGATGTCCACACTGCGAACATCCGCCGGCATTGAAGGTTGTATACATGAAGATACATGTAGATTTGTGTGCATATGTCCCAATTCCCTTACGATATTTTAATTGTCCCGGTATTCAAGTAAAGACGCATTCAAGTCATGAACATTACAACAAAATCGTATTGTTTGGGTCCCAAAACAACCAACCTGCCAGTATGGATGATGCAACCACCCACAACAGCCGATGATTTCCGGGTGTATTCGTAAATAAGCTTCCCCAGCGTCTCTATAATTTCGGTACGCGATATAGGGGTCTCAATTTGATCGTATGTGTCCCTGCGAGAACAACGGTCTCTGTTGACAAGAATTTAATAATGATAGGCGGCGATGGCGATTGTGCGATTGGGGGAGGGGGTTCAGAAAGGAACATAATATTACTTATATTATAAGTAATTATGTTGAGATGCATTTGTATTCAATTTCAACCCAACATCATTATCGTAGTAAATTTCGCGATTTGCAGAATATACTGAATATATTTCTTTCTTATATAATATAGGAATGGGTCGCCAAGTATTAGATCATGTCATGAATTTATACTACCGTAGAGCTCATATTCAACCCGTTAACAATTTGGGAACTTTTTAATATTCTGACGGAGAACTTTATAGCATTGAACAGACAACGCAGTGACTATATCTATGTCTTTGTTAATACTTGTTCCTCAATAATATATTTCACAATAGGGGTGATCACAACTCCAGATTGCATGATTTTTCTGTAGATGCCAATCAAACTCGACTCAACAAAGTGACATATATATCATGCAACATCAAGCTGGGATCTTCGTGACCTACGTACACTGTGGAATACAATATTTACTGAAGAACGATATTAACTAAGAATATATTAGCTGCACTGTTTTTTTCTTCAAATGTGTATAAACTTCCCTATCTGAAAATAAAACAATTCACATTATTGGAACTGGTGTAGAATTAACTCTACGGGCGTAGCTAGGGTAGGGATTCATGATAAGATATAGCTAAGTATATATTCATATAGTTTTTCGCAATTTACGTAGATCCGTCCATTGCATGTTTATATGTTGAAATCAACTGGAAACAAGATAGACAGGCGGGGAGAGTGTGTACACAGGCACGTAGCATTGGAACTGTGTTAATTATCTACTTGCATGAACGGTTTTGACTATATTAACGCACGGAAAAGTTAGATATTTTATGAAAGTATAAGTTGTGAGCTTTATATTCCGCACTGCTGTACAATTTGAAAGTTGTGTCGTGGGATCGGCGTGTAAACAATGTAGACACATTTTGAAGAAAAATAAATTAAAACAAATTTAATCATATTCTACTACTGAAACCGATTGTGAAGACGCTGTTTTTGGTGTTACTTTTCATGTCTATTTTCCAACTATTCCAATATCAAATGGGGTAACATGGACAGACATTCTACATCATTATATGGTTTACGACTAAGCATTGTTTGTGTAAATTTCATTTTATTACTAACTTGGCGACAGTTGGTGCACATAATGCCACCAATCACAGAAGGTCAGCATGTTTCAATACAATTGGATGCCATTTTGAATAGAACATTATATGCTATAAGCGGATTTATCGGATTTTGGATATGTTGCAGAGGATATGATTATTATTCCTCTTCAAAATGGAATTAACACCATCTTCGTCCAAATATTTTCTAGGTCAAAACTTTTATCGACACGACTATTTTGTCCTTTCAGCATTTACCCCTGACCTGGAGATCTTACCATGTTTGCCCTTTTCCCACATTTCGTCTTGATGCAGGTGGTTTTAACTAAACTGATGGTGACACAAAATAAACGAATTTTGAGTACTCCAATCAACTTATATGTACCGGTTGTGTCTATATATATATAGAGACTCTAAACTCCACACGGACGCCAGTATGTCACAAGGCAAGTGACAGTTATCAATATCGTTCCTTTTGATTAGAGGTAGGAACATATTTTCCCAATTTCCATTTCGGTCCTAAATTATTGTTTCTCTGGCTTCGGGGGTTAACAACATATTTTATTTGAGTCGAGGACCCCACCCATCAAAGCTCAAAGTTATCATATATCGATTTTTGAAATCTTTTATTTTTCACCACCTGGGTATATAGGGACTCAATCCGACGAGACGCTCCTAAATTACTATTTCTTTGGTTTCGGGGGTAAAACATATTTGATTTGAGCCGACGAACCCACACATCAAGCTCAGAATGATCAGATATCGATTTTTGAAGTTTCTTATTTCTCGAGATGTGTAATAATATGTGGCATAGGAACACGTGGTCAAATGGAGGGTCTCGGACAAGATTGCGGGTGAATATGGATAACTCTAAAATCAAGTGGTAATACAGTAAAATTTCGTGATACTTTAGTGATAAGACGGCCATATTTTGTTGAATAAAATGTTGATAAATAACAAGTTTTGGGAAATTTGATACCATAGTTGACAGTGATTAGCATTATTTTGTTGCAATAAATCGATTATGATAACTAAAGCGTATTTTGAAGAAATGTTGTTGTTGTATCTTGATGGTATGGGGACCTTCCGATCGGACTGAGTACCTTTAAAAATAATTACGGAATTGAACTAACTGCAGTTCATCGACCAAACATAAACATATATATAGTGCCACGCTCAATTGAAAATTATTGACTATACACAATTGTTATTAGAGTATATTTGAGAAAAATTATTGTGTTCCAGGGATCAATGTAAAATTCATGTTGACATTGTGTAACAAACTGGAAACCCGTTCTATCGTAATGATAGAACGGGTTTCCAGTTTGTTACACAATGTCAACATGAATTTTTGTCAACAGAGGCTATTTTTCTCGCATGAACAAATAAGATCCAAACGGAAACACATGATCGCGTCCCGAAAATGATAGAGACATTTGTGAACCGTCGAAAACAAAATACGTCACAGACATGGCGGTATCGAGAATGCACTTATTTATGAAAACACACGCGCTGCCGGCATCACTCGGAAGATCGGCTGATTAGAAAAATTTAACCGGAACAGCGAAACGATATAAAATTTACGCAAAAATATAACTAACAAAACGCGTTTTTTTAGCGCTATATCGACGAATAAGCTCGGGAATAGTTTGCATATGTATGTTTTGAGACCCCTATCTCGAATTACGTAATACATTTTACGGTTCGAATGAGCCATGTCCGCTTAACGAATCAAGAAGTGTCAAGTCGATACAAAGTCCTGTAATACATACCATACATGGGCAGTGTGTAGATGTACAAAAAATATCAAATATGTAAAATCACCATCACTAAGAACATGGAGAAATAGGTAAACTTTATTCTTATACTCATCTTAGATCGTTCTACAGTGACTAAATTTCGCGTGCCGAAACCATTGTTGGAATATTTTAATCTGAATGTGATTTTCAGAAACTATTGTTCAATGATTTGACCTTTTTTAACGTTAATGCTTTGACCATTGTCAATGATTACCGTCAAGTTCTTATTAAATTTGGTTTCTTATTGGACTATATTGGTTTCTTATTGGACTATATTGGTGATTCAACTATAACAGCAATGTTTCCATATCACTGGTTTTGACTTGCGAAATATAATTATTGGGGAATTAGGGGGTCTCGGTGTCTCAGTCGGTTTGGGTAAAACTCTTAGCCATCTCGCCGTCCAGCGCTGACGATGGGGGTTCGAATCCACATGTTTCCATCGTGGACTTTGAAACGCGAAATCGTTACTTGGTGGAGTTGCTAGTTAATCGCCGATGGCCGGTGGTTTGCTGCACATGGTCGACGAGTTTATCAGCCATTGGCTTCACTGTTATATTAGCCGTAATTGTGAGGATTTCCTCCACCACTAAAACGGGCCATGCTGTGACATGGCATGCATTAGTCACTGAAAGCGACAGTAAACACAAAACCAATCAGTCAATCTATTGGGGGATTTATTAATACAGAAAATAAGAACAAAGTCAATCTATGTTGTATGTACTTGTTGGTGATATTTTTTTTAATAAACTTTAATTTCTTTCAAACTGCGAATGCAATGACTCCCATTTAGAATATCTTGAACACATTTAATAAGTAAAGTGTATGCCTAGAAGTTAATGCCTAGACGCACGTTTTGCCTAAACAAATCATGATCTTAAAAAATGAACATTATCAAGGTCTGTCTGGAATTTCAGTCCGAAATATGCTACATGTAATAAATGTTAGACAAATGTTTATCCGAGTCAGTCCGTTTGAGATTATACCAATCTGTAAAATGTCACTGCTATCAGATTCCACGAACATCTGCAAAACAATTCGTTCTTCCCTTCAGTTCGTTGCTCAATGATATCATATCTCAAGATCATGAGAGTAAAATTACTTTTCGCGATTCAAGGAATTTCTTAATCATTCTCATCTACAAATATATCCAAACTTGAAATATTGTTCCTTCTTTGATAATTTTCATGGTTGACAAATGTAAAATTTGGTTGCGATCATCGATTCCGATGTTGCTGAATATAAACAGTTTTGTTCATTTTGGCAGACATTTTTGTGACTCTTTATTCTTCGTTGTAATATATGGGGAATGACGCTATACGTGTATTATGTAAGTTAAAAAATAACTCAGATACAATTAGAGCCAATGCAAGCTATTTTGTGATTTGCTTGTTTTACGAATTAATTATTCTTGAAGTTCTTTTGCATTAACGAGAAACAAGAACACAATAGCTTTAACCTCTTAAAATGCATTGTGCCCCTCCATATTTTACAAAATGAAGGCAGATGTTATACTAAAAGGATGTTCGATACCATATAATTATTATGTCATGTACTTTCGTTGACTAAATTGGCGTTGTCAACTCCAAGCCATGTATGATTGATTAATAAACTGGTGTGATTAGAATACAAGGCGTTTTATTTATAGTTTAGTGATATATATGTGCCTACAACAAAGTTTAACACGGGATTAGCAAATTATGATCGTATCAGAACAAACACCCGATACGACAGACTCTGACATATAAGACACACTATACATAAGCAATGATTAAATATATATGCCGTGGATACACGCGTGAGTATAATACACAAGTTTCGTACACATCGCCGCAGAGGTTCGCTATACATCAACTAATAAATTAAATCCAAGATAATTGAACATACGACTGGTCTCTGTTGAGTTAAATATCACACAGTCCAGTTGCAAGCGTTTGTGGTCCCGCAGGGCTGATGCACGAAAAGCAATTTTATATAATTAACACCCACATATTCTTCGCTTGGTCAGTATGATCAACAATTGATTTCTTGAATGCAAATTATGAGCACTAATGTGTATTAATTAGGCTTGTTCATTCTGGCTTAAACGGTTTGTTACTAGATAAATGGAATCTCCCACTCAGAGAATCTCAATAAAAAAGAAAAGGATATACATTGATGCACAATCATATCGCTTTAGATTGATGGTAACTCTCATTCCGAGAATGTCAATATCGTTTCGTCCGAATGTAATTATCAGCACATGGAGGGTATATGCCATTATTTGGACACAACATAACAGATCGGCCGTTAGACAGGAACGAGTGTTTTTCACAACACATTGAAATGGAAAGCCAACAATACATTGGGAATTTATCTTACAATGTTACAGTCACCGAAACAAATAATCTCACAGGCACCGAGACCAGGAATGTGACTATTGGAATTATTCAGTTACTATTTATCTGCGTTGGATCTATCGGGAATATTTTGACGATAATTGTATTTTCTTGTTCGGCAATGCGATTAAAACGTTCCTCGTTGTTGTTTCTGGCTCTGGCGATTGCAGACCTGGCTGTACTGTACACTGCTTCGTTACCCGAAGCTATCAACAGATTAGCGCGTTGGCACGTCCGTCATGTGAGTGACGCATCGTGTAAGATATTACTATTTCTTCTCTATGGCTCTGCGGATGTCGGCGTTTGGACCCTCGTTGTTTTAACTGTTGACAGAACCATACACGTGTGTTGCCATATAAAGAGCTCATTCTTTACGAACAAGAAGTCAGCTTTCTGTGAAATTGTGTTTGTGGTAATTGGAAGTCTGCTGGCGAATTGTCATTATATTTATGGAATGAAATTATCTTCTGGTACTGACAATCATTTAAGAAGTTGTGACCCTGCCGGGTCGCCAGAGTACGTCTGGTTTGCGATCAACGTCTGGTTTTGGATAGATGCTGTCAAGTATTCATTTGTTCCAGCCTTCATTATCGCAATCTGCAATATTATACTTATTCTTCATATCAGGAAAGCAAAAAGAGCCTTGAAATATTTCAGTGGGAACAACGACAAAAGAAGACAAGGGAAAAAAGCGGCATCATCAACTTCGCTAATGCTAATAGCCACGGGTGTCCAACTCTTGGTAACTACAACGCCACTAGCCTTGCTGATGGCCATCAACCAACAATATCTAACCTCCTTAGAGACCACTATGTCCGGTGTTCTTGTCTTACTGAATAACTCTAATCACTGCTTGAATTGTATCACGTATATGATAACCGGCAGGCAGTTTCGAGCCGAACTTGGGCGTTTCCTGAAACAAAGGTGGACACACACGATAAATGTAGGGCAGTTTACTACTAAACGCACGAACCAACCACTGAGTGTACCATATCCGCTGACTGGAGTCCGACAAACGGACAACCAATAAGTTTACCACGTCGTTGAGTCTGATAAACGGACCAACCAAAGAGCGTATCACATCATGGTATCTTCGATGCCCCTGATCTTATGAAAAAAGGAAAGTGTAGATATGACGGATTTGATGGTAATTGGGCCAAATCCTGTGTGATGTAGATGAGCAATGAATAGACAGATGATATCAATTGGAATTGGCCAAGTTTCCAGTATTGCTTTGTGATTACAAAATAATTGAAATGTTTATAATACATTATTATATTGAGTCCTTGAATTGTGATCCAATGTTTGAGCAATTAGTTGATTCAGCAAGCGCTGCAGGGACAATACGAGTGGAACCAACGTCGGCTCTGTTCCAAAAATACCGGTGAGTTCCTTATGTTCATTGACATGTGAAGGGGAAATGAGGCCCGCGGCTTTGTTATTCTGTCCAGCTGTATGTTTAGCCTCAAATAGAATGTTGTAACGTAAGCATCCTAAAACAAATGTCTTAAAAGAGACAGGAGATCGGGGTCCCTCGATGTATTGGAGTTAATAACTGGCACAACTGCTGAATTATCTGAGAATAACAGAATTGTTGTAAGTATTGGGCCCCAAAGTTTGATGGCCACTACAACTGGATATAGTCCTAATGCTGTAATGTTAAGTGATATATCACAGTCTGACCATTGACCCACAATCAATTGTTTTCCTAAATTTGCACCAAAACCAACTGAACAAGGTTCGTCCATTAAAGTGTTTAAGGACTTCCTGCTTGGCAGGAACAGAAATACGGCTATGGTGGTTCAAATTGGTAACGACAATTGATCAATGAATTAACGGACGAAGAAAAAGTCTTCCCGGTAATATGATAGATCATGTAAAGTTTAAAAGGCCTGTGGGCGAAAGCAGTTCCCTGGGCTTTAAAGTTTTGCGGGTTAGAAATTTTCCAATTAAAGTCTGGCATGATTTGTCCAAAGGGAGGCGAGCCTCTTTCTGAAGAGCGTAGAACTCTATACCAAACAAACGACATACATGTGCAGGGTAAAATTATTTTGTCTGGAGAAATTGCGACACCAATCCGACTGCATAGAAAAATAAGGCGTCTAAGAATGCTTGACATAATGATGCTGTAAGCGCGATGGAAATGAAATCGTTGAGAGTGTGGGACGTGGTGAGTACAGAAAAAAACCGAGCGTGCCATCCACTCTAACACAGAACAAAACTTCTCCAACAGATGACAACTACTTAAAGCCCATATTACCATCGCGTTGTCATGGTAGTAAATCCTCGAAACTTAAAGCCTAAAAATGCGACATTAAACATGACCGTGTTTAGAATGTGCATACCATATCGATTTCCGTCTGTACCAATGAATACTGCACGAATCTTTGCTAACTCGTCTTCAAACTCAGAAGCAGACCTGAGATTTTTAGCTTCAGAATTCAAGGGGGTAAGTTTGCACCCTAAACGGAATCCCTCCGAAAAGCCAGTCACTAAGAATTATCTGTCTGCGTCGATGTAACCATTGGCACGGCCAGATTAGCGAAGCAGTAGACACCCATAGGGCGTAATAATCAATACTTCGTGGGTTCATTGCATTATCATATGTCATAGAGACACGCGTGAACATAACAAGCTTCGTAGTCGCCACAGAGGTTATCTATAGGAATCAGGGAGCTAAATGTGTTCCAGAGTCGGGGAGCGAGTACACCGTGGAATGCTAAAGGTGAAGGTAACTGAAGAATGACCTTCACCTGATGCATGTGACCATATATTAAAGGATGACATCGTGTTTATTTGATGTGTACATCATATCTAAATAATTTAAACTGGTGAATTAATGGGGGAATGGAATTTTGTGAGTGGGAAATTTATTTAACTAGCTGGCTGTGGGATAGCCCTGTCGTACACTTGGGGATTTATTTAAAAAAGTAAACATATGACCTATGATTTTTCTTACATTTTTGTGATCAACTGGTGTCAATCTAGCTGTGTAAACACCACTGGAATAGCCTGTATGCCTCAATTAAGAGAATTCGGTCGAAACGTTAACACTGTCGCCTATGGGAAACCATTTAGTTCAGTGATTCCTGTACACCCACAGTGACCGATAAATTAAATCCAAGTTAATTGAACATACGACTGGTCTCTGTTGAGTTGAAGATCGCGCCGGCCAGCGTGGGTATATTGCAAACATGTGTGGTCCCGCAGGACTGATTTACGCAAAGTGATTTTCTATAATTAACACCAACGTGTTCTCGGTTTGGTTAAAATCAGAAAACTAATGTTGCTTCTCATTCTGGCGTAATCGTTTGTTACTTAGCAGTCAACTTGATAATTGGAATCTTCCACTCAGAAAATTTCATTATAAAAACAGACGATATCCACTAATGCACATATCGCTTTAGCTTGTCGGTAACAAGTGTCACAGGCCCAGCATATGGCATGGAGAGCCAACAGTCATTTAATAATTCAACAGCTGATGTCATAGTCAACGCAAACAGGAATATAACTATGGGGATGCTTCAGGTTGCTCTTGTCTGCGTTGGAACAGTTGGAAATGTTTTGACAATAATTGTATTTTCTCGTTCCGCAATGAGATTAAAACGATCCTCGTTGTTGTTTGTGGTTCTGGCGATAGCAGATCTCATTGTCCTGTACACTGCTTCGTTACCTGAAGCTATGAGAATAATAGCGCGTTGGCACGTCCGTCACGTGAGTGATGCATCGTGTAAGTTATTACTATTTATTCTCTATGGCTCTGCGGATATCGGCGTTTGGACCCTCGTTGTTTTAACTGTTGACCGAACCATACATGTGTGTTGCCAGATAAAGAACTCATTCTTTACCAACAAGAAGTCAGTTTTCGGTGAAATTTTGTTTGTTGTAATTGGATGTCTGCTGGCGAATTGTCATTATATTTATGGAATGAAATTGTCTATTGGTACTGACAATCATTTGAGAATGTGTGAACCTACCGGGTCGCCAGAGTACGTCTGGTTTGTGATCAAAGTCTGGTTTTGGATAGATGCTGTCAAGTATTCATTTGTTCCAGCCTTCATTATCGCAACCTGCAATATTATACTTATTTTCCACATCAGGAAAATAAAAAGAGCCTTGAAATATTTCAATGGAAACAACGACCAAAGAAGACAAGGGGGGAAAGCAGCATCATCAACTTCGCTAATGCTTATAGCCACGGGTGTCCAACTCTTGGTAACCACAACACCAATTGTCTTATTAATGGCCATCAACCAGCAATACCTAACCACTTTAGAAACCACTACGTCCGGTGTTCTTATGTTACTGAATAGCTCTAATACATGCTTGAATTTTTTCACGTATGCTATAACCGGTAGGCAGTTTCGAGCCGAACTTGCACGTATTCTGAAACACAGATGTGCAAACACGATAAAAGTAGGGCAGTTTACTTGTCAATACACGAACCAACCGCTGAGTGTCCGCAGCCTGGAGTCCGATAAACGGACCAACCAATAAGTGTACCACATACTGTAGTCCGGTAAACAGACCAAACAACCGACAAACGACAAAAAAACGACGACAACCGGATAAAAACTATAAGTTCACCATATCCTCATCATGGATTCCAGCAAACGGACCAACGCATAAGTGGACCACGACCGCAACCTGGAGTCCGACCAACAAGTGTACCATATTCGCACCATGGATTCCAACAAACGGACCAACGAACAAGTGTAACACAATCCGCATCATTGAGTCCGATAAATCGACCAAATAATGAGTGTACCACATCCACAACCTGGATTTCGACAAACGTGATTCAACAGCTCCCAGAATACACCATAAAATGTATATATGGAACACCATAACAATGACGCTGTATGTATATATGAAACACTCGAAAGTTATTTTTCCCCTAGTTTTAGGACGGATTATTTATTTGATTGTTTTGTCTTAGGCTGTAAAATATTTTCATCGATTGGCAGTTGAGTCTTATTGTATAGACTGTGTGTTGAGACAAAGTCCTGTAACACATACTATACATGTATACCCTACATAGTATCACGACGACATACATTCCTGACATCAGAAGTTGTGAATATGTGTATTTAAAAAGGACAAAATATATGCGATATGTCATCAAGTGAAAGGGAGCCAAGACACTCTCAGTGGATAGAAACATATACAATTATGTAAAACATCACCTATGTAAAGACCATGGAAAAATATATAAACAATATTCTTCTGCTAATTTTGATAGTTCTCCAGTGACTAAATTTCGCGTGTCGGATTCATTGATATGCAAACATAATATTTGCAGTGATTTGTAACCAAATATCCCTCATCGTGCAGGATGTTTGAATATCTCAATCTGATTTAAAAAAAATATTTTTCAATCCTTTTCAATGTTTACGGTCAAGTTTATATTGAACTTTGGACATTTATTGTAATTCAGCTGAAAATGCAATGTTTGCATATCAATTGTTTGACATGCGAACATTTAATTGTTGGGCAATTATGAATAAAGAATGTAAGAACAAAAAATCAATCTATCTTTGATGTAATTGTTAATGATAGTGGTGTTATAAACTTGATATATTTTTAACATTTACCCACTGTGAATGCATAGGGTCCCCTTCATTTTTTAATCAATGTAAATGCATTGAGTACCCTTTACCCTTGAATAGCCATTTACCCAACAACGGCCAAAAACGCCCAAATAAAGCTTCAACAGCCTAAAATATCTTCGGTCTGTCTCAATAAAACCATACAAATATGGATATATTGGAACCGGTTCATTGACCACATTGTGATGGTTACAGTTATGCCCTGTGCCAATGCATTCTCTTATATATGCGAGTTGACCATAGGTCGCCTCGCATATATAAGAGAATGCATTGGCCTAAAAAAAATATTTTTTTACCATTTTTTCTTACATTCTTTAACAATCTTATAATTTTTTCTTACATTTTTTAACAATTTTTATAATATTTTTCTACATTCTTTGACAATTTTATCATTTTTAATATGTGTTAAGCCAAAGCATTCTCTTATATATGCGAGGCGACCTATGGTCGACTCGCATATATAAGAGAATGCATTGGCACAGGGCCGTTCTGTTGGGTAAAGGGTTAAACCATCTTGAACACTTTTAGTAATCGCATTATATTATCTGCTGGTTATCAAAAGCGACATACACATGCCGACGAATTTAGTACGACGCTAATGCCAAGACGCGCCTTTTGCCAAACAAATCTTTATATTTCAAAATGAACTTTATCAAGATATGTCCGGAATTTCTTTTGTACCACTCCCCAGGTTCTTATACACTAAGTCGGCAACTCTCAGAACATGGACAACATTTATTATACACATATAATAGTTAAACATCAGGCAGCCACGAATAACACATAATCATATTTTACTTTACTTTACACATACTTATAGCTACCACGACGAAGCGTTCGTCGTGGATAGCTTTACCTAGAAGTGTAAGATAGAATTCAGAGTCACAATCTAGATATCTTTTTGATTAAGAGAGAGAGAGAGAGAGTCTGGGCTCTGTCCAGTATATGTGCGCTAGGGGAAACGCCCTGGCCGCCAGATGTCGGGATTTTAGTGGAAAACGTGTCCGCCGCTCCCATCAAAACAGATGGACAAATAAACTTGTTTTGATGAAAGCAGTGAACTATAGAGTCAATGACCTATATCATTCACCTTAGAGTCGTTGATCCCATCATCAGGCCAGAGCAATGATCCCTCATATAGAGTTAACCATGCTCACGCAATGTTACACTTTCTGAAATATGGAACATGTGACACACATGTTTAACCGAACAGTCCGTTGGAGATTATACCAATCTGTAAAATTTCACTGTTATCAGGTACCACGAACTTATGCAAAACAATTCGTTCACCCGTTCAATTCGTCGATCAATAATATCTAATCTCAATATCATGAGATCAAAATGTTCCTGATTCAAGGAATGTCTTAACAATTTTCATCTACAAAGACATCTACACTTGGAATATTGTTCCATCTTTGTGCAAATACGGGTACATGTAACTCTTAAGACGATCAAAACGGTTTGATTATTTAATTACAACAAAGTCAATAATGTTCAGTCATCTGTGGGTGGATCTTCTGGCGATGAGACAGAATCATTGCCAGATGATGTAATCGCTCGATTTCGGAGGCAATGTTCGGACTCTGATGATGAAGATGTCTCTTTAAGCGAGCTTAAATTGCGCTTACAGCGTAGAAAAGCGCGACCCGCACGCCCAGAGCCGTTAGAAAGCCCTGACTCGTCCACGGACGAGGGATCGAAGCCGAATGCCAAAAGCACGGCACGCTTCTGCGCCTCGTCGACACAGGCGCAAAATAACAAAGATGCTTACAAGTAATGACAGCTCAGAGGATGAATTGATGGAAGTGGCCGCCATTGAATCAACCCCTCGTGAATGTAGGCCAATACCGGCCCCACGCAAGTGTAAGCAGCTCATGAATGGAGCGAATAGCGACTTAATAAGTAAAACGTCACCGCAAACTATACTATCCTCCGTGTCCTCGATAGTAGCAGCAATGTAGATAAGAAAGCCCCCGAACTTTCGACCTGGAATTCATTATAGAATGAATGAGACCCCGCTTTTAATTGTCTTATTGACGAGTCTAACCTGGCTTCATAAATGTTGAAAATAATGAGCCCAATGCCCCAAACTGAACCGCGAATAGAGAGTCATTTCCGGATCAATTACAGATCGCATGTCCCCATGGAACCCGGCACTTGCGCGTAACAATTTAATAAATAAAGCTTTAAACTTTACAATCGCGCGCCGAGAGATAACGCGCACCACTCCAACGTGCATATCGCCACCCTTATGGTTACTACGTTTAAGCGCACCCCGCACAAATTAAACGCGATCGATAATATGCTCACGACTGACTTAGCGAACGAAAAGGTATTACCCCAATGAATGGTAGAGAAGGCCATGGTGGTATTTTGCCCTAGTAACAAATACAGTAGTAATTTTCATTATCTTGACCCACCGATTTTGGTGGAAATTTGTTAAACGACATTTACCAAGGTTAGCCATTATGTATAATAAGCAGTTAGACCAGCGACCTGAGGATATCCCGAATGCCGTGTTCAAAGAGCCCATAGACGAAGCAATGGAGACGGAGGATGAACCAAAGCCGTCTGCGCCATTCCTGGACAACACTCAGGAACGCCTACATGTATATCCAATCATAGCCGTCAGAGGCTAACCACATCTGTGAAGGATTTGGATTAGTATTAATTATGTATCATATATTAATGTATTCCGAATTTCCTTCGTATTGATTGTTGCACTGGTATTAGGATCATTTGCATGTGCATAGACGTTTACGCTTTTCATATATTTCAAATATTAATTGTTGCATAGCGATGATGTCCATTGTATTATGGTTATATAGTTATTATAATTATTATAGCAAGCGTTGAATAGAGATTATAAATCCTGACATGCAGTCATGCGTTTTGATGGCGGAAATCAGTCACCCCGATTTATCTTGTGTTTAACTGTTCGTAAAATTACGTTGTAAATTCAATTTTCGCACCCGGCCGATCTGACGGCCCTCAAGCGATACTGATAAATTGGAAGAGTAACCATTGTGTATACCGACTGTGTCATTTGTTCTTAAACCTCACACAAATATCCGTTTGAGTATTACATGCTGACCATGGCGGTGGAACAAGGGTCGACCAGTTGTCAGAACCTACCCCCATACTCGGACAGTGATGACGAAAATACCTCGACATCCGATGATGACAATATGACACCCAATTCAGATGCACGACCATCCACCAGCTGGCGGCCGCATGAAAGCTACATCGACATTATGCCGCACATGCAGTCACCCACGTCCTACAACCAGCCATGGGTACAGCCTTACAACGATCATAGACGATATTACACAATGCAGTCACCTCCCCCGCCTTACAGCCCGCCCATAGAAACTGAAGATGCACTCATCGACATCGACCCAGATTGGTACTACTTCCCGGACGAACACCGACAGCCAATCCGGACTCGCCAGCGAACCTACGCTAGAGCACGACAGCAGCCGTACCAACGACACCAACGGACATACGAACAAGGGCGGCCTCTCATTCGCCGATGCCGCTGTTGCGAACTACTTCGGCAAATCATCGACCTGCTGCGCAGCGACGGATTGGACTTGCGATTTCAAGAACAACTTTAAATCGGAAAAGTGAAGGAGTAATGTACCAAGATAACCCCAATGACACAACCCTCAACCCCAAGGACACAACCCTCAACCCGGGAAAACAGACAATCTCTAGTTCGCGGGGGCTGCTCTATTACCACACATATCAGCGCCTCTGTTGGCTACATCAAGATTGCGAAATACCGGACACCAAATCAGATTAGTGGGCACATATATATTACCCATAGCCTATACATACAGAGAAGAAGAATTGAGAAGTAAACAGAACAAATTTGGGATTAGCGAGACCAGATACCAGAGATTATTGAAACCTAATGCAGCGCGCTGGACGAGGAGAACAGTCTAAGGAGCACACAGGAAAAACGACGCCGCCCGATTAACCCAGGAACGCCCCAATTGATGTACCATGAGATGCGCGTCGATCCGAAATAACCCCTGTGCTGTATTTAGACACGGACGAATCGGGACACGACACTCAGTTCTAATCAACCACCGAACTAGGACCAAGATCTCGCCGAACGAAGAAGACGGCTGGAATCTCGAGTCGGAGGCATGGACACGAATACAAGGTAAACACTGTGATCTTGTGATTCTAACAACATCTTACCGATGCGCCGGCGGAGAAGAAGAGCAGACGACAGGAAGACAAGCTCAACCGGAACTCAACCGAGCAGATGACAAGCAGACACACCCAACCTACGAGGACGGAAGAATATGTGTTACTAGAAGGTGACCCGACTTCGTCCGGGCTTTTACCTTGAATTGACCATTTTGAAGGTCAAGGTCAGGTGGGGTCAAACACCAACACCCCAAAAATGGTGGAAATCGGCCCAGCGGATACCGGGAAATCGGCCCAGCGGATACCGAGATACCCTATGCATCAAATTTCGTCCGTAAAAATCCGCCAGTTTAACCCGATTTGATTTCCACTCAAGTATATAAACGCGCCTCATATACACACGCTCATTAATTATCAAGTTTCAACGTAAAGATAAATTACCATCGGTGCCCGAGATATCGCCAAGACGTCTGAAACAGTCAAATGCATCGGCCGGTTAAGCGTTAACGTGATCTAACGTTATGACCTCTAACGACGTCATAGACGTTACGCATTGTTTTTATCCTGATGGAAGATAGTACCACTTCTTCTTGATAATTGAGGCAGATAACTAAAACGGATACATACGCATTATATATCGTTGGAAAGAGGAAACACGAACGATTCTCACAGTGTCATTATTATGACTGGCATTTTATTATTCGCGCTGTTTCGAATCGATTTGTAAGCACCGAACTCAAATGAAAGTCCCGTAACACAGCGTAAAAACAGATTTGACCTCGGCACGTGAAAAGTTGAGCTCGGATCTGAAAATCAATATGCCTATGTCACCCCCGGCCGAAAATACCCCCCACATACCAAGTTTCATCCAAATCGGGTCGGCCGTTTTCGAGTTCATCGATTACACAGTCACAAACACAAACACAAACATATCTTCCAAAAAATATAATAGACTAACCGATGAGCCCGACGTTGTCCGGGCTATTCAAAAACCAAATTTCAAGTCGATAGCTCCACCCGTTTCCGAGATCTGGTCTGCGCATGCGCGAAGCTGGCGTCGCACGGGCTCGGCGACCCGATAAAATTCGTATCCGGGGCAAGATACATCCACATAGCAAATTTCAAGTCGATAGCTCCACCCGTTTCCGAGATCTGGTCTGCGCATGCGCGAAGCTGGCGTCGCACGGGCTCGGCGACCCGATAAAATTCGTATCCGGGGCAAGATACATTCACATAGCAAATTTCAAGTCGATAGCTCCACCCGTTTCCGAGATATTTTCTGCGCATACGCTCGCCAAAACGACAACGACGACCGCCTGGTCAAACTACACACACGTACCAAGTTTCATCCCGATCGTCGAGAATCGTAGATTTGTATAAATGACAGACAAACATACAAACAGGCAAACAGACAAACAGACAGAGGTCTTCAAAATATATATGAGACTAGCCGATGAGCCCGACGTTGTCCGGGCTATTCAAAAACCAAATTTCAAATCGATAGCTCCACCCGTTTCCGAGATCTGGTCTGCGCATGCGCGAAGCTGGCGCGTAGCACGGGCTCGGCGACCCGATAAAATTCGTATCCGGGGCAAGATACATTCACATAGCAAATTTCAAGTCGATATCTCCACCCGTTTCCGATATCTCGTCGGCGCATGCGCGAAGCTGGCGTCGCACGGGCTCGGCGACCCGATAAAATTCGTATCCGGGGCAAGATACATTCACATAGCAAATTTCAAGTAGATAGCTCCACCCGTTTCCGAGATCTGGTCTGCGCATGCGCGAAGCGGGCGCCGCACGGGCTCGTCAATACGACAACGTCGACCGCCTGGTCAGACTACACACACGTACCAAGTTTCGTCCCGATCGGTCGAGAATCGTAGATTTGTATAAATGACAGACAAACAGACAAACAGACATACAGACAGAGGTCTTCAAAACAAACATACAGACAAACAAACAAACAGACAGAGGTCTTCAAAATATATATGAGATTAATTGGTTGTTTCCATATTGGCCGAGTTATGAGACTGAGGTCTGTCGTATTAGCCTTTTGGAACAAAGTTACATACCGGTACCTTGAATAATTAGCCTAACTAATGTAGGTACCAACCTGTGCTTTCACCATGACAAAAGATAACAAACTCTGATAATCAACACCCGAGTTACAAGGTGATATGCTCGGACAGACAGAGCCCTTGACTACCGGTACCTGTACTGGTAAATGCCCTCCGGGGGGGGGGGAGGGGTCAGAAAACATTTTCAGGCACGTATGCTGATTTTTTACTTTTGACCCTTGTTGGGACCCCCACCCACCATGCGTCCAAATTTTTCCGACCATTTTTGGACACCCACCCCCTTTTAACACTAAAGCAGATTAGCGGGGGGAATTCACTGTAAACAGCTGTATATGAATTTCTGTGCATACTATTTGTCATGGATGTTAACATTGGCATGTAAATAGGAACGGGTCATTTTGGGGTCATTCGGCCAAAAAAACATGGCTGCCAGCGGCCATCTTGGATTTCAAAATTTGCAAAAAAATACAACACAATAACTGCCTGCAGTCAGTTTAGCAGTTAGAATTACATTATTTCTCTTATTCTAAGGTGTTTTAAGCCAAATTCATTGAAAAAAACAGTCAAAAAAACTTGCAGGAAAAAAAATTCTGAGTTGCGGAAAAAATTGTTTGTTAGTCCCATCGACCAAACCACCCACCCAGTGACCCACCCCCGCATAAGTGCCCGTAAAAAATACCCCCCCCTGCCCGACCCCCATAGGCATAATATGATAATAACATGGGAGGAACAGAGGGAACATGGACTACCGGTGTACCTACATCTAATGATAATAACATGGGAAGGACAGGAAACACCGGCTACCTTCATCTAATTACTAGTATAATAACATGGGAATATTAAGAGGAAACACAGGCTACTTTCATCTAATTACTAGTATAATAACATGGGAATATTAACAGAGGAAACATGGGCTACCTTCACAGTGGTCAGTGATTTGTAACATAAGAGCAGATGGTGCATAAATCATTTTTTTTTAAGTACTGAATTGTACACAACTAAGTGTAGCACACATGTTTTCCTCTACCAACAATTAATCTGCCTTTGCTGTGATATCGCTTAATTGTAGGAAGCCACGTAAAACCACAAATATAAAATAAATAAATGAAAGGCAGTAGCAACATTGAGTAAAAATTTTGGGGTTGTGTTGCTTTCCACAACTAAGGCGATATAACAATGAGGCCAGATCATTTGTTGTTGATGGAAACCATGTGATCTATGGTTAGTCACCTACAATAGGTAGTCACGATGCACCGTCTGCACATATCATATGTACTCCGCCGATCGGAAAGTTTTCTTCAGGCAAGAAGTTGGACAGAGGTCGCCACATAGGAATCTAACAAACAACATAGGGACTGGAATACCAGCACCGAAGCCGACCCACCCAAACTCAGTTGCGGCAGTTTCTGACAAAAAAATTGCTTTAGTATATCTGGGATAAATCGCAACCATCTTTCATACTTTGCGATTATTACTTTGCGATATCTTTGACTGATGATAAATCACAAACAAATTTGGGTTCAAGTTTTGAAAACCCTCCTGTCACTTTCCAAATATCTATTTAAAAATACATGTTGATAAATCGCAAAACTTTGCGATAAATTGCAAACCTCTTTACGATAGATCGTAAAATACTTCGCAATTTTATATAACAGAATAGCAATCATCTTTGCGATAAAAACTGTTAATTACTTTGCACACAAATTAACATACCTTTGCAATGGCAAAGGTAAGTGTCGCAAATTTGTTTGTGATTTATCAGTCAAAGATAATATCGCAAAGTAATTATCGCAAAGTACCGTATGAAAGATGGTTGCGATTTATCCCAGATATACTAAAGCAATTTTTTTGTCGTAAACTACCGCAACTGAGTTTGGGTGGGTCGGCTTCGGCGCTGGTATAATACACATGTATGACCTGGTTTAGCATAGAGTGGGGATTATAATCTTCCTGAGTGTGGCACAAACTTGGCCATGCATCTAATCCTGAGTTCACATGGTTTGGGACATAATCACATTGACTGGTAACATTAAAGGTACTCAATCCGATAAAACTCCTCTCAATTACTATTTCAATGGCTTCGGGGGTCAAAAATATTTGATTCGAGTCGAAGAAGTCACCCATCAAAGCTCAGATTTGTTAGATATCGATTTTAGAAATCTATTATTTTTCATTATCGGGAATATTATCTGGCCCAGAACTCAGTCAAAATTGCGCTGTTATTACCATTAGATTTTAGAGTTATCCATCCTTGTCTGTTTGAATAGATTTTGGAGTACACATACAGAGCAGATTACGGCAGTTTAAGGCAATTATTAGTACTCATCTCGAGTAAATAACAAATTTCAAAAATCAATATTTAATAACTCTGAGCTTTGTTTGATGGGTTCCTCGACTCGAATCAAATATTTTGTACCCCCAAAGCCAAAGAAATAGTAATATAGGACCATCTGATCGGATTGTTGTTGTTGGAATCTGTTGAGATGGGTACCCTCTGTTCGGATTGAGTACCTTTAAGTTAGTTGGTATTCAGATCTCTTATAGGAAACATGTGTTACTAAATATTTACTGGAACACAGAACGAATCGTGTTATGTTCCAGGTTTTCTGCTGTGATGACTCGCTTTCACATGCCCAAGTTGTACCCAGTAACCAAGTTATCCCGAAAATCTTGCAAACAATCTTCTGATGTACATGTATACCGGGTACCGGTATATAGAACCATGGTTTATGAATATATCTAGGTTATTAGGCCTGAGCATTGAGGGGCAAGGGGGGGTGCAAGCCTGCAAGGTGCGAATGGAATTATGCAAAATTGTGTTTTTGGTCAGATTCAAGGGGGAGGGGGTGCAGTGTTGAAATTTCCCGAAGTGGACACCCACCGCCCCCCCCAACAATGGAGACCCTCTGGCCACGTCCCTGACCAAACGGTACCGTAACTCCACTGCAGTGACCATCTTGATACCACTGTGGATACCGTATACTACCAGCAATACAATGGTCTTCACCGGGGTATCACCCTGTTTTTCAAGTCAATTACTTTGATTATAGTGGTACACTGTACCTCTGTGTGGAACCCCACAACCACGGGGATGTTTGTATGCCAACAATGAAAACTAAAATGGTAATTCCTATCTAGAGGTCACCTCGAGGATCCATATTAAGTTCGATGAAGGGTTGTGGCCTGTAGGGTGTGCCAAAGAATTTAGTGATGCAAAGAGTAAAACACAAGATACCTGCTAGTGGCCATGTATTTCATCGAAAATTGTTCAAATTCAATCGTTCCCATCTAGAGGTGATCCCAAACAATGAAACATACATGTAGTAATGTACCCTTAAATTTTCAAAACATTTCACCAATAATTGTGAGCTTCATGGTGTGCCGATTGATTCAAATTTGAAATCCAGTATGGCTGCTGGTAGCCATGTTTTTAAAAAAAAATTCGGAAAAAATGGGATAGCTGCCATCAAGATGTGACCCTGAAGATCCATACCGGTATGAAGTTTGGTGACGATCAGATGAGAGATGTTACATGTAGGGTGTGCTAAAGGATTTAGTCAAACAAAGAGTAAAAACAAGATGGCCGTTGGCAGCCATGTTTTTTTTACCAGAATTTTGATGGGGTAATCTCTCATTTAGATGTCACTATGGTGAATCCATATTATGTTTGGTGACGATCGGATGAGAGATGTTGCCTGTTGCTGTTAGCAGCCATGTACAGGTATTTTTACCAGAAAATTGAAAACAAAAGTTTGGCTAAATCTTGTGCTAGGAGCCGGGGCATATTTTACCCACAAGTTTTGAATTCTAATTCCAAATGACTTTCTGTCACAATTTCAGTACCGGTTCTCATAATTTGCCACGGTAATCAGGCATGCTGAAGCAAACTGGGCCAAGACAAAGGGTTGCAGTAGCACATTGCCAAAGTCAAACAACGTAAATTAAGAGGGCTGCAATTTATGCTACAGAATAACAGTTCACATTTACAATGAAAATGAACTGAAAACAAATTGCCAATTGCCCCCATACATTCTGGAACACAGTTGAAGTAACTGCGTCGCAACCGATAGCAAACCCTGTGTACCCATTAGCACATTTTTAAAAACATATACATAGGCCTACCCTTCACTTAACCCTGACGTCCTGAACATTAAATGACCCCCAACCGAGGCACCTGGTGTTATATAGTGTTTTGACGACATACATGTACATGTAACCCATACTCTTGGGCTCCAAATAAACATGCAATGTCATGCATGCACCTTTATTATTTTTGTGGGAAATTTCCCCCACACACAGTGCTTATTTGGGTCTGCACAATCATTAATTTTGAGGCTATGAAAATTGAAAAGAGCACAAAGTCAAGATTTCTATATGATTATGATATCAAAATGATGAGCTTATAACTTTATGCATGTACATATTCTAGTATATGGCATACATACACTGCTTGACAAAACAAGTGTCCACCTAACCGCTGTGCAGTTAGCGTTGCCACCGCGGCTGAAATGCAACTACACCGCAGCTCCATCGGCTAACTACAGTTGGGCCGCGGTGTACATGTACTTGCCGTTCAGCTATGGTGTAGTTGCCGCGGTGTACACTGTACGTTCATTAAACTGAAAAAAGACGATACAAACCGGAAATCTAACCATGGTGCACAGTGTAGTTGCCTTTCGGCCGCAGGGTACTTGTTGTTGGGCCACAGTGTACTTGCCGTTCGGCCGCGGTGCTAAACTGCAGTTACAAACTCTGACACCGCGGCCGAACGGCAAATACACCACGGTGCCAATGGACACTTGTCCAGCGGGGTATGGACATTTAATTAAAGGTACTCAATCCGATCAGGCCCTCATCAATTACTATTTCTTTGGCTTCGGGGATAAAAATAATTGATTCGATCATTCGAGTCGAGGAACCAACCTATTAACGCTCAGAGTGATCAGATATCAATTTTTGAAGTTTTGTTATTTATATATGTTCTGGCCCAGAAACACGCCGTCAAAAGGATGGTCTCAGTCAAAATTGCAATATTAATACACTTGATTTTAGAGTTATCCATCTTTGTCTGTTTGAATAAGTTTTTCTGGGGAAATTATTAGTACACATCTCGAGTGCAATTAGGGCTCTACAAATTGGCAATTTACCACAAAAAATCGGAATCCGATATCAAATCGGGCTGCCTATGTCAACATGAATAGCAACCAGTCAGTCCAGATTTTATTATTATACTGCCTCGGGAAATTTCAGTGTACCATACACGTACATGTATTATTGTAGGCCTAATTTGTTGGCAGAAAATAGCATCACATCTGCAATTCTCCTTATCCTGTTGTTTTAGTTATATATACATTTCAATTCAGTTTTATTAACTCAAGTAAAATATTTCTAAGTATATATATGTGTATGCGCAAAAATAGTTAATACTATTACTAGTATCAAGTTTGCAGTTACAGATTATCATTTTCAGCAATAATCACTTAAAATAATTAAGTCAAGTACAGCTATGCTCTAATTAATCGACCCATTTAACGAGGTTATGGGCCGGTCATGACCGCGGTCATACCGCCACTACACCGCGGTCATGCGGTAGTACACCGCGGCCATGCGGTAGTACACCGCGGTCATACGGTAGTACACCGTGGCCATGCGGTAGTACACCGCGGTCATGCGGTAGTACACCGCGGTCATACGGTAATACACCGCAATGCGCGGTGACACGCGGTATCTGACCGCGGTCATGTTGGAAGTCCACCGCGGTAATCTAGACCGTTACCGGCGTACACCGCGGTAGTATTTTCCTTACACCGCGGTCATTCCCCGTGTCAACCGCGTTCGAATAATCTGCCGATAAAAATCTGCTTTTCTTTTTCTTTTGGAAGACTCAAGGTAAGAATTTCGATCTGTCTTGTTCAGGTTGGCCTTTAATTTGCGTCAATATATTAAGAAACTGCCTTACATTCATTCCTCGCGCCAAACTAAATTTATTTTAGAGTACTGACGTCTTCAATGGTTGACGTCCCCACGTAATTCCTTGAGCCAAATAATTTTTGTGTCGGTGAAATGTGCACATGGCGATCGCATAATTTCAATACCGCGTTATTACACCGCGGTCAGGCGTTGTTACACCGCGGTCAGGTGGTATTACACCGCCCGACCGCGGTATTACACCGCGGTCATACCGCATGTCAACCTCGTTAAGGAGGGTCGATTAATTAGCTGTACTTTAAATAATGAAAGTGTCAATGACACTGTACCTCAACTTGGAAAGGGAATAATTTAATGTGGAGCGATTAGGGGTGCGGAAAGTTGAAATGTCTAAGTAATACTAGATTATCAACATGAAGAGATACATATACCGGTACATGTATACCGGTATATAAAAAAGTTAAATCCAAGATGGTTACAGATGTAAAATCCAGGTGGCTATGTTTTCCAATAAAATTTAAAAACATTTGATAGCTTCCATCTAGTAAGATCAATATCAAGATTAATATGAAGTCTGGAGATGATCGGATGAGGGAAGTGGACTGTAGGGTGTGCCAAAGGATTTTAGTAAAATCCAAGATGGCTGCCAGTGGACACATTTTAAGACCAAATGAACCTAAAATGACTTGTTATCTACATGCCTGTGTCAACAGCCATGACAAATTTCATGATGATCCGATTAAAGGTATGACCTGTAGCCCATGCCAAAAGGATTTAGTCATGCAAAGAGTAAAATCCAAGATGGCTGCTGGCGGCCATGATTTTGGCCGAATAACCTAAAAATTACTCGATCTCATCTACATGTCAATGTCAACATCCATGACAAATTTCACAATGATCTGACCAAAGGTGGTTCTGTAGCACGTGCCAAAGGATTTAGTCATGCAAAGTGTAAAATCCAAGATGGCGGCTGGCGGCCATGTTTTTTGGTCGAATGACTGGACAATGACTCGTTCCCATCTGCATGTCATATTTAACAACCATGACAAATTTCATGATGATCTGACCAAAGGTTAGATTTGTGGCCTGTGTGAAAGGATTTAGTCATGCAAAGAGTCAAATCCAAGATGGCTGCCAGCGGCCATGTTTTTTGGCCGAACGACACCAAAATTACTCGTTCCCATCTACATGTCAATATTAACACCCATGACAAATTTAATGATGACCAGACGAACAGTAGCCTGTGCTAATGGATTGAATTTTGAAATCAAAGATGGCCGCGGGCAGCCATGTTTTTTTGTCCGAATGACCCCAAAATGACTCATTCCCATCTACATTCCAATTTAAACAGCCATGACAAATTTCATGATGATCAGACTAAAGCTACGATCTGTAGCCCGTGCTAAAGGATTTAGTCATCCAAAGAGTAAAATCCAAGATGGCTGCTGGCGGCCATGTTTTTTGGCCAAATGACCACAAAATGACTCGTTCCCATCTACATGTCATTGTCAACATTCATGACAAATTTTATGATGATCTGACCAAAGGTACGACCTGTAGCCCGTGCCAAAGGATTTAGTCACGCAAAGAGTAAAATCCAAGATAACCAGCTGAGATAGCTGCCAGCGGCCATGTTTTTTAGCCGAATGACCCCAAAAGTACTCGTTTCCCATCTACATGTAAATATTAACATCCATGACAAATTTCATGATGATCCGACCAAAGGTACAACCTGTAGGGCGTGCCAAATAATTTAGTCATGCAAAGAGTAAAATCCAAGATGGCTGTCGACGGCCATGTTTTTTGGTCGAATGACCCCAAAATTACTCGTTCCCATCTACATGTCAATATTAACATCCATGACAATGTGAAATTTCATAATGATCTGACCAAAGGTACGACCTGTAGCCTGTATTGTTGACGAATTACGCACACACGCATACATGTACACACAGACGACAAAGCCATGGCAATAGCTCAAACTATACAAAGTAAAGTTGACCTAATAATGTGGGCGGTGTAAGGCAGCGTTTGTTTGCATATGGTATCTTGGTGTTGATGATTAACGAAAATACCATACAGCACTAGTCTCCCAGATGCCTCGGGTTTATGTACCATAAGCTTTCTCACCAAGCTTTTTACCCTGCTGGGTAAAACAAGTGTCCCACTTAACCACGGTGCGGTTATCATTGCCACCGCGGCCGAAATGCAACTACCGGTACATCGCGGCTCCACCGGCTAACTACAGTTGGGCCGCGGTGTATTTGCCATTCGGCCATGGTGTAGTTACCGCTGTGTACATTCATTAAACTGAAAAAAGACAATACAAACCAGAAATCTAACCACGGTGTACATGCCATGCGGCCCCGTTGTAGTTGCTTTTCGGCCATGGTGTACATGTGTACTTGGCGTTTGGCTGCGGTGTACTTGCCGCTCAGCCACGGTGCTCAACTGCAGTTACAAACTCTGACACCACGGTCGAATGACAAATACACCGCGGTGCCAATGGACACTTGTTTTGTCCAGCAGGGTACATCAGCCAGGGCAACCCAGAAGTTAACGGTCTAACCTGGGCTTCCTATATGGTAGGGACAACTTGGTTAGTGGGTGCAACTTGGGCATGTGAAAGCAAGTCATCACAGCAGAAAACCTGGAACATAACACGATTTGTTCTTACTTAACCCGAGGTCAGCCAATAATAGAATGTTTGCGTCATGTGAGTGTTTAGTGATTTATATAGCCACACAATGTTGACCGAATCGAAACCTTGCTTGAGTCTTGACAGTTAGTTTTGCAAATGTTCGTATACTAATATTATATCACGACATACTGTCCATACTGAAGTATTGCATTATTATGTATTTTTCGCAACATTACATTTTCTACCTGTTTTTTAGGCACGTCATTGAAATTTGCATGCATCTTTTTTTATCTCGATTCCATCATTTCCTAATTTCTGATGATTGGTTGGTGATTATCACAATACGCCAGGGGCAGGTGAACACTGTGCATGCATACTGTACTAGTAACTATCACAAGTATAACATACTGTGGGAACAACTTAGTGTATGTTCAGACGACCACGATACAATCGTAAGTGGAGGAATAGTTTGTTCAGACGATTGCAATCTCATCGTACATTATGATAGCATATGTTGTTCTAAAGAATGTGATTGACTACCCTACGACCATTGCCAGCTACGATTTTTACGTACACACGGCTGTCGGCAAGTAACGATATGCTTGGTCACGATACAATATGTATCGCCATACGGGGCCAATGATACAATACGTATCGTGATAGGCAAAATTTTATCCCACGAGTAAATAGCTATTCAACACTCCAAATTTGCACACTCTCAGGTTGAGTTTTAATGATAGTTTTTCTAATATTACTATGGACTTTCATAATTGTTTAGTTATATGTGTATTGTAGTATGTAGTAATGTAGTATGCTCGTACACATCCGGAAATACCAGTACAACATGACATATTGATACTGAAGACGGTAAAAGAGTTGAAAAGTTTCTCACTCAGAATCTGTTTATATATCATATAATCACAACAGCTGGCTGAGAATGATGTCGTTTCATGTGGTGTGACATGTTGGTCGTAACACCAGTCTTGTAAGAGGTTGCCGTCGAACATAATCTGCAGATCGTTTTAGTTCTGTCTGTCTTAATGCATGGCTTTCCATCCTCAAAGGGTTACGTCCCAAAACCGAAATACTGCCAGATTTTCTACCTGTAGGCCGCTGTCGGATTGACAAGTTTTAAGCTTTCTTGAGCAGACATCTTTCCACGGCCCACGTGTTGTTGTTTTGCGCAGACGATATATCCAATATACTAGTATTTGATTGATTGAAATCACAGCAGTTCATCAAATTAAACCAATCAGAGCATGGCTTACAGTCTGAGGCTAGGTTACGTAGGTCAGTCATATCACTTCCGCAAACGTTTGTGTCAAAGGTCAAAGTGCGAGCTCACGGAAACAAACGAAATTTACTTCCAATAAAACTTCGTAAGCATTCACAGCTTACGGAAACGAACGAGGGGTCCCGATTTACTTCGGATGGTAACTGCATAATACGGAAGCGGAACTGTATCGTAGTGTATCGAAATTACAGACAAATGAATCGCGTATAGAATCATGAATGACGAATCGCGATGAATCGAAATCACGATGAATCGTTACAGGCCTATACAGCTGCGATTACATCGCAAGTGGAGGTAACCAAGGATATCCACATTTCGCATCTAGAATCAAACAGCGCTTGATATCAATTTATGACCAACGATTTTGATGTTAGCATGCGCAATCGAGCTACCGGTTACTTCCTGCGACGGAAATCTTTCCGCTTACGATTGTATCGTGGTCGTCTGAACGTAAACTTATCAATTTCATGCATTATTGCATAATATTTTTAAACATAACTTATTTAACATCTTCGACTTGCTTTAAATTTAATTTATTTTCATAAAAAGGAATAATATGGTTGTAAATATAGAAGGCAGATGACTCTTCTACCCGAGAGGTCTAGATTTCTTGGACACGGTCGTTAGACGCAACGTCAAGCTCGGTTAGTCTTTGGATGGTTGACTGAATGACTGGGTTGGGTTTCCGGGTGATGCCAATGTTCGGTGCAACTTACGCACTTCTCACTCTCTCGTCCTGTTACACTGGGGGCTCGTCTGGCCATTAGAGGACTGTCATGATACAACATCCAGGTCTCAGCCATTAGATGCTTTGTCTGATCACCGAGGTTAAGTAACGTCAAGCTCGGTTAGTCCTTGGATGGGTGACCGGCTTGGAATTATGGTGCTGCTACATTTCGGTGCGACTCCATCACTTCTTGCTCTCAGTCTCATTTTGTTACGCCTTACGGTAGTGTTAATTATACTGTACAATCGTCATGCTAATTTGCTATTGCTATTTTGCATGTTTTTAAATAATACTTGATTCATACACGTATCTGTTATGTAATTCAGCAAGCGAAACATTAAATTATATTTGAAATAGCAATTTTTTGCGGTCATTTGTGAAATAACCATGGCACAACTTATTTCAATTCAAGCTCGAAGTCACTGTCACTGTGCGTTTTGTTTTTATTTGGTTTTGTCTGCAATATTTCGCCAGTCAGTGTCGACTTTGGCTTTAAGAAATCTATTCTTAGAATGGATTTCATAAATATGTACACATTGCTTACCTCAGTTGTGTTCATAATCGTAGGTGTTGAGTTATTTAACATGTTTTCAGTGTGAATGTTGAGCGGCGAAACATGTCTGCACCGTGCACGCATTTTATGAGTGCGTACTGATACAAACTTATCAAGCAACAAACTCATATTTCTTTCGCTCGTTGTAAATAGAAATACATGATATACAAGCCATTATCAATAACGTGATTGGATTGGTTCACACCATCAATGAATCAAATGGCTAAAAATAGTTAATCTCTTTGGAACTATATTATGTCTCGACCCATGCCTCATCACCCAATATTTGATTTGGGACACACTAAAGTTGTATGAATCTATGATGAATTCGATTTATTTAAAAGGACTCTGCGATCTATCATTATCAATCTATCGGAACTTATAGTTTTCGTTTGTCGGCTTTGCACTTTGAGAATATTCCATCCAACTTTTAGGCGGAAACACCGATAGAAAATTGAAGAAAATATCTAAACACCCAGTGGGGCCTCTAAAATCCTCTTTCGGGGCAAATATTTGTAATATTTTTATAAAATATGTAAACAAAATTTTTTCATGCAATTTGATTATTTCACTTTTTGTTAAACTTCAGTGCTCAGATTCACAATTTTTAATATATTTGGCTTGTATTAAAGACATTATTTGCCCATATATAATGAAGTACATGTATAACTAACATGTGCCGACAAGAATTATTTATCAAAGTTTTCGCTCTTGGTCATTTTGATAAATTACACTAACTTCGCTGCCGATCGAGGCTGATCGAGGTGAGAATTAATCAAAACAAAATGGCGGCCGTTGCCAACAATAGAATTTTGGACTCCGCTGACCCTGGCTGACCCTTCAGTTATGAATAAATTATCCATTTAAGGTAATTTTATCTATGTTTAGATTGGGCCGAAAAAGTCGATTAGTATATATCTCATATTCGCATACGTATACCCTGGTCGCTTCGCTTCCGCGGCTTCGCCGCGGGAGAGCGGGCGCTATTAGCATAGATATACCATTGTGTGTTTTATTAAATTAACAGTTATTCCAGCAATTTCTAGATTTCACAGTACTGTCAGTTTCCACTGTAAATGATATTGATACGGACACATGTAGTTCATCCACGTATATATATATTTACTCCCAAAAACAGTGACTGTCCGTACTTCATCCGAAATCAACTGCAATCTATCTTCCGTGGACCCAATATTCTTTGCCGATCGAGCTAATTACGTATGACGTCATTTACGTTACCTTGATTTATTGGCCGCGTTTTCTACTTAGTGGCCGACTTTTTGTTACTTATGACGCGGGCAGCGTTCTACTTATTGCGGCCGAAGGTTATAGCTAATTAATAACACTGAATACAGGCGATATATCCATAATCCATTTTACTCATCGCAATATAGGAGACATCATCGTCTAGTTTTTATCAGTCAGCGATATTCGTGACAGACTATTCTTTCGCAACTGGTTGTATTTATAACTATTTCTAAATACTACGATTCTCACAAACATTTACTACGCCAGGAATGCACTCCATATTCGGAAACGGTTTATTACACATGTTGGGAATGCCGCGTCGTCTTACAAATGAAATATTATTGACACTCCAAAGAGACTGACTAAAAGGACGGGCAATATAATATAATAATTAGAGCATACTGTCGTTGGCAATACCACTTTAGCTCCACTCGGGGGTGGTGTACCCATGTACTGGCGTTAATCATACAACTTTGGTCCCCTCGGGGTGATGTACCCATGTACTTTCGTTGATCATACCACTTTAGTTCCCATCGGGGGTGATGTAACCATGTACTGTCGTTGATCATACCACTTTAGTTCCAATCGGGGGTGATGTACCCATGTACTGGCTTTGATCATACCACTTTATTTTCCCATCGGGGGGTGATGTACCCATGTACTGGCGTTAATCATACCACTTTAGTTCCCCTCGGGGTGATCTACACCCTCCGCTCCGCGTCGGTAATTACAACACTCTCGCGCGGCACTAAATTGGCGTTATCAACTCCAAGCCATGTATAACTCATTAATAAAATGCATTACAACCACTATGCATGGCATGATTTTCTATAATTACCAGCCACGCGCATGTGTTCTTTGATTGATAAAAATTGTGAAAGTTTAAATTGTCGCAATTTCTAGAAGGCAACACAAGCTAACATGTGAGCACTAATGTTACCTAAAGACAGGGTGTGGACTTATTTCAATGAATAAAATCAATCAGTTAGTATCAAAACACTGTCCATATTGGAAGAATGTTGCAATTAAATACGATGGTCGAACATTCCAACCACACGTGGGAACACAACCGTTGTGCTACGCACACATGTAAGTATGTACTCATTTATTCCACACATGTAAGTATGTACTTATTTATTCCACATATGTAAGTACGTACTTATTTATTCCACACATGTAAGTATGTACTTATTTATTCCACACATGTAAGTATGTACTTATTTATTCCACACATGTAAGTAGGTACTTATTTATTCCACACATGTAAGTATGTACTTATTTATTCCAGACGCATTATTGTGCGCTCACACTACGACAATGATTGCGCCGTTATAACGGATAATTCGTTTATAACAATGACGCTGTGTTCTGACTATTGGGATGTCACATTTATGAACATAACCTGGCTATGATTATTTGTTATTCTGTTCGGATCACCTCGTCGACATGCTTCACATCACATGATTATTTGTTATTCTGTTCGGATCACCTCGGATCACCTCGGATCACCTCGTCGACATGTTTCACATCACTTTAACTGACAATTAGAAACTGCCACGTAAATACTTTCAATATAAACACAGATAGATATTAATGTAGATATACCTTTGATGTGACGGGAATAAGTTTTAGAGGCACAACATATGACATGAAAAACCACTATTCATTTGTTAATTTAACAACTAATGTTACAGTCACCCGGTTGAGCGCTGCCCGGAGTCTCGGCATTTTGTCAAAGACTCACCCATGTCGGACAGAACATCGGCATGTTGTTCAACATGAGATCTACTGCGGTGTCTAAGGGTCAATCCACACCGGGCGCGAGCGAGCGATTTTTACGGCCGTTTTTTTTTTGTCGTCCGTAGGTAGTGGTCCAAGCGTGCGATTTTTTTTATTCGCAACGAACACGACCGTATCGCTTACCGCGAAGCTGTCACAGCAGTGATGTTGTGCTTCGTCGATTTCTCGCATTGTGGCAAACCAGCGAGATAATTGGGTCGCTGTCAAATTGGATTCTAATTCGTGCGTATTATTTCTATTTGAAGGCGACATATTCATTTGTCGCCGCGATAACAGAGATGATGAAGGACTTTAGCGACAGGCTGATAACTGAAGTGCAACGCCATGCATGTATGCATGATACGAAGTCGAAGAGTGTGTAATAATAAAACGAGAAGTGAAAATTCCTGGCAAGAGCTTGGTGGAATGACACGATCGTCTGGTTAGTTTTTGGTCCCAATCCATTCCAAATAGGATAGGATAGGATATTTTATTTCAATATACACACATTAATGCATAATACATTTGTCAAATATTACATTGTATATTTGAGGGGGTGGCATAGTCAGACTAGACTAGACTGTCTTACTGCCACCACCTTAAAGAAGAAAAGATGTTACGATAGGCGGTCAAGATTTCTTGTACAATGCACGGCTATATAATTATGTATCACACAATGGTTGCATTTAACTGGATTATATACATGGAGGGTATACGTCTAGATAAATCGCTTATTGGTTACTCGATGGGTTGTCTCTTTCTTGTCAGTGGGATGTTCCTTGAAAGTCGAGTAGGAATGAGTGAGGTTGAGGATTGCGATATAGGGGAAGTCACTTATTGACGAGCTACCACACAGCGGGACATCTTTGATTGTTGCATTTAATTGTTGCAGCATATTTTTTAATGCAATCGGCATGTAAACGCCGTTTGAATGTGTGTCTGGATTGGTATGATGTAAATTCGTTATCTAAGTTGTTCCATATAGTTGAAAAAGAATGAAATGGTAGTTGTTGGGACCAAGATATTCTTGGTTTTTTTTTAAATAGTGGGTGCTTTTGTCGGGTGTCTGGTCCGGTTTTGCGTTTGGTAAACATGTCGGTGAATGATTCTATTAAGCGCATATGATACCAATCATGCATGAAAACAGCCGCTTGTACTTTGTGGATGTCGTAGATTTTGAGTATATTTTCTTTTTTAAAGAGAGGTTCTGTGTGGCTTCTATATTTCTTATTAAATAACACTCGTATCGCGCGTTTTTGAAGCATGAAATTTGTTTTGACCGCAGGGACGTGTCCCCATATTTGAACACCGTAGACGAGATGGCTTTGTATTAGAGCATAATATAATGTTTTAAGTGCGCTACCAGGAAAGAAGTGTTTAACTTTATTGATGTGGTATATGTCATTCACCATTTTATAACAAACTGAGGACACATGTTTTTTGAAAGTCAGGTTTTCATGTATATGGATTCCTAAGAATTTTGTGGAGGATTCGTGCTCAAGATTTCCTATCTTGTTTAGTTCCTTATTATTTAAGTAAACCTTTATAAAGTTCCATTTGTCATCATTGTTCTCTGGGTGTATTAGCATATAGTTGCTTTTTTTAGTATTGATCACTAACTTATTGCTACAGCACCAAGCAAATATGTTGCGTAACTCATTATTCACATAACTTTCTACAAGGATGCCATTTTTTCCACCAGTTACTAGAGTCGTATCGTCCGCGTATGATAAGATATCCATGGTTGTCGAATTTGACATATCGTTAACGTAAATTAAGAAAATTATCGGTCCCAGAATTGATCCCTGTGGCACTCCGCACGTCACTTCCGTTAATTTAGATTTAATACCATTGAGTTCAACATATTGCCTTCTATTTTGCAGATAGCTCTGAAACCATGAGTATGCTGAAATAGGCAGACCAAGCTTAATTGTGAGTCACTTTTCCCACAATTTGCACCCAACCACCGACAAAAAACTCACAAACTGGAATTATTATAGAATGAAATACAATTAAACGCAATTGCTTTGATAATTTAGGAACTGCGTGCACCATTCCACTTGACATATTGTATTTGACAATTATATGAGTCTGAAAAACTCTTACATGTATATATTGAGAAATTATGTTTAAAGGTCAATTCACACTAGGCGCGAGCGCGCGATTTTTACAGCCATTTTATGTCGTCACTAACGGTTCAAAGCGCGCGATTTTTATATTCACAACGAGAGAGACCAACATATACATGTATGTTTTTTTTTCAGACTCATTACATTGTCCTCATATAATTATTCAAGTGGAATGGTGCACGGACTTCCTAAATTATCATAGCAATTGTGTGTAATAGAATTTCAGTCTATCATTTCAGTTTGTGAGTTTGTTTATCGGTATCGGGGGGGGGGGGGGGGGGGGGCATTTTCTCGTCCCTTTTTATTCTTGTACCTTCTTGTGTCGCCTTCAAATAGGACAAATACGCATCAAAAAGCATCCTATTATCCCGCTGGTTTGCCACAAAGCGAGAAGTCGACGAAGCATAAATAAACTGCTGTGACAGCGATACCGTCGTTTTCGGTGTGAATATAACTATCACGCGCTCTGAACCGCTACGGAAGACAGAAAAGGGCCGTAAAAATCATGCGCTCGCGCCTGGTGTGCATTGACCTTTAGCGCCTTGTTAGACAACTGGTGGTCGCCAATTATTGGCAAACCGAGTCCGCTGCTGACTTCCGGGGTTGCATATTGAAAAGTTAACATCAACAATATTACCGCATAGAAAACACCAGTGGCGAGACGTATGAAGCTTGTGCATTTCCTCACCTGCAGGAAGAAATAAATTGAGAACATATCGACGTTTTAAGGTCAATCCATACCGGACGCGAGCGCGCGATTATAACGGCCGTTTTCTGTCGTTCGTAGGAGTTCAAAGCGCGCGATTTTTATATGCACACCACAAGCGACTGAATCGCTGACCACGAGGCGACCACACCAGTGATTGTATGCTACGTCCACTTTTCGCTTTGTGGCAAACCAACGGGATAGTTGGGTCGCTGTCAAATAGGATATATATATATACGCACGTATTCCTTCTATTTGAAGGCGACACATTCATTCGTCGTCGCGATAACAAAGGTGGTGGAGGACATTAGCGACATGTTGATAACTGAAGTGCCAGGATAAAAGAGAAAATGCCCGACAAGAGCTCGACGTAATAACAGGATCGTCTGGTTAATGTTTGGGCCCAATCCACTCCAAGCGTGCGAAGTCACTTTGCCCACAACCCCCCCCCCCCTCCGATAAAAAAACCATCACAAACGCAATTGCTGTGAGAATTTAGGAAACTCGTGCACCACTCTACTGGATATATTATATTTGACAATTAAATGTACATGTACATGTTTAGCAAATTCGGAATAAAATGTACATATAAATTGCATTTGTGATCTACCTGTAAATGATGCACTCAAACTATGATCTACCCAAACGCACGACGAAGCGATGCGGTCGCTTTCGGTGTGAATATACAAATCGCGCGCTTTAAACCGATACGGATGACAACAAACGGCAATAAAAATCGCGCGTTCGCGCCCGGTGTGGATAAACATGACTACAAAATCGAACCTTACCTTATTCACACTGGCACAATAGAGGATAGAAACGCATTCGCTCACTTTTGGATTAGTAATCACCCATTGCCATAGAAAAAGGCAGACATAAACCCCCTGTAGATGTAGAGAGAAGAATATATCTATTTTGTAAATGTGGTTCTATAAAAGACGAAATTCACTTTCAGATGAACTGTTCGCTTTATTCGGGCCTTAGAAATGATTTAGTATCGATGATTAGTTCTGTACACCACCATTTTCATAAACTTTGCCCACTAGAGCAATTCAAAGTGATTGCGACCAACGATTTTCCAGGTGTATGTTATCTGATCCGGCGGTTATTTGCATTACAATATGATTATTGCATTAAGAGATAAACTGGCTTACGGTTATTGGCTACCAGTGGCCTCTGGAAATAACTGTGATATTGTATTTACAATCGTATCACAACTGTAAGCAACTAAACAATCATTCCGTGGTTAGATTGCCCGGTGTGAATCACCATTTCCATTTGTATTATTTTAACGCGTTAGTTGTATGTTTCGCCATGTTTGCTATTTGATTGTTTATTCATTATGTATGCTCAGCAACATGTCCGCATATGTTCTTGCTAATAAATTATATTTTATTCTATAGTTATTCTATTCATGTATATCCAGAGAAAAACTGATTCTTTTGAAACGACAAGACATTACCGGTGTACCCCCATTTCGCGATTTTTGGGCGATCAGGTACCAGTTGATCACAATCATCGTCTTCTATACATGCACTCTGTGATGGTGTGATTATAACTTGGTGCCGTTTTTATTGACTGTTTAATGATAAGGATTATGTGCCTCAAACATCGACGCGTAATGCACACAGTTAAACTTAATGGCAATTTAGCACACGGGACTGGAAAACGATGATGGTATCAAACAATCACGGCATATATAGCAGACACTGACCATCCGCGGCTACACACACAATGACACATTATACACAAGAAAACCATATTCAGGTATTGTAACGTACCCAATATCATATTATTTGGAATATATATACATTATAATATAAATATATTGATTTCGTGAATGACCACCTTATAATTCGGTTAAAGCAACTAATCATTCAAATTATTACATCTACGACTTATTACTGCGGGTTACTCATTAACAACACCAGAAAGCCTCTAAATTAGGACCAAAATTCCCGCAATAAAATCTTCAAGAGTGGCCGAGTCATTGTCGATACCTAAATATCGAAAGCAGTTAACGCGGTCATAAAAGTTACATACTGCAACAATTAGACATCCGCGAAATCCCGAAATGTCTTGTCCTGCAAGATGTCCCCATCTATCCATAGCTCCATGGACACGGCCAGATGAGCCTTACTACAATTTCCTAAAATTACTCGCATCGCGTGAAACCCGAAATGTGTTGTCCTGTGAGATACCCGCATCGTTCCATTGTCACGGCCAGATCAGCGAAACAGTAAACACCAATATGGCGTAATAAGTAATACTTCGTGGGTGCACTGCGTGGACATAGGACAAAAGCTTCGTACATCTCGCCGCAGAGGTTGGCTCTACACCCACTGATAAATTAAATCCAAGATAATTGAACATACGACAGGTCTCTGTGGAGTTAACGATCGCGCCGGCCAGCGTGGATATATTGCAACCTCATTTGGTCCTGCAGGACTGATGTACGCAAAGTGATTTTCTATAATTAACACCCACGCGTTCTTGGTTTGGTTAAAATAATGTGTAGTAATTATGCTTTTCATTCTTAAACGTTTTGTTACTTAGCAGTCAACTTGATAATTGGAATCTTCCACTCAGAGAATTTCAATATAAAAACAGACGATATACATTAATGCACATACCGCTGTAGTTTGTTAGCAACAAGTGTTACAGGCCCAACATATAACATGGAAAGCCAACAGTCATTTAATAATTCAACGACTAATGTTACAGTCCCGAAATCAGGAATATGACTATGGGAATGTTTCAAGTTCTTCTTGTCTGTGTTGGAAATGTTGGGAATGACATTGAACAAATGGCGGAACTATTCGGTCGAATATGCATTATCCCTTATTATTATCCCTTATTATTATCCCTTATTATTATCCCTTATTATTTCACAATCGAATAACATAAGTTGAAAGATTGATTTCTCACACTTTCTCGAATGTAAAAATAGCACTTCATTACAAACTTGGAATATCTCATTCCGAGAATTTCAATATCGTTTCGTCGGAACGTAATTACCACCGCATGAAAGGCATATATATAACACCCACATCATGTTCTTTGTTTAGTTAGAATGATAGAAAATTGATTTCGAGAATCGAAAAATATGAGCACTAATGTGTATTAATTAGGCTTTTTCATTCTGGCTTAAACGGTTTGTCACTTAACAGTCAACTACATAATTGATATCTTCCACTCAGAGAATCTCTATATACAATCTGACGCTATACATTAATGCACATATCGCTGTAGCCTGACAGTAACAAATATCACATGCCCAACATATGACATTGAAAGCCAGCAGTACTTGAATATAACTATGGAAAGCCAGCAGCACCAGGAATATAACAATGGGGATGTTTTAAGTACTTCTTGTCTGCGTTGGAACTGTTGGGAATGTCATTAAACACATGACGGAACTATCCGGTTTCGTCCGAAAGTAATTAGCACCACAGGGAAGGTATATGTCAATCTTTGGACACAGCAGAACAGATTGGTAGTTAGACAGGAATGGGTAATATACGCATACCATAGTGAAATGGAAAGCCAGCAATACCCTGAGAATTTACCACACAATGTTACAGTCACCGAAACCAGGAATGTCACAGTCACCGAAACGAGGAATGTGGCTATTGGAATTATTCAATTACTATTTATCTGCGTTGGAACTATCGGAAATGTTTTGACAATAATTGTATTTTCTCGTTCCGCAATGAGATTAAAACGGTCCTCATTGTTGTTTGTGGTTCTGGCGATAGCAGACATCGCTGTACTGTACATTGGTTTGTTACCTGAAGCTATCAACATAATAGCGCGTTGGCACGTCCTTCACGTGAGTGACTCATCGTGTAAGATATTACTATTTCTTCTCTATGGCTCTGCCGATGTCGGCGTTTGGACACTCGTCGTTTTAACTGTTGACCGGACCATACACGTGTGTTGCCGTATAAATAGCTCATTCTTTTCCAACAAGAAGTCAGTTTTCTGTGAAATTGTATTTGTTGTAATTGGAAGTCTGCTGGCGAATTGTCATTATGTTTATGGAATGAAATTGTCTGTAGGTACTGACAATAATTTGAGAAGTTGTGACCCTGCCGGGGCGCCAGAGTACGTCTGGTTTGTGATCAAAGTCTGGTTTTGGATTGATGCTGTCAAGTATTCATTTGTTCCAGCCTTCATTATCGCAATCTGCAATGTTATACTTATTTTCCACATCAGGAAAATAAAAAGAGCCTTGAAATATTTCAATGGAAACAACGACCAAAGAAGACAAGGGGGGAAAGCAGCATCATCAACTTCGCTAATGCTTATAGCCACGGGTGTCCAACTCTTGGTAACCACAACACCAATTGTCTTATTAATGGCCATCAACCAGCAATACCTAACCACTTTAGAAACCACTACGTCCGGTGTTCTTATGTTACTGAATAGCTCTAATACATGCTTGAATGTTTTCACGTATGCTATAACCGGTAGGCAGTTTCGAGCCGAACTTGCACGTATTCTGAAACACAGATGTGCAAACACGATAAATGTAGGGCAGTTTACTTGTCAATACACGAACCAACCGCTGAGTGCACCATGTCCGCAGCCTGGAGTCCGATAAACGGACCAACCAATAAGTGTACCACATACTGTAGTCCGGTAAACAGACCAAACAACCGACAAACGACAAAAAAACGACGACAACCGGATAAAAACTATAAGTTCACCATATCCCCATCATGGATTCCAACAAACGGACCAACGAACAAGTGTAACACAATCCGCATCATTGAGTCCGATAAATCGACCAAATAATGAGTGTACCACATCCACAACCTGGATTTCGACAAACGTGATTCAACAGCTCCCAGAATACACCATAACATGTATCTATGGAACACCATAACAATGACGCTGTATGTATATATGAAACACTCGAAAGTTATTTTTCCCCTAGTTTTAGGACGGATTATTTATTTGATTGTTTTGTCTTAGGCTGTAAAATATTTTCATCGATTGGCAGTTTAGTCTTATTGAACAGACTGTTTGTTGAGACAAAGTCCTGTAACACATACTATACATGTATACCCTACATAGTATCACGACGACATACATTCCTGACATCAGAAGTTGTGAATATGTGTATTTAAAAAGGACAAAATATATGCGATATGTCATCAAGTGAAAGGGAGCCAAGACACTCTCAGTGGATAGAAACATATACAATTATGTAAAACATCACCTCTGTAAAGACCATGGAAAAATATATAAACAATATTCTTCTGCTAATTTTGATAGTTCTCCAGTGACTAAATTTCGCGTGTCGGATTCATTGATATGCAAACATAATATTTGCAGTGATTTGTAAACAAATATCCCTCATCGTGCAGGATGTTTTAATATCTCAATCTGATTTAAAAAAAATCCTTTTCAATGTTTTCGGTCAAGTTTATATTAAACTTTGGACATTTATTGTAATTCAGCTGAAAATGCAATGTTTGTATATCAATTGTTTGACATGCGAACATTTAATTGTTGGGCAATTATGAATAAAGAATGTAAGAACAAAGTCAATCTATCTTTGATGTAATTGTTAATGATAGTGGTGTTATAAACTTGATATATTTTTAACATTTACCCACTGTGAATGCATAGGGTCCCCTTCATTTTTTAATCACTGTAAATGCATTGAGTACCCTTTAGCCCTTTACCCAACAACGGCCAAAAACGCCCAAATAAAGCTTCAACAGCATAAAATATCTTCGGTCTGTCTCAATAAAACCATACAAATATGGATATCATTGGAACCGGTTCATTGACCACATTGTGATGGTTACAGTTATGCCCTGTGCCAATGCATTCTCTTATATATGCGAGTCGACCATAGGTCGCCTCGCATATATAAGAGAATGCATTGGCCTAAAAAAATATTTTTTAACACTTTTTACAATTTTTTCTTACATTTTTTAACAATTTTATAATATTTTTCTACATTCTTTGACAATTTCTCATTTTTAATATGTGTTAAGCCAATGCATTCTCTTATATATGCGAGGCGACCTATGGTCGACTCGCAAATATGAGAGAATGCATTGGCACAGGGCCGTTATGTTGGGTAAAGGGTTAAACCATCTTAAACACTTTTAGTAATCGCATTATATTATCTGCTGGTTATCAAAAGCGACATATATATGCCGACGAATTTAGTACGACGCTAATGCCTAGACGCGCCTTTTGCCAAACAAATCTTTATATTTCAAAATGAACTTTATCAAGATATGTCTGGAATTTCTTTTGTACCACTCCCCAGGTTCTTATACACTAAGTCGGCAACTCTCAGAACATGGACAACATTTATTATACACATATAATAGTTAAACATCAGGCAGCCACGAAGAACACATAATCATATTTTACTTTACTTTACACATAATTATAGCTACCACGACGAAGCGTTCGTCGTGGATAGCTTTACCTAGAAGTGCAAGATAGAATTCAGAGTCACAATCTAGATATCTTTTTGATTAAGAGAGAGAGAGAGAGAGAGTCTGGGCTCTGTCCAGTATATGTCTGGCCGCCAGATGTCGGGATTTTATTGGAACACGTGTCCGCCGCTCCCATCAAAACAGATGGACAAATAAACTTGTTTTGATGAAAGCAGTGAACTATAGAGTCAATGACCTATATCATTCACCTTAGAGTCGTTGATCCCATCATCAGGCCAGAGCAATGATCCCTCATATAGAGTTAACCATGCTCACGCAATGTACAGTCGAAAGTGTTACACTTTCTGAAATATAAAACATGTGACACACATGTTTAACCGAACAGTCCGTTGGAGATTATACCAATCTGTAAAATTTCACTGTTATCAGGTACCACGAACTTATGCAAAACAATTCGTTCACCCGTTCAATTCGTCGATCAATAATATCATATCTCAATATCATGAGATCAAAATGTTCCTGATTCAAGGAATTTCTTAACAATTTTCATCTACAAAGACATCTACACTTGGAATATTGTTCCATCTTTGTGCCAATACGGGTACATGTAACTCTTAAGACGATCAAAACGGTTTGATAATTTAATTACAACAAAGTCAATAATGTTCAGTCATCTGTGGGTGGATCTTCTGGCGATGAGACAGAACCATTGCCAGATGATGTAATCGCTCGATTTCGGAGGCAATGTTCGGACTCTGATGATGAAGATGTCTCTTTAAGCGAGCTTAAATTGCGCTTACAGCGTAGAAAAGCGCGACCCGCACGCACAGAGCCGTTAGAAAGCCCTGACTCGTCAACGAACGAGGGATCGAAGCCGAATGCCAAAGCACGGCACGCTTCTGCGCCTCGTCGACACAGGCGCAAAATAACAAAGATGCTTACAAGTAATGACAGCTCAGAGGATGAATTGATGGAAGTGGCCGCCATTGAATCAACCCCTCGTGAATGTAGGCCAATACCGGCCCCACGCAAGTGTAAGCAGCTCATGAATGGAGCGAATAGCGACTTAATAAGTAAAACGTCACCGCAAACTATACTATCCTCCGTGTCCTCGATAGTAGCAGCAATGTAGATAAGAAAGCCCCCGAACTTTCGACCTGGAATTCATTATAGAATGAATGAGACCCCGCTTTTAATTGTCTTATTGACGAGTCTAACCTGGCTTCATAAATGTTGAAAATAATGAGCCCAATGCCCCAAACTGAACCGCGAATAGAGAGTCATTTCCGGATCAATTACAGATCGCATGTCCCCATGGAACCCGGCACTTGCGCGTAACAATTTAATAAATAAAGCTTTAAACTTTACAATCGCGCGCCGAGAGATAACGCGCACCACTCCAACGTGCATATCGCCACCCTTATGGTTACTACGTTTAAGCGCACCCCGCACAAATTAAACGCGATCGAAAATATGCTCATGACTGACTTAGCGAACGAAAAGGTATTACCCCAATGAATGGTAGAGAAGGCCATGGTGGTATTTTGCCCTAGTAACAAATACAGTAGTAATTTTCATTATCTTGACCCACCGATTTTGGTGGAAATTTGTTAAACGACATTTACCAAGGTTAGCCATTATGTATAATAAGCAGTTAGACCAGCGACCTGAGGATATCCCGAATGCCGTGTTCAAAGAGCCCATAGACTAAGCAATGGAGACGGATGAACCAAAGCCGTCTGCGCCATTCCTGGACAACACTCAGGAACGCCTACATGTATATCCAATCATAGCCGTCAGAGGCTAACCACATCTGTGAAGGATTTGGATTAGTATTAATTATGTATCATATATTAATGTATTCCGCATTTCCTTCGTATTGATTGTTGTACTGGTATTAGGATCATTTGCATGTGCATAGACGTTTACGCTTTTCATATATTTCAAATATTAATTGTTGCATAGCGATGATGTCCATTGTATTATGGTTATATAGTTATTAGAATTATTATAGCAAGCGTTGAATAGAGATTATAAATCCTGACATGCAGTCATGCGTTTTGATGGCGGAAATCAGTCACCCCGATTTATCTTGTGTTTAACTGTTCGTAAAATTACGTTGTAAATTTAATTTTCGCACCCGGCCGATCTGACGGCCCTCAAGCGATACTGATAAATTGGAAGAGTAACCATTGTGTATACCGACTGTGTCATGTGTTCTTAAACCTCACACAAATATCCGTTTGAGTATTACATGCTGACCATGGCGGTGGAACAAGGGTCGACCAGTTGTCAGAACCTACCCCCATACTCGGACAGTGATGACGAAAATACCTCGACATCCGATGATGACAATATGACACCCAATTCAGATGCACGACCATCCACCAGCAGGCGGCCGCATGAAAGCTACATCGACATTATGCCGCACATGCAGTCACCCACGTCCTACAACCAGCCTTACACCGATCATAGACGATATTACACAATGCAGTCACCTCCCCCGCCTTACAGCCCGCCCAGAGAAACTGAAGATGCACTCATCGACATCGACCTCGATTGGTACTACTTCCCGGACGAACACCGACAGCCAATCCGGACTCGCCAGCGAACCTACGCTAGAGCACGACAGCAGCCGTACCAACGACACCAACGGACATACGAACAAGGGCGGCCTCTCATTCGCCGATGCCGCTGTTGCGAACTACTTCGGCAAATCATCGACCTGCTGCGCAGCGACGGATTGGACTTGCGATTTCAAGAACAACTTTAAATCGGAAAAGTGAAGGAGTAATGTACCAAGATAACCCCAATGACACAACCCTCAACCCCAAGGACACAACCCTCAACCCGGGAAAACAGACAATCTCTAGTTCGCGGGGGCTGCTCTATTACCACACATATCAGCGCCTCTGTTGGCTACATCAAGATTGCGAAATACCGGACACCAAATCAGATTAGTGGGCACCTATACATTACCCATAGCCTATACATACAGAGAAGAAGAATTGAGAAGTAAACAGAACAATTTTTTGGGATTAGCGAGACCAGATACCAGAGACTATTGAAACCTAATGCAGCGCGCTGGACGAGGAGAACAGTATAAGGAGCACACAGGAAAAACGACGCCGCCCGATTAACCCAGGAACGCCCCAATTGATGTACCATGAGATGAGCGTCGATCCGAAATAACCCCTGTGCTGTATTTAGACACGGACGAATCGGGACACGACACTCAGTTCTAATCAACCACCGAACTAGGACCAAGATCTCGCCGAACGAAGAAGACGGCTGGAATCTCGAGTCGGAGGCATGGACACGAATACAAGGTAACACTATGATCTTGTGATTCTAACAACATCTTACCGATGCGCCGGCGGAGAAGAAGAGCAGACGACAGGAAGACAAACTCAACCGGAACTCAACCGAGCAGATGACAAGCAGACACGCCCAACCTACGAGGACGGAAGAATATATGTTACTAGAAGGTGACCCGACTTCGTCCGGGCTTTTACCTTGAATTGACCATTTTGAAGGTCAAGGTCAGGTGGGGTCAAACACCAACAACCCAAAAATGGTGGAAATCGGCCCAGCGGATACCGGGAAATCGGCCCAGCGGATACCGAGATACCCTATTCATCAAATTTCGTCCGTAAAAATCCGCCAGTTTAACCCCATTTGATTTCCACTCAAGTATATAAACGCGCCTCATATACACACGCTCATTAATTATCAAGTTTCAACGTAAAGATAAATTACCATTGGTGCCCGAGATATCGCCAAGACGTCTGAAACAGTCAAATGCATCGGCCGGTTAAGCGTTAACGTGATCTAACGTTATGACCTCTAACGACGCCATAGAAGTTAAGCATTGTTTTTATCCTGATGGAAGATAGTACCACTTCTTCTTGATAATTGAGGCAGATATCTAAAACGGATACATACGCATTATATATCGTTGGAAAGAGGAAACACGAAAGATTCTCACAGTGTCATTATTATGACTGGCATTTTATTATTCGCGCTGTTTCGAATCGATTTGTAAGCACCGAACTCAAATGAAAGTCCCGTAATACAGCGTAAAAACAGATTTGACCTCGGCACGTGAAAAGTTGAGCTCGGATCTGAAAATCAATAGGCCTATGTCACCCCCGGCCGAAAATACCCCCACATACCAAGTTTCATCCAAATCGGGTCGGCCGTTCTCGAGTTCATCGATTACACACACACAAACACACACACAAACATATCTTCCAAAATATATAATAGACTAGCCGATGAGCCCGACGTTGTCCGGGCTATTCAAAAACCAAATTTCAAGTCGGCGACACGATAAAATTCGTATCCGGGGCAAGATACATTCACATACCAAATTTCAAGTCGATAGCTCCACCCGTTTCCGAGATCTGGTCTGCGCATGCGCGAAGCTGGCGTCGCACGGGCTCGGCGACCCGATAAAATTCGTATCCGGGGCAAGATACACCCACATAGCAAATTTCAAGTCGATAGCTCCACCCGTTTCCGAGATCTGGAATGCGCATGCGCGAAGCTGGCATCGCACGGGCTCGGCGACCCGATAAAATTCGTATCCGGGGCAAGATACATTCACATAGCAAATTTCAAGTCGATAGCTCCACCCGTTTCCGAGATCTCGTCTGCGCATGCGCTGCATGGGCTCGCCAAAACGACAACGACGACCGCCTGGTCAAACTACACACACGTACCAAGTTTCGTCCCGATCGGTCGAGAATCGTAGATTTGTATAAATGACAGACAAACAGACAAACAGACAGAGGTCTTCAAAATATATATGAGACTAGGCGATGAGCCCGACGTGGTCCGGGCTATTCAAAAACCAAATTTCAAGTCGATAGCTCTACCCGTTTCCGAGATCTGGTCTGCTCATGCGCGAAGCTGGCGTCGCACGTGCTCGGCGACCCGATACAATTCGTATCCGGGGCAAGATACATTCACATAGCAAATTTCCAGTCGATAGCTCCACCTGTTTCCGATATCTCGTCTGCGCATGCACGAAGCTGGCGTCGCACGGGCTCGGCGACCCGATAAAATTCTTATCCGGGGCAAGATACATTCACATAGCAAATTTCAAGTAGATAGCTCCAACCGTTTCCGAGATCTGGTCTGCGCATGCGCGAAGCGGGCGCCGCACGGGCTCGCCAATACGACAACGTCGACCGCCTGGTCAAACTACACACACGTACCAAGTTTCGTCCCGATCGGTCGAGAATCGTAGATTTGTATAAATGACAGACAAACAGACAGACAGACAGAGGTCTTCAAAACAAACATACAGACAAACAAACACACATACAGAGGTCTTCAAAATATATATGAGATTAATTGGTTGTTTCCATATTGGCCGAGTTATGAGACCGAGGTCTGTCGTATTGGCCTGAGGCCGCGGGTCGAAGGCTAATACGACAGACCGAGGTCTCATAACTCGGCCAATGTGGAAACAACCAATTAATAAGTATTTTATTAATTAGCAACAATGGAAATTATAGTTGTTTCACAGGATGAATATATTAGCATAGATATACCATTGTGTGTTTTGTTAAATTAACAGTTATTCCAGCAATTTTTAGATTTCACAGTACTGTCAGTTTCCTCTGTGAATGATATTGATACGGATACATGTAGTTCATCCACGTATATATATATTTACTCCGAAAAACAGTGACTGTCCGTAATTAATCCGAAATCAACTGCAATCTATCTTCCGTGGACCCAATATTCTTTGCCGATCGAGCTAATTACGTATGACGTCATTTACGTTACCTTGATTTATTGGCCGCGTTTTCTACTTAGTGGCCGACTTTTTGTTACTTATGACGCGGGCAGCGTTCTACTTATTGCGGCCTAAGGTTATAGCTAATTAATAACACTGAATACAGGCGATATATCCATAATCCATTTTACTCATCGCAATATAGGAGACATTATCGTCTAGTTTTTATCAGTCAGCGATATTCATGACTGACTATTCTTTCGCAACTGGTTGTATTTATAACTATTTTTAAATACTACGATTCTCACAAACATTTACTACGCCAGGAATGCACTCCATATTCGGAAACGGTTTATCACGTCATGTTGGGAATGCCGCGTCGTCTTACAAATGAAATATTATGGACACCCCAAAGAGACTGATTAAAAGGATGGGCGATATAATATAATAATTAGAGCATGTGCTGTTGTTGACAATACCACTTTAGCTCCACTCGGGGGTGAAGTACCCATGTACTGGCGTTAATCATACAACGTTTGTCCCCTCGGGGGTGATGTACCCATGTACTGGCGTTAATCATACAACTTTGGTCCCCTCGGGGTGATGTACCCATGTACTTTCGTTGATCATACCACTTTAGTTCCCCTCGGGGGTGATGTAACCATGTACTGTCGTTGATCATACCACTTTAGTTCCAATCGGGGGTGATGTACCCATGTACTGGATTTGATCATACCACTTTATTTTCCCATCGGGGGGGGGGGGGGTGATGTACCCATGTACTGGCGTTAATCATACCACTTTAGTTCCCCTCGGGGTGATCTAGTCCCTCCGCTCCGCGTCGGTAATTACAACACTCTCGCGCTGCACTAAATTGGCGATATCAACTCCAAGCCATGTATAACTCATTAATAAAATGCATTACAACCACTATGCATGGCATGATTTTCTATAATTACCAGCCACGCGCATGTGTTCTTTGATTGATAACAATTGTGAAACTTTAAATTGTCGCAATTTCTAGAAGGCAACACATGCTATCATGTGAGCACTAATGTTACCTAAAGACAGGGTGTGGACTTATTTCAATGAATAAAATCAATCAGTTAGTATCAAAACACTGTCCCTATTGGAAGAATGTTGCAATTAAATACGATGGTCGAACATTCCAACCACACGTGATAACACAACCGTTGTACTACGCACACATGTAAGTATGTACTCATTTATTCCACACATGTAAGTATGTACTTATTTATTCCACGCATGTAAGTATGTACTTATTTATTCCACACATGTAAGTATGTACTTATTTATTCCACACATGTAAGTATGTACTTATTTATTCCACACATGTAAGTATGTACTTATTTATTCCACACATGTAAGTATGTACTTATTTATTCCACACATGTAAGTATGTACTTATTTATTCCACACATGTAAGTATGTACTTATTTATTCCACACATGAAAGTATGTACTTATTTATTCCACACATGTCAGTATGTACTTATTTATTCCACACATGTAAGTATGTACTTATTTATTCCACACATGTAAGTATGTACTTATTTATTCCACACATGTAAGTATGTACTTATTTATTCCACACATGTAAGTATGTACTTATTTATTCCACACATGTAAGTATGTACTTATTTATTCCAGACGCATTATTGGGCGCTCACACAACGACAATGATTGCGCCGTTATAACGGACAATTAGAAACTGCCACGTAAATAATTTCAATATAAACACAGATATATATTAATGTAGATATACCTTTGATGTGACGGGAATAAGTTTTAGAGGCACAACATATGACATGAAAAGCCACCATTCATTTGTTAATTTAACAACTAATGTTACAGTCACCAGGTTGAGCGCTGCCCGGAGTCCCGGCATTTTGACAAAGACCCACCCATGTCGGACAGAACATCGGCATGTTGTTCAACATGAGATCTACTGCGGTGTCTAATGGTCAATCCACAAAGGGCGCGAGCGCGCGATTTTTACTGCTGTTTTTTTTTCGTCGTCCGTAGGTAGTGGTCCAAGCGTGCGATTTTTTTTATTCGCAACGAACACGACCGTATCGCTTACCGCGAAGCTGTCACAGCAGTGATGTTATGCTTCGTCGATTTCTCGCATTGTGGCAAACCAGCGAGATAATTGGGTCGCTGTCAAATTGGATTTTAATTCGTGCGTATTATTTCTATTTGAAGGCGACATATTCATTTGTCGCCGCGATAATAGAGATGATGGAGGACTTTAGCGACAGGCTGATAACTGAAGTGCAACGCCATGCATGCCACGAAGTCGAAGAGTGTGTAATAATAAAACGAGAAGTGAAAATTCCTGGCAAGAGCTTGGTGGAATGACACGATCGTCTGGTTAGTTTTTGGTCCCAATCCATTCCAAATAGGCAGACCAAGCTTAATTGTGAGTCACTTTTCCCACAATTTGCACCCCACCACCGACAAAAAAATTCACAAACTGGAATTATTATAGAATGAAATACAATTAAACGCAATTGCTTTGATAATTTAGGAACTGCGTGCACCATTCCACTTGACATATTGTATTTGACAATTATATGAGTCTGAACAACTGTTACATGTATATATTGAGAAATTATGTTTAAAGGTCAAATCAAACTAGGCGCGAGCGCGCGATTTTTACAGCCATTTTATGTCGTCACTAACGGTTCAAAGCGCGCGATTTTTATATTCACAACGAGAGAGACCAACATATACATGTATGTTTTTTTCAGACTCATTACATTGTCCTCATATAATTATTCAAGTGGAATGGTGCACGGACTTCCTAAATTATGCCTCAGCAATTGTGTGTAATTGAATTTCAGTCTATCATTTCAGTTTGTGAGTTTGTTCATCGGGGGGGGGGGGGGTGAATGGAATTAGGATCAACAACTAACCCGGACTGCCGGGCATTTTCTCTTCCCTTTTTATTCTTGTACCTTCTTGTGTCGCCTTCAAATAGGACAGATACGCATCAATTAGCATCCTATTATCCCGCTGGTTTGCCACAAAGCGAAAAGTCGACGAAGCATAAATAAACTGCTGTCACCGCGCCGTGGACAGCGATACGGTCGTTTTCGGTGGGAATATAAATATCACGCGCTCTGAACCGCTACGGAAGACAGAAAAGGGCCGTAAAAATCACGCGCTCGCGCCTGGTGTGCATTGACCTTTAGCGCCTTGTTAGACAACTGGTGGTCGCCAATTATTGGCAAACCGAGTCCGCTGCTGACTTCCGGGGTTGCATAATGAAAAGTTAACATCACCAATATTACCGCATAGAAAACACCAGTGGCGAGATGTATGAAGCTTGTGCATTTCCTCACCTACAGGAAGAAATAAATTGAGAACATATCGACGTTTTAAGGTCAATCCATACCGGAAGCGAGCGCGCGATTATAACGGCCGTTTCCTGTCGTCCGTAGCAGTTCAAAGCGCGCGATTTTTATATTCACACCACAAGCGACTGAATCGCTGACCACGAGGCGACCACACCAGTGATTGTATGCTACGTCCACTTTTCGCTTTGTGGCAAACCAACGGGATAGTTGGGTCGCTGTCAAATACGATATATATATATACGCGCGTATTCCTTCTATTTGAAGGCGACACATTCATTCGTCGTCGCGATAACAAAGGTGGTGGAGGACATTAGCGACATGTTGATAACTGAAGTGCCAGGATAAAAGAGAAGAGAAAATGCCTGACAAGAGCTCGACGTAATAACAGGATCGTCTGGTTAATTTTTGGTCCCAATCCACTCCAAGCTTGTGAAGTCACTTTGCCCACAATCCCCCCCCCCCCCCCCCCGATAAAAAAAACATCACAAACTGGAATTATGAAATGAAGTTCAATTAAACGCAATTGCTGTGAGAATTTAGGAAACTCGTACACCACTCTACTTGACATACTATATTTGAAAATTAAATGTACATGTACATGTTTAGCAAATTCGGAATAAAATGTCCATATAAATTGCATTTGTGACCTACCTGTAAATGATGCACTCAAACTATGATCTACCCAAACGCGCGACGAAGCGATTTGGTCGCTTTCGGTGTGAATATACAAATCGCGCGCTTTAAAACCGATACGGATGACAAAAACGGCCATAAAAATCGCGCGTTCGCGCCCGTTGTGGATAAACATGACTACATGCTGGAATTGGTACATATATCCTCCTTAAACAACATACTAAAAATCAGCAAAAATCGGAAAAAGGGAAATTAGTGAATTTCGTGAAAAAAAATTGGGAAAATTTGGTCAAAACACCAATTTATGGATTTTCATGAATGTATATAAAAAATTCAAATTTACAAGTCCTACAAATATCATGCCTATTTTGTCGACCACATTTTCCTGATTCCAGAACTGGAAACCATTCCCAGATTCCTTAAGTATTTTTCGAGTTGTGTGCTTTCAAAAAACGCGAGTTTACCTGATTTCGGAGCCTTAATTTCGCAGAATGAGCCAAATGCCGTATTATATGGTTAATTATTTAAAAAACTAGTGCCAAATTAATGACTTTTTCATTGTTTTAGTAATTTCCTCACTAGATTAAACACAAAATATGATTAATATGTGCATCTATGAATAAGGAGAATAAAATATTCTCAAACAAAATGTGTGTTCCATTGTATGGACTTAGCCAAATTTGCCATGACACAAAACTCGTGTGATGAAATGCCATATTTGAGGTCATGTAACTCAAAAAATTAATATCCATATGCTCTGCTTTTCTCATTACATTTTGAGAATACTAGATTGAACAAATTTTGTGAAGGAATTTCCAAATACATTGGTGAAGAAAATAAAATTATGGTCCTATGAACTCTTAGTCTAGCCTCTTTTCCGAAAATGCTATTGTGGGGCGTTTTTGTCAATTTTAAAAGGATTTTAGGCATATTCAGAAAAATTAACGAAAGTTTATTGTGTAAAATGATGTGATCTGTCCTCTTAACTCATTTTTTGTTGAGAAAATAGCATTTCAATGGTTATACCAATGAATGTCACTGGATTTCACTCATCATTGTGGAAATTTACTCCAAATTTGAATGGCAGAACAATTGGGTAGGGGAAATCATATCAACAAAAACTTCAAAATTATGCATCTTGAAGCATAAAACTTTATATTAACAGCTTCTGCTTACATTGTTCTTTCATACATAATTTCATATTTCCTTTGTTTATGTTTATTGACAGAGCTATGATAGTTTTTGTCATAATTTGGCAGTGAAATGTCAAATTGTCATTTTGAGATTGTTTTTATACAACATAACCATAAAATTCTAAATCAACGTCCGATAACGTATTAAGCAGTTTTGTAATGCAACAGGAATGTACACATACTGGAAGAAAACAACATTGTGTCTGAAATGCCTGTAATTTGGTGATAAGATTGCATTTTGTGATTTTTCCTACCCCTATACCAACGTTAAAATTTGGAGTCAGTTTCCTGAAAAATGAAAGAAATCTAGTGACATACTATGGCATAACCAATGTAAGGCTAATTTTTTATCACTAAAGTGTTGTGGGAGGAAAGTTCAAATAATTTTACACATTAAAACACCCATTGTGTTTTGTTTTTATGGCCCAAAACCTTTTAGAATGGACAAAAATGCCTCAAACTGACATCTTTGGAAACAAGCTAAGACTAAATATTCAAAGGGCCATAAGTTGATTTTCTTAAATTATGTCCTGTTAATACCTTTACAATTTGTTCCATACAACATACTTAAAAGGTTATAAGAAACGCATGGCATATGGGTATTAAATCATTGAGTTACATGACCTAAAAAATTGCATTTTATCACACACGTTCAGTGTCAGGGGCAAAATTGGCTAAGTCCATACAATGGAACACACATTTTGTTTGAGAATATAATCTTCTTCATAATTATAGATGCACATATTAATCATATTTTTGTGTTTAATCTGGTGAGGAAATTACTAAAACAGTGAAAAATCCCTTCAATTTGTTCTATATTTTTTTAATAATTAATCATAAATAAGGCATTTTGGCTCATTCTTCGAAAGTGAGGCCCCGAAAATGGGCCGAAATCAGGTAAACTTGCTTTTTGAAGGCACACAACTCGAAAAATACGTTAATGAATCTGGGACTGGTTTTCAGTACTGGGTTCAGGAAACTGAGGACGACACAATACGCATCCTATTTGTAGGATTTGTGAATTTGATTGTTTTTATATACATCCATGAAAATCCATAAATTGATGATTTGACCAAATTTCCCAAAATTTATTTCACGAAATTCACCAATTTAACTTTTTCCGATTTTTGCCGATTTTTACTATGTTGTTTATTGAGGGTTTATGTACTTATTCCAGCAAAAACAAATTCTGTTGCAATTAGTTCCGGGTTTGGCATTTTTTTCTCATAAATGCACTGGACTATTATTCACACTGGCACAACAGAGGATAGAAACGCATTCGCTCACTTTTGGATTAGTAATCACCCGTTGCCATAGAAAACGTCAGACCTAAACCCCCTGTATATTAAGAGAGAAGAATATATCTATTTTGTAAATGTGGTTCTATTAAAGACGAAATTCACTTTCAGATGAACTGTTCGCTTTATTCGGGCCTTAGAAATGATTTAGTATCGATGATTAGTTCTGTACACCACCATTTTCATAAACTTTGCCCACTAGAGCAATTCAAAGTGATTGCGACCGACGATTTTCCAGGTGTATGTTATCTGATCCGGCTCTCTAAAAACACTTCTTCGAATATTTCCGTTATTTCGTCAAAAACTCTTCTTCAAATCTCTCCGTTATTTCGTCAAAAACACTTCTTCTCATACAAATCACCGTTATGTAGCAAATTAACATTATTTATAGAGTTATTGCCCTTCATGCATGATTAACAAAACATGTCGTCATTTAGTGGACAATCCCAAGCTCGCGTGCCACGCGTGGTTGGATTGTCCATTTATTAATGACAATTTTAGGTACCGATTGTCCATTTATAAGTGGACAATCCTTGAAGAATTGCCTGATCAGGTACCAGTTGATCACAATCATCGTCTTCGATGCATGCACTCTGTGATGGTGTGATTATAACTTGGTGCTGTTTTTATTGACTGTTTAATGATAATGATTATGTGCCTCAAACATCGACGCGTAATGCACACAGTTAAACTTAATGGCAATTTAACACACGGGACTAGAAGACGATGATGGTATCAAACAATCACGGCATATATAGCAGACACTGACCTTCCGTGGCTACACACACAATGACACATTATACACAAGAAAACCATATTCAGGTATTGTAACGTACCCAATATCATATTATTTGGAATATATATACATTATAATATAAATATATTGATTTCGTGAATGACCACCTTATAATTCGGTTGAAGCAACTAATCATTCAAATTATTACATCTACGACCTATTACTGCGGGTTACTCATTAACAACACCAGAAAGCCTCTAAATTAGGACCAAAATTCCCGCAATAAAATCTTCAAGAGTGGCCGAGTCATTGTTGATACCTAAATATCGAAAGCAGTTAACGCGGTCATAAAAGTTACATACTGCAACAATTAGACATCCGCGAAGATACATCCGCGAAATCCCGAAATGTCTTGTCCTGCGAGATGTCCCCATCTCTCCATAGCTCCATGGACACGGCCAGATGAGCCTTACTACAATTTCCTAAAATTACTCGCATCGCGTGAAACCCGTAATGTGTTGTCCTGTGAGATACTCGCATCGTTCCATTGTCACGGCCAGATCAGCGAAACAGTAAACACCAATATGGCGTAATAAGTAATACTTCGTGGGTGCACTGCGTGGACATAGGACAAAAGCTTCGTACATCTCGCCGCAGAGGTTGGCTATACACCCACTGATAAATTAAATCCAAGATAATTGAACATACGACAGGTCTCTGTGGAGTTAAAGATCGGATATATTGCAACCTCATTTGGTCCTGCAGGACTGATGTACGCAAAGTGATTTTCTATAATTAACACCCACGCGTTCTTGGTTTGGTTAAAATAATGTGTAGTAATTATGCTTTTCATTCTTAAACGTTTTGTTACTTAGCAGTCAACTTGATAATTGGAATCTTCCACTCAGAGCATTTCAATATAAAACAGACGATATACATTAATGCACATACCGCTGTAGCTTGTCAGCAACATGTGTTACAGGCCCAACATATAACATGGAAAGCCAACAGTCATTTAATAATTCAACGACTAATGTTACAGTCCCGAAATCAGGAATATGACTATGGGAATGTCTCAAGTTCTTCTTGTCTGTGTTGGAAATGTTGAGAATGACATTGAACAAATGGTGGAACTATTCGGTCGAATATTCATTATCCCTTATTATTATCCATTATTATTATCCCTTATTATTATCCCTTATTATTTCACGATCGAATAAAGTTGAAAGATTGATTTCTCACAGTTTCTCGAATGTAAAAATAGCACTTCATTACAAACTTGGAATATCTTATTCCGAGAATTTCAATATCGTTTCGTCGGAACGTAATTACCACCACATGAAAGGCATATATATAACACCCACATCATGTTCTTTGTTTAGTTAGAATGGTAGAAAATTGATTTCGAGAATTGCAAAATATGAGCACTAATGTGTATTAATTAGGCTTTTTCATTCTGGCTTAAACGGTTTGTCACTTAACAGTCAACTACATAATTGATATCTTCCACTCAGAGAATTTCTATATACAATCTGACGCTATACATTAATGCACATATCGCTGTAGCCTGACAGTCACAAGTATCACATGCCCAACATATGACATTGAAATCCAGCAGTTGACTTGAATATAACTATGGAAATCCAGCAGCACCAGGAATGTAACAATGGGGATGTTTTAAGTACTGCTTGTCTGCATTGGAACTGTTGGGAATGTCATTAAACACATGACGGAACTATCCGGTTTCGTCCGAAAGTAATTACCACCACAGGAAGGTATATGTCAATCTTTGGACACAACAGAACAGATTGGTAGTTAGACAGGAATGGGTACTATACGCATACCATAGTGAAATGGAAAGCCAGCAATATCCTGAGAATTTACCACACAATGTTACAGTCACCGAAACCAGGAATGTCACAGTCACCGAAACCAGGAATGTGGCTATTGGAATTATTCAATTACTATTTATCTTCGTTGGAACTATCGGAAATGTTTTGACAATAATTGTATTTTCTCGTTCCGCAATGAGATTAAAACGGTCCTCCTTGCTGTTTGTGGTTCTGGCGATAGCAGACCTCGCTGTACTGTACATTGGTTCGTTACCTGAAGCTATCAACATAATAGCGCGTTGGCACGTCCTTCACGTGAGTGACTCATCGTGTAAGATATTACTATTTCTTCTCTATGGCTCTGCGGATGTCGGCGTTTGGACAATCGTCGTTTTAACTGTTGACCGGACCATACACGTGTGTTGCCTTATAAAGAGCTCATTCTTTACGAACAAGAAGTCAGTTTTCGGTGAAATTGTATTTGTTGTAATTGGAAGTCTGCTGGCGAATTGTCATTATGTTTATGGAATGAAATTGTCTGTAGGTACTGACAATCATTTGAGAATGTGTGAACCTACCGGGTCGCCAGAGTACGTCTGGTTTGTGATCAAAGTCTGGTTTTGGATAGATGCTGTCAAGTATTCATTTGTTCCAGCCATCATTATCGCAACCTGCAATATTATACTTATTTTCCACATCAGGAAAACAAAAAGAGCTTTGAAATATTTCAATGGGAATAACGACCAAAGAAGACAAGGCAAAAAAGCAGCATCATCCACTTCGCTAATGCTAATAGCCACGGGTATCCAACTATTGGTAACTACAACGCCGATAGTCTTACTAATGGCGATCAACCAACAATATGTATCCTCTTTAGAAACCACTATTTCCGGTGTTCTTGTGTTACTGAATAGCTCTAATAACTGCTTGAATTTCTTCACGTATGCTATAACCGGCAGGCAGTTTCGAGCCGAACTTGCGCGTGTTCTGAAACAAAGATGTGCACACACGATAAATATAGAGCAGTTTACTACCCAACACACGGACCAACCACTGAGTGCACCATGTCCGCAGTCTGGAGTCGGACAAAGGGACCAACCAATAAGTGTTCCACGACGTGCAGTCCGATAAACGGTCCAACCAATGAGCGTACCACATCATGGTATCCGATAAACGAACGAACCAATGAGCGTACCACATCATGGCCGATAAACGGCCCAACCAATGAGCGTACCACATCATGTTATGATATAAACGGACCAACGAGTAAGTGTACCTTATCCGCATCCTGGAGTCCGACCAATGGACCAAACAATAAGTGGACCAGGACCGTAACTTGGAGTCAGACAAATATCCGCTTCATGGAGACCGGCAAACGGACCAAACAATAAGTGTACCATATCCGCATCCCGGAGTCCGTTCTATATATGTATATATGGAACACCATACCAGCTTCCAGAATGCACCATAGCATATGTATCTATGGAACGCCATCACAATGACTCTGTTTATTACTGGAGACGGAACATATGTATATATGAGACACTCTATGAGAGCCTTAAAAGTTGGATTATCAAAACCCAAATTGAATTTTTCCGCTAGTTGGATAATGGAATGGTTGTGTAATACTCATGTATCAGAGGTAATTGTCTACATATATGTTTTGCGTCGAACAAATTGTGTGTTTATTGTTTTGTCGTTTGCTGTAAAATATTTCGCATCGATTGGCAGTTGAGATATATTTACCGACCGTTTGTTGAATCAAGACTTGTCAATCGAGACACAGTTCTGTAACATACTACACCTGGATACTCTACATAGTATCACGACATACATTCCTGAAATCAGAATTTGTGAATATGTGAAGTTTGTATTTCACAAAAAAAGTACAAAATATATGCGATATGTCATCAAGTGAAATGGAGCCAAGGCACTAGCAGTGGGTATAGATGTGCAAAAAATATCACATCTAGAAAGAACGTGGAAAAATATATAAACATTATTCTTCTGTTCATTTTGATAGCTCCCCAGTGACTCAATTTCGCATGTCGAAACCACTGTTATGAAAACTAAATAGTTGCAGTGATTTGCAAATAAATATCCTTAATCATGAAGGAAGTTTGAATATTTTAACCTGATTTTCAGAAAATATTATTCAATCCTTTCAAAGTTTATATTAAACTTTGGTTTCAATAGTGGACTTTTATTGTAATTCAGCTGAAAAAGCAACATTTACATATCAATGGTTTAACATACGAAATGTAATAATTGGGGAATTATTAATAAAGAATATAAGAACAAAGTCAATATATATGTCATATAATCGTTGATGATAGTTGTGTTATAACATTAATTCTTTTCACATTTACCCACTTTAAATGGATTGAGTACCCTTTAGAACACATGAACGCTTTTAATAATTGCATTACATTATCTGCTGGCTATCAGAAGCGACATAGAAATGCCGACGAATTTAGGACGACGTTAATGCCTAGACGCACGTTTTGCCTAAGCAATCTTGATGTTTAAAAATGAATATTATCCAGATATGTCTGATATTTACTGCTGAAATATGATACATGTCATACATGTGGCACAAATGTTTAACCGAATCAGTCCGCTGAGAGTATAGCAATCATTAAAATGTCACTGTTATCAGGTACTACGAACTTCTGCAAAAACAATTCGTTAACCCATTGATTTCGCCGATCAATGATGTATATAATCTCAATGCCATGAGAGAAAAATTACTTTTCACGTTTCAAGGAATTTCTTAACCATTTTTCAATTGGACATACCTATTGTTGGCTGCTTATTCTTCGTTGGGGAGTGACTATGTATTATGTAATTTAAATATAAGCTCAGCACTATGATACAAATAGATCCGAGGCAATATAGAAGCTATTTTCTGATTTGCCTGTCTTGAAGTTCTTGTGTCTTAGCGATAATCAGTTACACAATAGCTTTAATCTCATAAAACACATTGTGATCCTCCTCCATATTTTACAAAATGGAGGCAGATGTTATACTAAACGGATGATCGATATCATAGAATGATTAGAGCATGTACTGTCGCTAATAATACCTTCGGGGGTGACGAAGATATACCCATGTACTGTCGTTAATCCTACCACTTTAGTACCCCTTGGGGTGACGAAGATGTATCCATGTACTGTCGTTAATCATACCACTTTAGTACCCCTCTGGGTGAATAAGATGTACCCATGTTCTGTCGTTAATCATAGCACTTTAGTTCCCCTCGGGGGTGACGAAGATGTACCCATGTACTGTCAATAATCATACAACTTAGTACCCATCGGGGGTGACGAAGATGTACCCATGTACTGTCGTTAATCATACAACTTTACTTACACTTGGGGGTGACGAAGATGTACCCATGTACTGTCGTTAATCATAACACTTTGGTACTGTAAGACTCTCGAGTTAGGTAAGTAGGGTTAATTTTAGCTGAAAGTTCAATGTCCTTAGCTTGATAGTCCGGTGTCCTGAAGTGTTGGGAATTATAGCTCTGAGTGGATGACCTATAATTATGGGTCGTTGACTTTTGGAGTTAAAAGCTTTGTCAAAGCGGATTAGTAATTGTCCATCTGGTTTGATGTAAGCGACACCTGTTCCCAGCAGATCACGACATTTGATGGCCTAGGGGCGTTGTCCTTTTCAGTGTATATATACCAGGAGAGCAAAGCTCTCGGGGACTTGTTTAGACTCTTGCTGACTCTTGTTCAGAGCTTGTTGACGAGAGAACATGTTATTATATTTTACTCCGTGGCCGCCTGATGTGACATTGTAATAATTGTACAATAAATTTCATCAACGTGTTTCCGAGAATTCCAACTTAATGGTTAGAACCTGGGGAGTGCTACATTCCCGAGATGGTGCCGAGTTAGCAGGACATTTCTTGGAATTCTTGGACAGGTGGTCACGGAAGAAAAATATGGAGGAAACTAAATGGACGAAATAAGGTATATATGAGGCAATTTGCAATTCATTGGCTGGTTCACCTGGTTCACAACCCGTATAGCTATTAGGTCATTTATCTGTAGTTTAAATTGTTGCGTCAATTTTTCCATATAAGGGTTTCAAAAATCGTTGCGTCGATTTGAAATAAAGATTGTTTGTTTTTCGAGGTATTATTGTTACATGTACGCTCGGTGTGAATAGCCTAATTGAACAAAATGTGGTTAAAGCAAAAAAGTTGTTCAGGGAATATACAGTTATAGTTTAAATTGTTGCGTCAATTTTTCTATATTAGGTATGCTTGGAAATTACCGTCATGGTTGGCGTTTTTCTATGTCGAGTTGTTATTTATCAACTATATAGGAAATAATCGCTGGAATATAATGTGTGTCCATCGTTATATGGTATCCAAATGGATAATATTGATTTTTACAATCTACACGTGAAGATTCCAGTGAATTATTCAATGAGGCATATATATACAGAGGTAGTGAATATGCCGCAGTTGTTTGTCTGTTTGATTTTAAACAAGCGAGTTTGGTTGAACATTTTCAGAGCAAAGAAATCTGTCACAAGGTTATTGTTAAATAATTTAAACAGTGTCTTTGATGCCTATTATGGTCTATATAGTAGGAGTTTGTCAAAATGCAAAAGTAGTCCGGTTTGATATAAGTTTTGGTTTTGAGAAAAGAACTTTAGAGATAATTAAGTTGTTTTGAGCAAGCTGAGGGCGTATATATTATTAACGCACCTTTGGTAAACTTGTTTGAGGTTGAATAAATTATTTTTGAATAATGTGAGTCACTAAACAAAAATGTTCTAGGAAATTCTGGTTATACAAGTACTAAATTGTCACACCATTATGCAAGTTATATAGGTATAGAACATTTACTGATGATTTTAGGATGTTGTCAAGTTAATCAGTATGATTTTAGTGAGTTCTGGTTTTTAAACGAATTGTGGGTTCAGTTTCTGTTAAGGCTGTTCTGTCGGTCAATTGAGCGTATAATATTAAGTTTATTGTGCTCAGATTATCAATTCGAAAACATTGGTCATTTATGACAGTTTGTCAAGAAAACTGGTTACGTCCAGCGAGATATATCTTGAAATAAAAGAAATTAGTTGAAGTAATTCGGAAAATTTTAAATTACAGACATTATAGTCACTTGAAGTTTGAAGTATTGTTTGGGAATGTTCAATTTAGCCAAATGATTCCAATGTTTTGCAAGAATATCTACACGGATGGTCAGTGGTATTTTGTGTTATGACACACCCAGATTGGGTTAAAATGTCGATTTTAAAAATAGATAGATCGCTGTACATGTATCGCCATTGTATATAGGCGTTATCAAAATGGTTTTAATGTGTTTAAGTTTCGAACAAACCAAAGTTGATCAGAGTTGACAAGTCGGAAAGTCAGAAATGTAACTGAATAATCAATTATGGTATGCCCATACAAGAAAAGAATGGCTAGAAAATTGATTATGCCATAATTACATCTATTACGTGTATTCTGAGAGTGTCTGTAAGTGTTAATCAGACTAACATGCTTTCCAGTATGTCTAAATGTTTGTGGACGGCACCGAGTACACGTAATAATATACATATAGAATATAAAAGAAGAAAAACAAAGAACTTACTTTTTAAGGAGTTGTCAGAGAAAAGAACATGAATGGATCCGAAAATAATCCTATTAATTCCATGAAAATTATGCTGTTTAAAAACATTAGAACCATAGTAAATCAAGATGAAGTATTCCTTGAAAACAGGAGAAATATCTCCACCCCACAGAAAACTGTACACAACTGACTTTGTCCAACGAAAAACACAATGCACTCTATCCAATTTAGCCTAAACACATACCACAGCAACTGTCCATTGAATATAATTTAATGGAAATGAAACCTTGCCCCAGGGCATCGAAAATTAAAGTCTAGCAAAACTCTCCCAAACACTGGTCAAAACATGGATATTGCACAGGGGACTGAGTTAACCTTTGAAGATTATTCATGCGTGCTGAATTAATTATGGTGTTTGTGTTGTAGTCTGAATTAAAGCGGTAAATATGGACATTCCCTTTGGCCGTTAGCAGAGGTCAGAAAAGCGAAATAACATTCGTATGGTGTCATGACCTATCTATCGATTTTTGTTAAAGGGACATGCGAATGAAAATTAGCTTACGCATATCGTTTAAGAGTTGTCGGAGGTCATGAAAATAAAAGTTGTATAGTGAACCATTGAATGGTTTTAAAGGGACATTTCATGATAATAATGTAATGTAGGTTGTATTAAAAACCCATATATAATTAGCTATGTGAACCATGCAGTAAGCCAAGCAAATTGTCTCAGGGGTTGTACATTTTATTCCGTTGTTTCACAAGGAATAACTATATATGAAATATTTGACATTTATGTAAAATGTCCGTAATTGGTGTGGGTGTTACATGATAGTTGTTAGAGTTACTAGCTGACAAGCTATAGGTTACTCGACGGGTATGCCCAAATACGGGGCCCGTGATATTTGATTTGGCATTCCAAGTTTATGGAATTGTGCTTTGACACAAATGACGAGATTTAACTTGTCGGCGCTAATGATGTTGTAAAACGTTTATGTAATCGAGCATTAAGTTACATGCTGGTATACATGGAGATGTTTAGTTTGGCATTCCAGGTTAATGGATAGCGATTTTTACGTGACATGCGTGATTTTAACACGCCGTGCCAAAGATTTCTAAAATCTCAGTTGATAGAGCATTTGTGCAAGATCGCTTTGTACCATGCTCGTATTTGTAGAAGCTTGGAGCCAAATTAAAATGTGAATTGGTTAGATTGTCATTTCAAGGTTGAAATCATGTTCTACACGTATAAGCGTGTTGTACCGCTATTGACATTACCCAGATAATTCATTTCAGTTCTTACACAACGTATATGAAGTCCTTTCCACTAGACAGTATTGAACCTTTATTTATGCCCAAATTCATGATCAAGTTGAAAATTATTCAACTTTCGTATCGAACAAGGCGGTTTAAGCCATGACGGGAAGTCACACCCTTGATATTAAACCATATTGATCCTTTGTCAAATGTCGCCCGAATTCAAGGTCAAATTGAAATTCATTCCAATTTTCGTACCGACACAAGGCGATTATTTGAACATAGCTATGACGATGGGATCGACGCCTCTATCGTTTGGATCTGGAATCGCTGGATATTCGGAATGGAGCCTGGACGAAAGGAGTTAATAGGGAGGCCACTTTTAACTCCCAACATGGAATGAGAAGCTAATATTCCAGGATGGTGCCATTCTCCTGTTCGGAACAATTCCTGCTATCGACGATTCGGATTATGACATTCATGTGTTAAAACTTATGTTTTATTGTGTTAAATGTATATTCCAATTGAGATAGTTTGGATCTCCACTCACGGAATTATCAAGTTTTTTGTCTTAGGACAAAAATCTTGAAAAAGGTGATGAGAGTTATGTAAGACTCTCGAGTTAGGTAAGTAGGGTTAATTTTAGCTGAAAGTTCAATGTCCTTAGCTTGATAGTCCGGTGTCCTGAAGTGTTGGGAATTATAGCTCTGAGTGGATGACCTATAATTATGGGTCGTTGACTTTTGGAGTTAAAAGCTTTGTCAAAGCGGATTAGTAATTGTCCATCTGGTTTGATGTAAGCGACACCTGTTCCCAGCAGATCACGACATTTGATGGCCTAGGGGCGTTGTCCTTTTCAGTGTATATATACCAGGAGAGCAAAGCTCTCGGGGACTTGTTTAGACTCTTGCTGACTCTTGTTCAGAGCTTGTTGACGAGAGAACATGTTATTATATTTTACTCCGTGGCCGCCTGATGTGACATTGTAATAATTGTACAATAAATTTCATCAACGTGTTTCCGAGAATTCCAACTTAATGGTTAGAACCTGGGGAGTGCTACAGTACCCCTCGGGGGTGATATAGTCCATCTGCTCCGCTCCGGTAACTAAACAACTCTCTCGTGGCACTAAGTTGGCGTTGTCAACTCCAAGCCATAAATAATACATTGATCAACTACTCTATAACCACCATGAATGGCATGAATTTCTATAATTACCAGCCACGGGCATGTGTTCTTTAATTGGTTAAAATTGTGAAAGTTTTATTTGTCGCAATTTCAAGAAGGCAACACAAGCTAAAATGTGAGCAATAATGTGTTTCTTTACTTACGACTTATTTTATTGAATAACAGTTACTTTACAAACACTATCCCCATTGGAAGAACATATGTACAATACCCTGGTCATATATCGAGATTGACTTTGGCCGTTGATTGCGTCATAATTTTATACATACTTAAACAATGTGAAGTTTAAATGTGAACGATTTAGATCTTAGAAAGTCGTTGCGTCGTCGTTTCATTCGCTGTATAGTGTAAGTTCATTCCCGGACTGTTCTCTGGCATAGTGTATCTGACTGACTGTCCGACTGACTGACTGAACTCGCTGACCGAACTTCGAACTCACCTCTTGTTAATTTGCACACGTTATATACCTATGCTAGTCTTGTTCGCATAGCAATATCATCCACCAGCCACGGGGGTTAGTGACTTTGGGACTGTGACTATTATGTAAATAGATCGTTCATAACAATATATGTAGTGTTCGTGTGCTGGAAGCGAGCATTAACATCATGTCTTGTCATTCCTGTAATTGTGTTGATACATGTAACTGGCACCCCAAATGTTGTCACACACAGAAATGGAATGCGATAGTCGAACATTCCAAACTACACCGACTGTACCGTTTCAGGAAACACAACGGTTGAACAATGCACAAGTGTGAATATTTACTGCTATATTTGGGACGCATTATTGGACGTTAACTTCACGACAACAATGGTAGTCACTGTGTTAATTCGATTATAACAATGACTCTGTCTTCTGACTGTTGTGATATCACACTTATTAACATCTCTTATGTTGGCACGATTATGTGTGGTTCGGAACACCTCGCCGTAAAGTTTAACAAAACTTTAACTGACAATTAGAAATTGCCACGCAAATGATTTCAATATAAACACAGGCGATATACATTAAAGACATATTATGAACTTGTTATGGTGCGTACAACTGATGAGTTAGTATGTCAATTGGAGGAATGCATCATTCTACGACGCATCTATCGGCGATAAACTAACGAAAACGATTTCGCCACTGGGCGTCACTGCATTTAATTAATATATAAGAATGACGGTGTTTGTTGTCAATTTGGATATAATATTTGTAAAATTTACTACTTTGAACAAGATTATTCTCCACTTTAAGGTAGATATATCTTTGGCACGACGGCAACATTTATTACAGGCACAACTTATGACATGGAAAGCCAACATTCATTTGATAATTTTACATCTAATGTTACAGTCTACCGGTTGAGCGCTCTCCGGAGTCCGGACAGTTTGATAAACAATCATCAGTCTCGGACCGAACATCGGTATTGATGGTAATATCCGACCACATATCTACCCCGGCGTCTGAATCACTCTCCGAAAGGGTCCGATTGCGTTTACGCCCGGCCTCTCTTTATGTCGCAAAAAGTGTGAGGTAATGAACACATAGATATAGTAGGTACAAGTCTTTATTATATTGTGAATAAGATATGCAGTGTGTACAAATATAATGATCAAGAGTCGCCGCGAAGTGAGGTCCCCGGATGGGTGATGCCTGGTGTGGGTGATGCCTAGAGATAACCTCGAGATGAGATGAGTCTAGTGAAAGCATGAGGTGATGGGATGTGGTTGTTTCTTATATACTATTTGGGATGCATATTAGATGAGGCGTTTGGCAATACACATCGGGATTGGTTCCTCCGTTATGCTCATCTCCCTTGACCATATTTGGGAGCCATCTTCATTGTGTGTATGTCTTCGCTGGGAGTAAGACGTGTGAGGTTTCGTTAAGAACCGAACACAAATATCTGAGTTTGTGGTTTTATATATTGGGACATTCGTATAGTTTGAATCAAGTTGTGAGATTATAATGGGTCGTTATCTCACATATGTCCCATGTGAGATAACGACCCATTATAATCTCACAACTTGAATTCGGCGGTCCAGCTAACCAGCTTTACCGAGGCTAAACTTGAGATTACGAAATTGTCTTTTCTTCGTCGCGGTTTAGAATTGTCACACAATCAGTCAAAGGGTGGCACTGTAAATAATCTCGAGTGAGGGCGTGTCTAAGTGACGACTGCCAACTGTACCAGGTGTTATCATGTCACAGTTTATTCATTCGCGCGCGATCTTTGCTCACATATGTACATCTTCCTTCAATATGATTTTACAACTATTATGTATTTTTTGTTTTGGCTTGTAGTTTGCGATCCTAAACTTATATTGCTATATGAATCAAATATGATAACTTATGTTGATGTAGATTGTGCCACTAAGCTTTACTCTGGCAACGCCCATAACTTTCCATAATATTCCACAGTTCAAAACCTGGGAACTTTTTGATTTCCTGCATGATGGGAAATTTATGACTTCCAACCGTTCAGATGCCGCTTCTGGTGTGCACTCATAAGCAAATCGCCTTTACTTGACTGACTTTTGGTCCAGGATTGATTAGATTTTGGAGCCTTTATTCAGCGTCAGAGCGGCCCGCGGCCCATTTATGCGATAGGGACCTGCGACATCTTTGCGCACATTTTGATCATTTGAACATTTCAATTTAAAAAAAAAATTTAATTATATTTAAAACAAACAAATATTAATTTTAATTTTAAATTTCGTTTCTTGTTAGATTCAACTTCTTACTCAATTTAACAACACAATTTTATCATTTTTATTAACTTAATTATTGCTTATTGTTAAATCAAAATTTATAAAAACTAACGCCGTTATACCATCCGAGTCACCACACCTAATTTGGTTGAAATCGGTAATGGGATATGGGAGAACAGTTGCAAACGGAGAAACGGACATCCAGATAGACAGCTCCTGTATTTAAATTTTGTTTGCGGGTAAATCATCTTGCAAAAAAATCAATCACAAGCAAAGTGACGAACAGCGCGTGGAACTCGTGTTGAGAGTCATGACCTTTGTCAGATTGATTTAAACACAGAATGTGATCAGATCAATGGCCCATGAACGATACTTGTTTCTCAATGAATAAATCCATTAAGCGTGCACGCGTTCGCGATAATTTATGACGTGTCAATAACGATTACATCGGCCCGTCTCTTGGTCCGATTGGTAAGAGGGTAGTTTGACTGCATGTTCATATCACCAATCGAGTTGTCAATTAACTAGCAACTGAACGACAAAAACGCCCACTTAGACCCGGTTTGGCTGGTCCGCCAATGTAAGTTTAAACCAGGTTTAAACTCGGAGGTTTAAACCGGAGATGACGAATCCGGCATTTTTGCTTTGACTGGTAGGAGCTCCTTGGTCCAGTGGTTAGCGTATCGGACTTGTATTCGCTGTAAACACATCGATATGGGTTCGCAGCGCGTCGCCACATAGCAGTGGATTGGCCGCTTTTGGCGTCGTGCAAGTTGGTGCAACTGTCGGATTGCTCGCTGTTTAAAAACCCGCGCCAAGTTGTGACCCTTGAGCAAGGTCGCTCGTTCTGTGCCGGCTTCGCATCACTCATGCGCTAAAAGAGTACCAGTTAGCTTGCCATACTGATGAGTATCAGAGCAGCGCCTGCAATGGCTGCAGCCGGTTCATTGGTTGGCTTGTGCAAATGACTGGGATAATATTGTACCAAGCGTGTTGGAGCAAGTAATTGGTTAATCTCTATATAAAACTGGTCATTATTATTATAATATGTATCAACTCGATGAAACACAACAATACTACATTTATGCAAGGGCAATCACAAAATATCACATCACATCCCTGGCAGTCCTATACTCGTGAAAATAAGCACATGTCTGGCTTATTTTAATGAGCGAAATAAGTATTCGCATTATAAAACTCTCAGTAGATGCTTTATAAGGACCTAAAACCCGGTTTTTAAGACATTCCATTATGGGACTATTTCCAGACGAATAAGCCAATATTGGCATTATTTAATCTACCTTTTTTCATCGACATGACTTACATGTACGCTCTATATAATGTGTTTAACTGCAGTACGCGCCATTCAACTGAATAACTGGTATAAACTCACGATGAGCTTATTTAAGAATCAAGTAAGTCCAGTGTGAACACATGTGAATATTAAGTAAAATACGAACATATGTGACCCTTCATATCAAATCCAGTCGTAAGTCGGCATTTTTTTACCCAGTGCCAATGCATTTTCTTATATATGCGAGTCGACCATAGGTCGCCTCGCATATATAAGAGAATAATTTCACCCATACAGAGCCCCAGACAAACATGAGCAGACGACACTCTTCTATATGCTTCTATATATGTGTGGGGCTCCCTGCAGGGTAATGGATGTTTTTTTTATTTTATGTCCTAAAAATTGTAAGAAACATTTATTTAAAAAAAAATATAAAATATTGTTAGGCCAATGCATTCTCTTATATATGCGAGGCTACCTATGGTCGACTCGCATATATAAGAGAATGCATTGGCACAGGGTAAACAAAATCCCGACTTACGACTGGATTTGATATGGCGGTTCACATATTTGCACGAGGATATGTTGTCCTGGCGTAAGTGTAACTATGGGATGTATTTCATGCGCAACTCGTATACAGAAAACTTAAGCACGCGGCAACAACATGCAACATTATCCTCGTGTAAATAGGTTCATGTTTGGACCTAAATATTCACATACATAGGTTCACATAGGACTTATTCGATTCTGGAATAAGCCCATAATGGACTTATATCCGTTATTCCGTTGAATGGCGCGGACCACAGTGTAAACACATACATATCGTACATCTGGCAAGTTGTGAGTTGGTGTACTCAAACATATAAATATGCAAATATACGGAAGTAGTCGCAGTGACTTTTATCCGGTCATAGTTATATTACACTAGTCATCAAAATAATATATCATATTCCACAGGTGAGCATCTAAGAGATCCCTGCATTCGTTGATGTTTCGTGAGTCTACCACAAAACTGGTCAGATTATTCCAACTGTTCAAAATTCCCTGCGAAAAGAAGTTCTGCAGAACGTCCTTCTATGTGTAATTTATAACTGTGCCCTCTAGTTCTAGCGTCGTTGCACTTTTCGAAGAAAACACTTTCTTCTATATTGTATTATCCGTGGGTAATTTTGTTCACTTCTACTAGATCACATTGAGCGCGTCTATATTTGATTGACATAAGTCGTGTTATTTTCCAGCATATTTCGCATTGAGATAGCCCCACATATGGCTGTTTTAACAACCAGTCTTTAGGCTCATATAGAGTATTTGAGTTCTCAACTAATACCAATATGAGCTTGTTTTGCGACAATTATAAAATAAGCCCGTATTGTGCTTGTTTGAGAACACTGCGATATTAAAGAAAAGGTACAGAATATCTGCGATCTGTCATTAATTATAATGTAGAACATCTAGATGCACTTTGATGCTTGCAGTATATTACCCGCCGACGAGAAAACACGACATGCATAGACGCATTTAGTACGACGATAAGATCTAGACGCACATTTTGCCTAATATTCTTGTTATTTAAAAATGGATTTTCTCAAATTTGGAAATTTGTCATAAATTTCTTTTTGAAATTTGGTACATGTAATAAATGTGTAAGAAAATTTAAGCACCATCAGTTAATTTTATCGCATGAACAGTCTTTAAAAAAAATAACCGTTTCCAGTTACCAAGAACAACTACAATACAAATACTTCACAAGTGCAGTTTACACATCCATGCTACATATGTCCATGCTACATACGTCGTGGGAGATTGGCAGACAGGTTACTGGCCGCCTTCTGGCCAACAGCAGCCAGTAACTTCGGGTTTCAATCCAAATGCCAAAGAATTTGTTCCCCGACGCCATTCGAACAGGAGGCATGCCTCGGAACCGGTGCCCACTAACCCCCATCGCCAGTTCGGTCGGTTGGATATCGGGATCCGGAAAATCGGAAAATCGGAAACCGAATCGAATCTCGAATCGAATCGGTGTCCGATATCGGCATCGAAATCGTCATCAGATTTGGACAATAACTGGTCGAAGAAAAATCATAGCTAACCATCGGATATCCTTACAGTTAACTGGCTATGGCTGCATTATAAGGATTGCTGGACTGATGTATGTTGTTCACATCATAATCAATGGCATACATATCGATGCGCATGATGTATTCCGTTTGACGGGAGGTAACTCTTTATAATCATCATGTGCGTTTTATCTCTGCATTTAATACAAATTTGTCAATCGGAATGCATTTAAATATGAGGGACCATTGTAACATGTTAATATAGGTTGATTGTTGGGCACAGTAAGGGCCCAGTGGGTAATTAAAATGTATTATTATTATGCAACTAGCATAGTTATGACACAAAACACACTTGGCAAGTTAACATAGGTATGAATGCACGTTCTTCGATTAGAAGATGCCAAAGCTATTACACACTAACTATATAATATTATATGGATCGTATATGTCTTGACTTATGACCTGTATATAGTGATTATTGTCACTGCTATACTATATTTTACCCAAACATTGTCTGAGAACCATCAGTGTTACACGTAATGACATCCAAGAAAAGGCAACGGACTGTGACTGGACGTAAAAGCACAACTAGTTTAAACTTTAAATTACGCCGGTGAGACATTCGGACGGGCAAACACGGTACATTGCGGCAATTGACCCAGCAATTGAGCTTCATAAATAAACAATTTAGTAGTTTTTCCATATAAATGGGAAAGAATAGGCCGATTCGAAAATATACGAATCACACAGCCGATTCGTTATGGATCCCGAATCTGATCGCCGATGTCGACACCGAATCGAATCGTCAAAGCTTCGCAGGACCCCATCTGAGAGAGGAAATTAACTTATCCTCATTCCTGAAATGTCCTAATTAATTTAGAAAGAGACAACACATAGAGAGTTTTCCGTCTTTGAGAATATTTGCATCATGCCTGTTGAGGAACCATCACGAAACATTGGTTGATGTGTGTTCTAGCTAGGTCATAGGTCTAATCCAAGCTGACCAGCATATTTCTAATAGTGTGTCGTATTTACAGGTTAGTTCTCTCTATTTGAATGGAAAAGCTAAATATAAAACAGTTGTGTGCAATTGTGTTACGATATTTGTGACTGCTTTATCATTCATTGCCGTATACGTGACATGCTGTTATGTTATGAACTTTAAAACTATTACAGTTTGTGAAACAAGTGAAGCTCCCACTTAGAGCACAGTTATACGCAAATTCAAAACTGACAAACATATGTTCGTGGAAGATTGTATCTGGTGACAGTTCTAGTTCCCGAAGGTACATGCAAATGTCGATGTTAAAGACCAAACATGACGAATATTGACATCGAGTTGATTGTAACCCGGTTAACATTTTGTTGAGAAAATGGGTGGTTATATTGTACTCCAAGCAGTCATTACAATGTTCAGATGAATGGCTATGGTTATCATTGAAGTGATCTCGAAATTATTAAAACCACAACCGTGTTGGTGGCTGACATTGTGAATATCATTATTTAGCTGCGTGTATTTCCATTAGTTGGTTTAATATACATGTATTTAAATCGGGTTATATGACCACGGTGTCACTCCAGTGTTTCGGATATGGGGACGCGGTTTCGTGTCTCTTCGTCGTGGAATATATATAGTTCTTACAAGCATTGCAACAGAGAAGATATTACCACGATTTACACGACACTTTCGTCATGAAACAAATGACGGAACGATCGGTCGAATATGCATAATCAGTTTCTTGGATGTAACAATACTTACAATCGCCCTTAATTACACAATGGGAATATACTCCCATTCATACAATGTCAATATCGTTTTGTCGGCATGTAATTGCCACCACAAGTCCAAGAACGGTATACACCGTAATGCTTGGAATCAACACGACAGACAATAGATGTTGAGGTACATAAATACATGCAGCTGCTAGGAGCTAGCGATATAAGCCTAACGGTGAAGCCAAGACTGCGAATAGTGTGTCTGTCATTTGCAGAGGGAAGTCACCAGGGGCCTATACTATAGAATACAATTTGTGTAATAGCAGGCTTATTTGAGCCGTACAGAAGGTGTCGAGTACTATAGACCACTGTAATCTAACAGCGAACGCGATTTCTTGTAAATCACAAAAAGACGGCAAATCGAGTACTATCGACCACCGTTTGTTGAACGCACATCTAAACATTTGTGATTTCGTCAAGGGAAATTACTCTAATGATATATGCGAATGATATGGCAGTGCATATTTGTGTCAGTTGGTGAGTGATTTAGTTGATGTATAAAGGTACATTATGTGTGACTAGTTCCCGATAATTGGGTTATTTTGACCATGCACAATTGCGTACGGTGAAAATTCATTCCTTCGGTATTGTGTGGAATACTGGTTGCCATGTTGAGATATTTTATCCCACCTCGATTGCGTATATATAAAAGCGGAATATATGGAATCCAATTCACGCGTGATGTTACACCCCACCCCAACCAATTCATACTTGAACCCCATGTCACATGGCCGTAATCTTGCTCCGTCTCTGTAATTATTACTACAACAGCATACCAAGTCTCGTTCTTGTCGCGCATGTGACCAAAACATAGAACATGGCGTATTCGTCGGACGAGGAATTAGAATTATTTCTGCATGATGGAAATGCTCGCCGAGAACGTCTTTTTAAGGAACGTCGCTTTAATGTACGGGCGGAATACGAATTCCGAGAGAGGTACCGAGTGCCAGGAAGTGTGGTTGATTATTTAGTGGACAAAATAGGCGGCCACTTAGTTCCTGACGCGGATAATAGCAAGCCATTATCTCCAAGGGAGCAAATCCTAATCTTTCTACATTTCATGGGAACAAATGCTTTTTACCATGTGATACAAGATTGTCATGGCGTTGGCAGAGATACTGTTAAGCGAATCATCCACCAGGTAGCCCCTCTTGTAGTTGGCTTAGCACCAGAGACGACACGATGGCCAGATGACACCATTGCTGTGGCAGAGAAGTGTTTTGAGATGAGTGGGGTGCCCAACACCTGTGGGACCATCGATGGCTCGCACATCAGAGTCATTCCTGCCAGTGTCGACGAAGCTGCATATGTCAATCGACACCACGTACACAGCCTGAATGTCGCGATCGTTTGTGGTCCCGATCTCGAAATATATTTCGCGACCACTCGAGCACCAGGAAGCTGGAATGATTCCCGTGTTGTTAGAGAATCGGCATTGTGGCGTGAATTTAATGACAGAGACAGGAGACCATTTCCAGGAGCTGTCATTTTGGGGGATAGTGCGTACGCTTGCACGGACTGGCTAATTATCCCCTTCCCCACAGAAGTCACGACAGCGCATAAACGGTCCAACAAGGCGCATCGAAAAGCTAGGAACACGGTTGAACGGTGTTTTGGGGTTGTTAAAAAACGCTTTTATGTTCTGAGGACAATCATGCGAGTGAGAGACATTTCAAGGGCATCAGAATTATGCCAGTGCGCTTTTGTCCTCCATAATTTGTGTCTCAGTCATGGCACATATTTAAACGCCCCCCCCCCAGACAGACATGCCTCAAGATGAAGATGTCAACGACGAAGTTGGCAACGGGGAGAGGCGCGACCAACTAAATGCGTATTATATGCATGTAATGAAGTAAAAAATATGTCTACCTGCATGTACATTTACTTATTTACTCTCCCATTATACAATTTACAAATAAAGTCGGGGGCATAACATAAATTTACTTGGGGCAGCTACGTGGCCACAGGGGATGTTTTGTGAGAGGGGATCCCATCCCTCAAATTTGTCAAAATATTTAATAGTTGGAAATGTCATGCCTGACACATTAGTTTGGAACCAAAAATAGATTGGATTTGTATACATAGTTTGATATTGGGGATTGTTAGGTGGACACCCTGAACAGACACCTTATAACCACGTCCCTGGGTGATGGGATGCGAATTTTACAAACCCTTAAAGGGATACAATACACTAAATCCGGCCATTTATGGGACCATCTCCCTTTATACTCAACAAAACATATGCAACAAATGAATGAATCTGAGCCATTGATTAGTGCAAAATATACTCGTGTGCTCTATGAACAATGCAAGCAACATGGTAATTATAATTAAAATGACGTGCGATTACCATATATTTTTTACCTGGAGTTTCAGAAACTTAAACACAACACAAGTATAAATCAACACTTCTTCATAAACCTGTAAAGTAACGTCAATTTAGTTCAGTTGCTTAGTTTCTTGATATCCTCCAGTTGAAGTTTTAAGGCACGTATCTCACGTTTTTTACAAATGTTCTTCAATCTCAGATTTTCTATTTCTAGGGTGAGTTTTCTTTTTTTTAGATTGATAAAGTCGTCGTTTAGTAGTTTGTCGATTCCTCTGACTTTGGCTTTCCCTTTCCCTTTCCCTTTAGCTGTCATGGTTGGTGGTGCCGGTGTTTATGTGACGTTATTTGATGCACTAGCGTCCGATGTGCTAGGTGTCTGCGTGTCCTGCTGTTCACTATCCGGAATGTTCACATTTAAATTCGTCTGTGCCGCATCCGATGTCGACCCCATTATAACAGGCGTTTCTGGCACTGCCGTTGAGATCAATTCCGCCGAATCGCGGCCAATGATATCCAGAATGACGTTATCGACGTCGCTGAGTGCTGCTGTTGAACCACCTTCTGTTCCGTGCCGTTCTTCCCCTTCAAATACCTCGCTAATGTTGCCCGCTTGAGGTTCGGCCACACAGTGTCTCTCAGTGTTTTCGCATCCGAAATTCTGGCATCAAGGGACCGCATTCTATCAAACACTGTCTGCCATGTTTGCTCTTTAGATTTTCTGGTGATTGTGGGTGTAAATTTCACAAAGAGAATGTCTTTTTTATCTCGTATCGCCTGTACGAGCATAATTTTTTGCTGGTTATTTAAGTTGACCATAATTACAACGTTCTTGCACAACTAAAGTTGACGTTTTCCCACAATAAAAATCGAACACTGAATCAGGGTGCGGCAGTTTATGATAACACTATTGTCCAGAAAATACACTCAAGTCTCGTGCATCAATGTGTTAAGGTACACGATCAGACACACATCTCAGTCGTGGGTCACTGCACTATACCCATTATATGCGAAAGTACACAATTGTACATGCACTCTAAGAAACAAGTGTAACCAATTGGTTCGTCATTGGTTTCCCACTTTGTCCCAAAATCAAGAACCAACTTATTCTGCGTGGAACAGAGAACCATTTGGTTTTAGATGAACCACTGACGAATATCCAGACAAACAATCAGTTGGCTATTTGCGACATAGTTTGGTTCTTCACAACTAAGCAAGCAAACAACCGTTGGTTTTTCGTCATGCATAGTTTGGTTCTTCGGTCTCATCCATCGGAAGAGTGTAGATATGTTTAGAAATCGGATTCACCATTTGCAAGAAGACATTCAGCGCGAGTTACCTTATATAAACCGCTCCCTATATAACAGAGGGTGGCTATGACCGCTGACAATTGAGTCAAAATCGTGTACATAGCATGTAGCAATCCAACCGAAATACGTTTGTCCATCTAACTGCCCAGATCCCCCCAAATATTTCAATATACATCTCTCCCAAATAGGCAAGGTTTGTGTTCCTCGTTGGACCGAGTATCATTCTGATTATGATTATAACGTCTTCGCTGAAACGCTAGCACATACCGTATCCGTATACATTCAATTGAGAGCAGAGCAACGATCATTTGTGTACACGCAGTGGGACATCATAAACCTTATAGGTAGCACTCCATAGTATATGCGATACATCATTCACACGTGTGCAATGGCTAAATCCTAACAAGCCGGTGTGATGCTATAGTCATGCCGAATATGCTATATCCACATCACAAGTATGGATATAGTTATGCTTCGAGACATCGAAGTCATTGTCCCCGGACAAAACGCACTGATCAAAGGACCAACCAATGCCTCGAGGAAGACATATTGTGGGTTATCTTGGTCATGTGTCTACGGTTATATAATGTACACGTTTCTTAACGGTTCGTCGCAAGAGGTCGGGAAACACGCCTACATGTTGCCCTTGAACTGGCAACATCAACTGTATATAGCAACTTATGATTGCCAAGAGTGGAACCTGATTTTTCTAGCTAGCTTTGGACGGGGACAGCGGCCGAAATATTAGAAGTGGGAACATCTAGACCTTAACAGTTGAACAGTTTGAGGTACCATGCAGCTGGATAAAATTCAACCCATGATGGTGGTGCGATGGCTGTTCTCGGACTTGATATTTTCGACCTGTGTCAAGGATGGGTGTTCATTTGGAAATTCCAATGTGGAACAACACACCCTCGTCAAGGTCTCCGGAGACATCCAAGCTCGATTAAAACAAAATATATATATATAGCACCATCTACTTAAACTATACCTAATTCTCGGTACTTTCCATTTATACCCAACTAAGTGGCTGCATTTAGGTAAACATAGGACAATTGGTTTATAACCAACACGCACTATACTACATTGGTAAGTTTTTCTAATAATTCAGTCATGGAACATTCTGTGTGGCATTATTGGCCAAATTAAATTGTTTAGACCACAAGGCGACGCAAACTTCGTGAACACATGCACAACTGCCATATGGTTCAATTAAGTTACATAGTGTCATGGTAAATATTTGGGGTCCACTGATTCTTAACGCAACTTAACCTGAAATTATCAGTAACTGTTTCTTGTTTCAGCACAAAAAGCCGCCAACTCCGATTCACCGCGAATATATGCAGCGTCGCACAAAGATCGTTTATATGTACGTTTTGAGCCCAAGACCGACAACTGTATCTCTTTAATTCCATTCTTAATTAAAATATTTGGCATGATGTTTCGCCTCCCCGCATTCTCAGTCGATACGTCTGCTTGTTGTAGAACACTTGATGTCACAGCTCATATCAGTAACGCTTATAAGTGGACCAATCATTTGATTGAATGCTCGGGGTGCATATTTAGTCAATCAGTGAGCTTTACGCGAATAAAATGCCTAGGCTTATTATATTTTAATCACAACATACCTGTTTCGCAGCACATGCGACGACTTAAAGATATTTGCAGCAAATAACGGTCGATCACCGGACCCCCATGGATAACATACATTGGCGTTATAATAAATGTTCTAAATGGATACACCACCCCAGGCCCACCATATTGATTGCGGAGACTTTAATCGAACCAAGTGTCTGACTTATTGTCTGAGCAATTGGATATTTGTAATATCCAACGGTTGGATATCCGTGATATCCAATTGCCACACCCAGATATCCAACGCTTGTGTCAATTACACCAGCCCATTGTATCTATTCGTCAGATGGATGACGTCACGGAAATGTTCTAACTATGGCGATGCTTCAAGTTATTATTGTCTGCGTTGGAAATGGGGGAATTACTCGGTCGAATATTCATTATCCCTTATTATTTCACAATCGAATAACATACGTTGAAAGATTGACTTCTCACAGTTTCTCGAATGTAACAAAAGCATTTCATTACACACTTGGAATATCTCATTCAGATAATTTCAATATCGTTTCGCCCGTACGTAATTACCACCACAGGAAATGTATATCATTCAACAGAACAGATCGGTAGCTAGACAGGAATGAGTGCTATACACAATACAGTGAACTGGAAAACCAACAATACCCTGAGAATTTAACTTACAATGTTACAGTCGCCGAAGCTAGCACTGTAATTATGGGGATAGTTCAAGTAATTATTTTCTTCGTTGGAACTATCGGGAATGTTTTTACAATAATTGTATTTTCTCGTGCGACGACGAGAACAAGACGGTCCTCGTTGTTGTTTCTTGTGCTGGCCATAGCTGACCTCGTTGCACTCAACATTGGTTTAGTACCCGATGCGATTTACAGACTAACGCATTTAGACATCGTTACCTTTCATATGAGCGACACATCTTGTAAAGTATACACATTTCTCGCGTATTCCTCTCTAGATGTAAGCGTATGGATTCTCGTCATGCTAACTGTAGATCGAACAATACACGTGTGTTGTCATCTTCAGAACTCCTTCTTTTCCAAAAATAAATCAGTTTTCTGTGAAATTGTGCTCGTTGTAACTGGAGGTCTGGTGGCAAATGGCCATTATTTATATGGAATGGAATCTACGGTTACTGGTGATCAGTTGCAGATTTGTATCGTCACCGGAGCGTTAGAATATGTCTGGTTTGTGGACAACATCTGGCTTTGGTTTGATGTTGTCAAATCTTCATTTGTTCCAGTCATCGTTATCGCATCCTGCAACACTGTACTTATTTTCCATATCAGGAAAACAAAAAGAGCCTTGAAATATTTCACGGGGAGCAACGACCAAGGAAGACAAGGGCAAAAAGCGATTTCATCGACATCACTAATGCTAATAGCCACATGTGGTCAGCTCCTTGTGACAACACCGCCACTGGTCTTAGCAATGGGAATTAAACATGATTTTACCTTCTTCGACACCAGTGTTGGTGGTGTTCTGGTGACACTGCGTCTCGCTAATAACTGCTTGAATTTTTTTACGTATGTTATAAGCGGGAAGAAATTTAGAGCCGAACTATGTCGTGTTCTGAAACAGAGATGTACTTACTCAATAACTGTGGAGTCTGTCAGCTAACGACGGAGAGATCAACCAATGAATGAACCAGATTCGAATCATCGAGACCGACAGCCGGAATAAACTGCTATCCAGCTCCGGATTATGAATATACCATGTGTTTTTAATTTTGTTCCATGCATAGCCTAAGATCGTATACAGCATGTTTGTGCATAATATGGCTTGAATCTGCCAGTTAGTTTTTGAATGCTAGCGAATATCTCAATGTTTTTTAATAAGGGAAGTGATTTATAATCTTATAAAAAAGAGTTGTTTTTGTTTCCAAATTATTAAGGTGAGACATTATGTCTCGTTCGGTTTCAAAGACTGGGCAATAGTGCAAGAAGTATGATACTGTATCAACTTCGCCACATATACAAACTTGATTGTCTTGTATATGATTGCGCTATAAGTCGTAATTCAGGTTGCTGCACCCTAAATATGACTTCGTCTTGTGTAAGCAAATTCCATGTAACGGAAGCTCACAACGAGGTCAGTATTAATCAAAGATTTGAAGTCCGATATGGTTTCGCAGTTTTTGGCACCCGGTGGTAGATCATTCCATAGACTCACAGATGTTGGGTAAACTATTTGTATATGCTTCAGTATTCCAAATATGTTCTTTCTGGTGACCTCATGTCAAGGTAACATTTATGCCCTCTCAGCATGGACAGCCCACTATAGCCTCGTTTTTCAATTTATGCAACATGGTCCTTCCACTTAACATCAGAACTGAAGATTAGACATGTGTTTATGTGTAGCTACTTCGCATATATTAGTTGATTTGCCATTTTGAGATGGGGATGGCTAGATTTAATTTATTTCCTGCTAACTAAGAGGGTTTCAGTTTTGGACGGGTTAAATTTAACGAACCATTTGTTAGACTGATCGTGCATTTTCGATATATCTTTGTCTAGAACGTCAACAGCCAAAATGGGATGTTCTACTGCTAGATAACGGGAGCTTTCGTCGGCAAAAAGTCTGATATTACTCGTGTATATCATCTGCTATATCATTGATGTACATCAAGAATTGAAGGGTACCCAGTACATAGCCTTGATGGACACCAGATTCTATGTTTCCAAAACGACTAGGTATTATCCAAAATGACTCTTTGTTTCGATTTTCCAAATAATTTTTCAAAAGGTCGTATGTATTTTCACACACCTAGATTACTCAGTTTGGACAATAGTCCCTTATGCCAAACTGTATCAAAAGCTTTGCTGATGTCACAGAAAAACACATGTCGTTTGGAGTGAAACCAGATTGTAAGTCTGTTAGGTACTCATTTTAGATACATATCTCAAATATTTTTGAGAGGCAGCTTAGCAATGCAATCGGACGATAATTCGATGGCATACTAATATCTCATTTGTAAGATGGCACAAACGTTTGCTCTCTCACACTCGTCCGGGAAAAGGGATATGTTTTTAAATTGTGTTAAATATATAGCACATAGGACTTGCTAGAGCCGTAGCCTTTATGTATTATGTCCTGATTCCGTCATCGCCACTGGCCTTTGCGCCTTTAACACTTGCTAGGGATTCCAATACATTTTTGGGGGTTATCTTATTAAGTTTCAAGATACAATTTTTAGATCTAGATAATAGTTATTTATTGTTCAGTGTAATAACAAACGGGAGAGGAGGTACTCATAATTGAGTCAGAACTTGTCCTCCAATCCCATTGTTTGTATCAAAGTATATGTGTTATTTCCTATGTATTATTGAATTAGACAAATAAATATGTTTAAACTAATAGTGGTTTGTTCTTTTTTTGTCAGATTCGGGCAGGGCGATATAGAGCATACATAATTATTCAATCTTTATATGATTTAGAGTTGCTATCTGTGTTTACCTTATTGCCCTCGCAATATGTTTATGATCTGGATCCATGAGTCTATTAAGAGTTTTCCACCACACGGAGGACTCGGTAAAGAACTGCCGATGAGGTTTTTTTCCATTTCCAGTCGCTTGTCAATTCTGACAGATGATATAACTTCATATCACTTGGTTTCACATTTAGACCACGAATTTAATTTCGTATGCTTTTTTGCTTTGGCATATAATCGTTTGCGTTGCCTCATAAGGAGACGAATGTGGCCTGACATCCATTCGGGATCATCTGGTCTAATTGAAACAATTTTATTTGAAATGTGTTTTATCGCGAATTCATTTATTTTCTTAGATAGCACGGTCGCGCGTTCTCTATAATTTACATGTTTCAACTGATTCTCGGAGCCCCACATTTGCAATTCGTCATCCTTTCCATATTCTTCTTTTGATGAATAAGTTCGATGTCGCTTCAAAAGTATTCAAAGTAAGTACAATTGGGCAGCGATATCGAACCAATTCTGCAAAAGATGGTCTAAAATCTCACACGACTGTAAACAATCTGGTTTATTGGAGAAAGACAGGTCTAAAAGTGACCGGGAATTTCAGTGAAGGAGGTTGGTTGTTCTATAAGCTGTTTCATACCAAACTTCCCACATGTATATTTTGTTTGTGTTGGTTCAGTGCATAGTTGGTTACAATTGACGTCTCCGGTAACAATTGTGTTTTTCATTGGCGACACTGAACAGTATCCGGGACAATGCATAACCTCCTATCAGAGCGGATGGTATGGCTCCGTATCAGAGCGGCTGGTATGGTTCATGGCACGTTATTGTCCAAGGCACACATACCGGCCACGCCAATATATTCATTCCTATATTATTCGGACAAAGACGTGTTTGTTTATGCTTGTTTTTTCTATTATCACAATTATTATTCATATCAACAAGATTGGCCAAAATCACCTTAGCACCGCCCCTGTAATTGCGACCTCCTTATTATTTCACTATAAATACTAACCATAGTTTTAGCAAATGTAAATTGACAACGGTTTATTTCTAAATGGCAATAGCACGATGATTACCATAGTGTTCAAGTTTAGCTGTATTGTTTGGTATAACTATTATAACCACCACAGTGAAATAAACCATACTCAGTGTACAACGGCGTTTGTGGTCGGCAAAACTATAGTAATCAACATCATATCCCAAAGTAATTACCACGGATGAATGGTAATAACTATGGTAACATCAACCAGTTAATTTACAACAGTGCTTTCAATGGTGAAACCATGGTAATTACTACGGTATTGCCACCATAGGGTTTTAAATAACATGGGCTTTTATCATAGTAAATTTACCGCCAAAACAGACCGTTGTAAATTAAGTATAGCATTTTACTATGATAAAACATTGAAAATGTGTGTGGAGTTACATCCTAATTCTGCTACATATAAATATATATTTTGTTATATAAATACATGTATCTGAAGTAGTTAAATTCCACATAGAGACCACTACAAGTCATATCATGTATACAAGACTGGTCCAGATTATCATTCCGTCTAGAACATTAAATTCGGTTCTTTAGCAGTCCGTTCACCATTTGGTGAACATAAAGAGCGTTTGCCTCTCTAGGCCAGATTTAAATGGGCACTGTCAATTTTCGGTTGTCCTCCTGCTATCGTCTTAGATGTTGTTGTTGTTGTTGATCCATCTTCTGGAAAACAGATTGCTTGTACATAACTCATCGTGGGACATCGTTTAGTTTAAACGTTTCTATACTAAATACTCATCGACGAGTGGTTTATATGTCGTTTGTTAAACTTTGTATCTGAACATATCCCACCAAACAATACGAATCCGTATGTCGTCTGCTCATTTTTTCCTGAACATCCCTCCAAATGAATAATGGGTTAATCGACTAATTACTGTTACAACTGAATGGAAGAATCCATTCACGAAAGAAAGGGTTAAACGAATGGAAATCCAAGTGTATAGTTCCTCTACTACATGTACGCACACACGCCGGTTATCGTTGATATAATTATATACACATATTAACATATTTCCAAATTGATCTTCACACTCCAGACAGGAGAACCAATTGGCGTGATGATCACACATTATCAGTAAGAGGCAGCTTCACCAATGTGAGGTAAGACCTTCGTAGTTGGTAAATCTGAGAGGTCACGACCTTATGTTAAACCCGCAACAGTACACTGAATACCTTGTTGATTAAAATCACTACTCAACACGTTTAGTGATAATTTGTTGAGCGGTTTTTATTCAACGCTTGTGTAACGAGTACTCAACAATGACAAACCATGATATCTGATTCTGATTTAATCAACGTATATTTTATTGTATACCTCCTTGTAGGAGAAAAATATATACATACATGGAAATATATATTATACAGCAAATGGAGATAATTAAGAAAACAGAACCGTTGCGTGGCTGATCGTATGCGTCATATCTTGAAGAGACCCGTCCATGTGAATGCGATTTTGTTTTATGCGCAAACAATAATTTATTTACACAAAGTAATTGTTACTGGATCAGATGACACATCCCATAAATGAAGTTAGCCATGTCGAGAATTATAGTTTCTATGTTGTTTTCAAGTTCGGCGGGTGAGTCAATTGGCTCACCACCCAGAAGCAGGGCTAATAGAGACATATCATCTCTATAATCTATGTACAGAAAGGTCGAGAGACCAACCGCATCAAGAATGTGTTCCCAGAACGAATTCCGAAGCGCAAGTTAATTGGCTGCTGTACAATAACGAAGGGCGTGTAATATGTCATTCTGAATCCCGTTACCAGCAAATCAGGTAAAATCTAAGTCGAAAAAGGAGCATAACTCAGTCAAAATCATGCGGACGAAACCCATATTCGAACTTGATCTGTATTTTGGTTCAGTTCACTCGATTCAATCTAAAGTTAACATCCGGAAACAAAAAGCGGGCGTTTACATAATACGACCGTTTTTTTTCTTCAAACGGCGTATATATAACAATTTCACGGAATAATTTAATGTCTTTCAACAGACCATTTTCGGATACTATATCGGGAATTTCATAAATTTCCCGACATTTCCAAATATGATTCGGTCGCTGATTCTGTATATAACATCCAGTTCAGTTTCAAGAATTTTAACACATATTCCTAGCCAAATCCTTTTCTTAACTGAGAAATCTACATTTTTCAGTCCAATCTTGAGCAAAATCAATCGATTGTTGATCGATTACACTTTCAGTGTTGAGTACAAAATGTACTCAACCCGTTGAGTAGACATAGTTTACTCAACGTTTTATTCAACGTTGCTGGGGGCCATAACTGCGCAGCTGTTGAGTACTTGTTGAGTAAAATCTTATTCGACGAGATTTAGAGTGTAAAGAGCACGTGGTAAAGTAAACTTTGTTCTTGTGTGTGTGAATTGTTAATAATTGTGCAATAACGAAATATGGCATGTTGCAACAAATGTTATGCAATTGCTAAATGTTAAAGATGCCATACTCGATCTGGCGCAAAATATGGGTTTCCTATACATGTACCTGCAAATAACTGGATCGGATCCCTTGTCACATTAGCAGAATGTTTCACTAGCCAGATATCGACCTGCAAACAACTGGTGTCTCGGATTCAATGTATCAATGTTGAGCTCATACCAATGATTAGATATAATCAGTTCGAGGGAGAGACATATGTTTTGTGAAAGATAACGTCATGGTGATAATTATAAATGTACCCTTATCATTCACGCCATAGTACCAAAGAGCTCCGCCTCGCAGAGTGTGAGTCGTGCAGCCACACCCCAAATTTGCACGCGAACATATCGGCCGGAGATTTGTTGTGAGCAATTGAATGATATCTCCTGACTTTTTGTCCCAACGCCGGGGAAATAGAAACACCTTTCTGAGAATCCGTTCATGTCTGTCGAGTTCTCCATTGTCGCTGAAACATCGACTGTGAAATTACGCAGACGACTCCCTGGAATTGTGAATGGTTATAATAGTGATGCTGAATTAAATATATAGCTACATATAATTAATATGTATCGGTGACATACGAGAGAAGTGTTACTCAAATTTAATTAATGTCTACACTCTAGCCAAATGAAATGTCAGTGCCATATGTTTTCATATATGTGCATTGAATATCTGACTGTTAATGATAACATGTGTGGAATTTGCGTATGCATGTTTGGTATCTCCCAATTGATAGATGCATGGCGTAACTGTTTCCATAATTGTGGTTTAAATGATATCAAAGGGGTGCTCAAAACACCCCAGATATCTTCACTCCTCCATTTTTCTAGTCATTATTCTGGCAAATTGGTTGCTGAGATATAATATCATTTTAAATAAGAACATGTGTAGTTCAAACGGATATATATCGGGGACAACACCGAACACTCCTGCCCGAATAGCTACATTTCGTCGACATTGACAACACTTGAAAATACATTAACCCTTTACCCAACAAAACGGCCAAAAACGCCCAAATAAACCTTCAACAGCCTAAAATATCTTCGGTCTGTCTCAATAACACCATACAAATATGGATATCATTGGAACCGGTTCATTGACGACATTGTGATGGTTACAGTTATGCCCTGTGCCAATGCATTCTCTTATATATGCGAGTCGATCATAGGTCTCCTCGCATATATAAGAGAATGCATTGGCCTAAAAAAATCTTTTTTTAACACTTTTTACCATTTATTCTTACATTCTTTAACAATTTTATATTTTGTTCTTACAGTTTTTAACAATTTTTATAATATTTTTCTACATTCTTTGACAATTTTATCATTTTTAATATGTGTTAAGCCAATGCATTCTCTTATATATGCGAGGCGACCTATGGTCGACTCGCATATATAAGAGAATGCATTGGCACAGGGACGTTCTGTTGGGTAAAGGGTTAAGCAGGACTCACAGCAGCAATCTCCTCTGTTGACCAGTAGTCCGCTGTAAATGGTGAAGATGGCTCCTAAGTCCACGATCCACCACGGATTTTCTTGGGTATTCGTCTCTGTGCAGGAATAGTCAAAGAATGTTGAACTTCTGTTTCCATCGTTGCCACCATCGGCACCACCGTGCCAACTAAACGGACACACTATTAAGTACATTGGATAGCTATGATCGGACATATGCAATATCATTAAAACTAACATTCTGACAGATGATATAACTTCATATCACTTGGTTTCATATTTAGACCACGAATTTAATTTCGTATGCTTTTTTGCTTTGGCATATAAACCTTTGCGTTGCCTTATAAGGAGACGAATGTGGCCTGACATCCATTCAGGATCATCTGGTCTAATTGAAACAATTTTATTTGAAATGTGTTTTATCGCGAATTCATTTATTTCCTTAGATACCACGGTCGCGTTCTGTATAATTTACATGTTTCAACTGATTCTCGGAGCCCCACGTTTGCAATTCTTCATTCATTGCACTGAAATTTGCCTTTCGATATTCTTCTTTTGATGAATCAGTTCGATGTCACTTTAAAAGTATTCAAAGTAAGTACAATTGGGCAGCGATATCGAAAATCTCACACGACTGTAAACAATATGGTTTATTGTAGAAAAACAGGTCTAAAAGTGACCTGGAATTTTCAGTGAAGGAGGTTGGTTGTTCTTTAAGCTGTTTCATACCAAACTTCCCACATGTATATTTTGTTTGTGTTGGTTCAGTGCATAGTTGGTTACAATTGAAGTCTCCGGTAACAATTGTGTGTTTCATTGGCGACACTGAACAGTATCCGGGACAATGCATAACCTCCTATCAGAGCGGCTGGTATGGTTCATGGCACGTTATTGGCCAAGGCATACATACCGGCCACGCCAATATATTCATTCGTATATTATTCGGACAAAGACGTGTTTGTTTATGCTTGTTTTTTCAATTATCACAATTAGTATTCATATCAACAAGATTGGCCAAAATCACCTTAGCACCGCCCCTGTAATTGCGACCTCCTTATTATTTCACTATAAATACTAACCATAGTTTTAGCAAATGTAAATTGACAACGGTTTATTTCGAAGTGACAATAGCACGATGATTACCATAGTGTTCAAGTTTAGCTGTATTGTTTGGTATAACTATTATAACCACCACAGTGAAATAAACCATACTCAGTGTACAACGGCGTTTGTGGTCGGCAAAACTATAGTAATCAACATCATATCCCAAAGTAATTACCATGGATGAATGGTAATAACTATGGTAACATCAACCAGTTAATTTACAACAGTGCTTTCAATGGTGAAACCATGGTAATTACTACGGTATTGCCACCATAGGGTTTTAAATAACATGGGCTTTTATCATAGTAAATTTACCGCCAAAACAGACCGTTGTAAATTAAGTATAGCATTTTACTATGATAAAACATTGAAAATGTGTGTGGAGTTACATCCTAATTCTGCTACATATAAATATATATTTTGTTATGTAAATACATGTATCTGAAGTAGTTAAATTCCACATAGAGACCACTACAAGTCATATCATGTATACAAGACTGGTCCAGATTATCCTTCCGTCTAGAACATTAAATTCGGTTCTTTAGCAGTCCGTTCACCATTTGGTGAACATAAAGAGCGTTTGCCTCTCTAGGCCAGATTTAAATGGGCACTGTCAATTTTCGGTTGTCCTCCTGCTATCGTCTTAGATGTTGTTGTTGTTGTTGATCCATCTTCTGGAAAACAGATTGCTTGTACATAACTCATCGTGGGACATCGTTTAGTTTAAACGTTTCTATACTAAATACTCATCGACGAGTGGTTTATATGTCGTTTGTTAAACTTTGTATCTGAACATATCCCACCAAACAATACGAATCCGTATGTCGTCTGCTCATTTTTTCCTGAACATCCCTCCAAATGAATAATGGGTTAATCGACTAATTACTGTTACAACTGAATGGAAGAATCCATTCACGAAAGAAAGGGTTAAACGAATGGAAATCCAAGTGTATAGTTCCTCTACTACATGTACGCACACACGCCGGTTATCGTTGATATAATTATATACATATATTAACATATTTCCAAATTGATCTTCACACTCCAGACAGGAGAACCAATTGGCGTGATGATCACACATTATCAGTAAGAGGCAGCTTCACCAATGTGAGGTAAGACCTTCGTAGTTGGCAAATCTGAGAGGTCACGACCTTATGTTAAACCCACAACAGTACACTGAATACCTTGTTGATTAATATGGCATGTTGCAACAAATGTTATGCAATTGCTAAATGTTAAAGATGCCATACTCGATCTGGCGCAAAATATGGGTTTCCTATACATGTACCTGCAAATAACTGGATCGGATCCCTTGTCACATTAGCAGAATGTTTCACTAGCCAGATATCGACCTGCAAACAACTGGTGTCTCGGATTCAATGTATCAATGTTGAGCTCATACCAATGATTAGATATAATCAGTTCGAGGGAGAGACATATGTTTTGTGAAAGATAACGTCATGGTGATAATTATAAATGTACCCTTATCATTCACGCCATAGTACCAAAGAGCTCCGCCTCGCAGAGTGTGAGTCGTGCAGCCACACCCCAAATTTGCACGCGAACATATCGGCCGGAGATTTGTTGTGAGCAATTGAATGATATCTCCTGACTTTTTGTCCCAACGCCGGGGAAATAGAAACACCTTTCTGAGAATCCGTTCATGTCTGTCGAGTTCTCCATTGTCGCTGAAACATCGACTGTGAAATTACGCAGACGACTCCCTGGAATTGTGAATGGTTATAATAGTGATGCTGAATTAAATATATAGCTACATATAATTAATATGTATCGGTGACATACGAGAGAAGTGTTACTCAAATTTAATTAATGTCTACACTCTAGCCAAATGAAATGTCAGTGCCATATGTTTTCATATATGTGCATTGAATATCTGACTGTTAATGATAACATGTGTGGAATTTGCGTATGCATGTTTGGTATCTCCCAATTGATAGATGCATGGCGTAACTGTTTCCATAATTGTGGTTTAAATGATATCAAAGGGGTGCTCAAAACACCCCAGATATCTTCACTCCTCCATTTTTCTAGTCATTATTCTGGCAAATTGGTTGCTGAGATATAATATCATTTTAAATAAGAACATGTGTAGTTCAAACGGATATATATCGGGGACAACACCGAACACTCCTGCCCGAATAGCTACATTTCGTCGACATTGACAACACTTGAAAATACATTAACCCTTTACCCAACAAAACGGCCAAAAACGCCCAAATAAACCTTCAACAGCCTAAAATATCTTCGGTCTGTCTCAATAACACCATACAAATATGGATATCATTGGAACCGGTTCATTGACGACATTGTGATGGTTACAGTTATGCCCTGTGCCAATGCATTCTCTTATATATGGGAGTCGACCATAGGTCTCCTCGCATATATAAGAGGATGCATTGGCCTAAAAAAATCTTTTTTTAACACTTTTTACCATTTATTCTTACATTCTTTAACAATTTTATATTTTGTTCTTACAGTTTTTAACAATTTTTATAATATTTTTCTACATTCTTTGACAATTTTATCATTTTTAATATGTGTTAAGCCAATGAATTCTCTTATATATGCGAGGCGACCTATGGTCGACTCGCATATATAAGAGAATGCATTGGCACAGGGCCGTTCTGTTGGGTAAAGGGTTAAGCAGGACTCACAGCAGCAATCTCCTCTGTTGACCAGTAGTCCGCTGTAAATGGTGAAGATGGCTCCTAAGTCCACGATCCACCACGGATTTTCTTGGGTATTCGTCTCTGTGCAGGAATAGTCAAAGAATGTTGAACTTCTGTTTCCATCGTTGCCACCATCGGCACCACCTCGAAAAGTTCTATAGGCAGATGACTGCCAGGAATGTCTGTTTAATGCAAGATTCGTCACCTGAGCCTCAATATCTACAACAATACACGTACAGTGCATACATGTACACAGTGGATGTAGGGTTAATGTTCTACGATGCAGTACCGACTATAGACAATGTACAGTAGGCGGTTACAGGCAATGTGACATTATTTCAGTGACTAACACTAAGAAGTGAGTACTTAGAAATACTGTCCACCGAAAAATGTGACTTGGCGTGCCGTGACGTGACATAAACTAACGTAACATAACATAATTGTCCTCGGCTAAAAGTTACCATGAATTTTGGCCTTCTAGAGTTATTATATTATAAATAATGCATGGCTTGAGTTGACTATACCAAAATAGTGGTCCGAAAGGAGGAATAAGACAAGACATGCATTATTTATTATATTAAAATGTCTATCGAACATTGGTGTAACTTCTCACACAATTTTTGTGTCCGATTTTGTACGATTTTTATCCACCGTGATAATTTGAAATCTGTCTAAGATTTTACAACTTACGGAAATCTTTTGACGATAGCAGTGGAGCATTACTATTATATTAGTTACATCTAACAGCATCATTTCATGATTCATGACGTTATTTCTATAAATACATCATTAGTTAACACATATTGGCGAAATGTCAGAAGTTAACATGTTTATCTTCCATGCAAACGAAAAAGGAATTTACAAATAACGTTCACCGGCATTTCCAAAATAGGACTGTCCGCTTGCCAACTAAACGGACACACTATTAAGTACATTGGATAGCTATGATCGGACATATGCAATATCATTAAAACTAACCAATAAGTATAATGATATACCGATATTGCAACAAGTAACGTACATGTTATAGTTTCAGATTGACCGTGCCTTCAGGCAGCAACCCGATTGCGCGAAATTAGTGTGTTACTATAAATAGAAAATAAAATGGTAGGCGAGTAGGAATCCCACGGGGGTACTATCATATAGATAATGCATGACTTGGAGTTGACTATGTCTAAATAGTATGAAATGTGGAAGATTCCACGAGCCGCAGGTGAGAGGACTATTCCTTATCGATGACCACTATTTTGGCATAGTCAATGACATGCATTATTTTTAAAATATTTTATTGAACAGTTGTGTCAACTATCACACAATTTCTGGGTCTTGGAATTGGGACACCATAAACAGTAAATAAGCACACAGCTCGTAGAAAACGACAGCTAATTTCGAGGCAGTACAATCCCTTTATACCATGGCGTCAAGAGCTACACAACAGTGGCGGCTGACCAGAAATGAAACGATTACTTCACTCGAAGGTTACAATACACCAAATGATTTACATGGGCCTCAGTGTTAACAAATCCCGCTGGCCTGTATTCGCAGGAAAGGGTTGACCCTGCACGAGTATTTAAAATTAAAGAACGTCCTTTTAGACACACGGAAATGTGCTAAAAAGTACTTGTAAACGTGCTGGATCACACTGTGACAAACGTCACGCTACCCTTAAAATTGAGAAAAAAATGACATCGAAAAAAACACATTAATGAAATTGTTTGAAAACACATTGTAAATTCTTAACAAAAAATACTTTCCGTGAAATGTCGGTACCATTCATTTGTCATAGTAAATATCATGATGCATTTGTGGTTAGTTCAAAACAACTAAAATGCCAACCATTCACATGGTCAATTTCTGGTGAAACGTCAATCTATGACGATCTTACCACCATACAATGACAAGGCACTAAAGAGGCCGGAAGCAACAC